>CM042749.1:1883825-1905702 GCA_022496165.2 Catalaphyllia jardinei | reverse complement strand
AGACTAGTGATGACGACTAGGACTAGTGATGACTAGACTAGTGATGATGACTAGACTAGTGATGATGACTACACTAGTGATGACGACTAGACTAGTGACGCAAAGTTCTTGGATAGAATCTCAAATCTAAACTCGCCATCAAAGCGATGGAAAACGCCCTTTAACACAAAAACCGCCCGAGCTAATGAGGCAAGGGGACATTTCACAGGAATCAGAGTATATTTAAAGACGAACTGACCTGCTCTGCCGCTCATCATAGCTTGGTATTGCTGGTGAGGAGACATCTCTGTGTGTGTATCTTGTCTATGAAACATTTCCTTTTCTGAGGCCATCATCACAGCCTGCATTTCCGCTGGCGACAATGGATGCGCGGCTACAATGGAATGATTGACTTTACTAACGCATACATCTGCAAAGAAAGAGGGCGGATGGAGGGGGGGGGGGCACTAGTTGTTATGTCATAACGCCTCGACACCAGCGTGCAATTTACATGCGAAAAACACAATACTTTTTCTCAAATAATTCGACAGTGAAGCTAAACTGAATAAATTCACAAACAGGGCAAAAGACCACAAACGAAATCTTATAACACAAATAAAAAGAATTCACCCTAGACATACTAACCTCTAGTAGATACTGACGCAGAGGGTCCAGCCTGGCTTGGTGAAGGATTATATTCATGCTGTCTCGGTAATGGCGGTCTGCCGTTCTGACCATGGACGTGCTTCTGCGGACGTCTGCTTCTCGAAGCACGGTGGTGCAACAATGGCGACCTCTTAAATGACAAACTGTCCGAAGAGCTATCTCTTCTGAGGACCTCATGAGAGCCGTACCGACGAAGACCTCCGAGCGTACTTCCCCCAGTCTGAGGGGGTACCCCAACGTGTTGCCCATTCACCAGCTGGCTGCCTGGTGGATTCTGCTGCAGGACAGCAGCGCGCGGATTGTAAACTTGCTGCATTGAGCTGGAGCGTGTTCTAGAGCGTCGCACATCAACTCTGTTCACGCAGGAGTCTGATCCGACAGACTTAGTGTTTCCTCCATGAAGATAGGATCGTACATGCGCCCAGAGGTGATTGATTTCATCGTCTGTAGGCGTCTTGTCTAGAGATATGGACCTCTTTTGGTCGCTGCCCTCCCGTTCATAAAGCGTGCTGCCCCTCGCCTGTAAAGGCCTTTCTCGCTCTTGACCTGTTATGGCGGCACTTGTTGAATGACCAACTGTTGACGTGGAATATTCATGTCTTCTGTCGTCGTAAACAAACTGCTGATTCATGACTGGCTCATAAGAGGATTTCTGAACAACTCCTCTTGCTCCACCACAAGGTTGAACACTCTTCTCAAGTGATTCATCTCTGTTGGGATATCCCTCGAATCCTGGTTGGTAATTTTCGTCATCGACAAGATCCAACTTGACGCTGAAGCCAGCAGGAGGTCTACCACTTCTTGATCCAGCCGATCCCACCCGAGGATGATGTACTCTTCGGCTGGCAGGGTCTTGCGTTTTGACGTGATGTTCAGCTGCACCATGCCCCTCTCCGCCATTCCCGCCACAGACCGATGGTTCCTGCTGCATCTGTCTACCATCGCCAAACTCCAGCCTCAGTGAATTCAGGATCCGCTGGTGTTGTTCCTCAGCTGCTGTAGTCCTCGTTCTCATGTTCATCATCTCCATGTTACGTTTGATGCTTTCAATGATACCATCATGATTGGCGCTGTTAGTTTTCCCGTTGCTGTTTGCTCGTTTGGAATGGATCCTCTGTGTCCCATTCCTGCTGCTCTCTGTTCTTTTTGAATCTGAGGTTTGCCTTTCGCCTGCATGTTCCCTTTGGCTATTTCTGTTGTTTGCGCTCGCCTTTGCAATTTTTACCGAATGACCACTATCGGATACAGCAGAATGGTTAAAGTTTGCTTTGCGTGGACGAACGGTAATTTGCTTTCTGTTAAGACCCGCTGGATGAAAGCGGCTTTTGCCAGATTTCTTTGTGGCCGGAGGTCTTGGGATCAAAGATCTTGTGGATTTACTTGTACTAGTTGTTGATGCAGTAGATGCCGTCGAGGAAGGTGAAGATGTAAGCAGGGATGTCGCAGCCTTGTTCGTCTCGTTTTTGCTTTCAACCCACCGACTCCCATCATCTTTCACCTCAGTGATGGTGGGAGTATTGCTATCGAATGCACGTCCTGCATTCACCGTAGAAGACGATGAAACCGCTTCTGGGGCAAGAATATCTAGAGGGCTGGTCAGATAGGCCACTTCTCGGCCTTCGGGACGATAATTTGTTGTTGAAAAATGAGAGGTTAGTGAAATGGGCGAAGTTTCAATTTGAGGTGGCTCATGTAACACAGACCCAGCACTGGTGTAGAAAGGATAAGGGAAGTTGGAATGGAATGTTCTCTGGCTTGCGACAGGCACACCACCGTACACTTGTGTACTGTGATGGTAAACACGTGTGGATGTTGTTGCTGCTTGAACTGCACGGCTGTTAAATGGGTAATGATACTCGTATCCGGATGTGACAACAGAAGGGGTTTTGATGTACCCTGGTTTGGAATAAACAGGTTTCGTCTCTTCCAAACCACCATCGCTGGACGAAAACGTTTCAATTGGTTCATCTGCAGGTATTTCACCAGAGGTCTTGACGTACCTTTCTAAAGAGTCCTTCACTGCCGAGCGAGATACTGTTGTAGTAGTGCTGTTAACAGCTCTGCTTTCGTCGCATTGCAAATCATTTTGATCATTTGGGCGAACTTTGTTTAAGCGATCTTCTTCGCCGTTCAAGCTGTCCTTTTCAACTTCCAAACTGTCATTAAGCTCCACATCACTGACAACATCAGTTTCATCTTTCGGTTCACCTGGTACTTTAACACGATTCTCTTGGTTTGAAGAAACTGGTGTTTTCTCAGGTTTGGCTTGTGGGCTTTCCAGAGGAACTGGCTTTACTCTGGGATGGTCAGAGTGAACCACAGTTGCAACGGATGCCTCAGGAGTTTTAACTACACTGGATACTGTGCTACTTTGCTCAGTCCCCGTTTGGGATGCAGATGCCAGTACTGTTGACTTAGTGCCCCTCTGGCTCATTCCTGAGTGGCCCGTTGTTGATGAAGAGCTTGAAGACGGCATATTGTAGTAGTTGTTGACATTACGAGCGTACAGCATGGTGTAAACTTTGGTACTTTGTTTCTCTTCCGTGACAAGCTGCCCAGTGACACCATCATCAAACTCGATGCTGTCAGAAAACGTGACCCTTCTTTTACCAGCAGATTTGGTTTCTTTACCTCCCCTGGCGATTATTCCAGACCTAGAAAATGCTCCAGATTCTTGCCCTTTTCCAAGCCCCGTCAATTGAGGGACATCATCTAGGCTATCTAAGCTTGTGATACTCCCTCCTGGTGAGTCCCTGCCCATGATACACGGCAAAGCCCCCTCAGGGAGTTCCTGCTGAGACTCGTCATTGATGAAAGCGAGCTTTGGTCCACTCTTAGCAATGGCATCAGCTCGCAACTTTTCCTGCTGGGCCACTGTCCATGTATCAGGAACGAGTCCGTTTTCCATTCTCTCACCAATCTTCCCACCAGATGAAGGAACTGCAAATGTCGGGTCAAAGGCAGGTTGCATGGAATACAGCCTATCTTCATTCATTGCGTATAAGATTCCACTGTTTGTGTGGTTGTTTGACAAATCTTTGTATTCGCTTTGAAAGTCGTAATTATCAGGCATTTCAGTTCTCCAGATTGCTGCTCCGCCTTGCTGAAGTCTTTCTGTCTCCTGTGGAGAACTGTACGGCATTTGCTTTCCATCCTTTACTTCAACCACATGACCTCTGACTACATAGCGGCCATCACGAACAACTGAAATGGGCTCTGAAAATATATAAAATTAGAATTTAAAATTTCCATTTCAAAACAAATGCAGGTTGTAGAGAGTACTTCAGGCAACCATCATCCACATTCTCTGACGCAGTACTGACAAACTCCATCGTACTAGAGCTTCTTGTAAGTAATGATAACTGAGTGAGTATTTTTATATGGCTGTGTCACAAGGACTGGGAACTACAAAATTCATAAAATTGATTGGCTGAAATTGACATTGACTGCAGTCTAGATTTTCCCATCTAGACCAATTATATTTTGGCGTGAAAAATATTGGTAGAAGCGCCAAAAAGCCTGAGGGAAAAAAGTAAACAGAACGGGTAAACTTTGGAAGATTTAAGTTCAGCTCATCACGATCCGCAAGCAAAATGTCAGCTAGTACAAACCAGTTGTTTGACATATAATAAACATTTTCTTAACCGAGCTTAGTCAGTCTCTGTATCTCAGCCATGTGGAGACCTCACTGAGTTACTATAGGTCTGTACTCATGACCTCGGTCAACAATCTCCCATACAGACCTCCTGCTTGGTTAATAAGAGCTAGGTAAAGTCTCAAGGGTGAGGATATGAAAAAGGTGTGCATGTACTCAATTATTTAGGCCTGTGCAAGGGAATCAAGAACACAACACAACTACAGCCAGCCCTCAAACCCAGACCACTCCATGCAAATTCCAAAGCACTAACCATTAGATAAATGAGATAAATCAAGTTTGGTTTTAACAAATACCTTTATCAGTTCCATTCACTTGTGTTTTAAGTTTTTTCTTGTGTACTGTATCTTTTTGGAATCTCTGCGTTGCCTCTTGCTGCTCTTGTTTTCTTCTAGCTAAAACCTCCTCTCTTATCTGTTCGTCATTATCTTGTTGTTCTTTTTTTCTTTCCTCAAGAGCTCTGAACACAAAATTAACATTGTCATACATTTCAAGTCTCACACTCTATGATTTCTGAGAGCTTCACACAATTCTGGATGTTTTAGCAAGTGCATTGCAGATGTTGCACTAAAGATGATTTGCAGCCCTTTTCGGGAATGTTCAGTTCCAGAAAATATCCATACTCCCCCCACGGAAGGGATTGCAATTTCCCGGCAGTGGGGCTGGGGATTTAACCCTCCAACTTGCAACCATTTTTGTTGCCATGGCGACTGGAATTTTTGAGCTGGTGACTAATTTGAAACAGAAGTTGCCAGTCCGGCCCTTAAAAAAGCTGAAAGCTTGAGTGGATTATCAAGTGCTCTGAGCATTATGAATTGTAAAATAAATTATTCTGAAAATGCAATGAAGAACCCATCATGAGAAAGTACAACTTTGCAGTGCTTTGGATGCAACAAACTTAGCTCCACTTGACTGAATGTTACAATGTTCACACACATACAGTTTCTGCATCTTTGATACATTGATGTTGTGTTTGGTTTTATACCGTGACTCAGGAAATGTGCACAAATAATTTTACAGTGTTTTCACAGCATTTTTCTGCCGAACAAAGAAATTTAATCGAGGTAGATTTTGATCACCACTTCTGAACTGCGACTGTGCATCATGCCATACATACATACATACTTTCATTGGTGCCCGCTCTTATTCTAATGTCATTTGATAGTTCATTCCATTTCTTGGCTGCAAAATATCTCCATGACTTGAGTCCATATTTGGCAGTGTTAACTTTAGGACTTGGTCCATCAACAAAAGAACACTATAATTTGTGATTTTCAAGATTTTCATCTTCACTCTTGATTACCCATAAGCCTAAAACTTACTCTTTGTCTCAAACTCATAATTTATGAAAACTTTAGTTGGAGGAAGGCATACCTAACCAGTAGGCTATTGCCTATGGGGCAACTGAGCAGAGAAAGTTACTTGCACAAGAGGAAAATATACCAGCCCCAGACGAGCAGAAGGGTTTTTTGTTTTTCGAGCCTTGTTTAGATACATTGGATAACGTTTTCCATCATCTAGTTGCTACTTGGTATGATCTGTGCCACTGACACTTGTGTTTTGCTCTGTAAATGCAAGTTAACAGTCTGTGTGTTCTTTTTGTGTGTGAAAGATGGCGATAAATCACACATACTTGTGCTTTTTGGCCCTTATATTTCACAATTAGCTCAGTATGTTTGCACGAATTGTCAGTGGATTGATGGAAGATCTTGTTACTGTTATTCTCTGTTTTTAGCGGCTTTGTTCTACCTGTTGCTTACACCTTTTTTGTTCAGATTAAATCTTCAAAATGAAATTATGGTGCTGTGATTAATCATCAATAATAATAATATACATGTATTTGAAACATTTTCATTAACCTAGCCCAGAGATAGCATATTTATTAGTTATTGTTGGTGAATTGATACTAAGTGATTAATTTTTATAATTTGGTGACTGAAATATTTCACTGGCCACCAAAATTAACCTTTAGTGGCGACATGGTCACTAAGGGAAAAAGTGAACTTGGAGGGTTGGGGGTTCTGTAAGATCAAAAAATTTAAAGAAATTTATGAAGCTTACTTGGAATTTACAGAAGGGTGGGGGGGGAGGGTCTTAGAAAAAAACCCTTCTGTGGGGACAACAACAACAACTTTATTTGCACCCTGAATTAATTAAAATTCACATTACAAAAAATAATAAAACAAATAAGATAAAGTGCATGGCTGCCCCAAATAACCACCAGGCTAGTAAAATTGGGCAGCCATCCTTGGTGTTTTAAATGCAGTAATTTTTAACAGTGTCAGGTACTTAAGACTTACTAAGGTAACAAATACAACAACACACATACACACAGACAAAAGCTAGTTTTAAACTAAAAATAAAATTTAGTGAAAAGAAGTAGGAAAATGAAGTATATAAGCAGATTAACTAGTGGAAGAAAGGTACAATTAATTCAGTTAGTAACTTTATTTATTTTATTTATTTACTTATTTATTTATTTTTTTATTTAACTTGCCATAATGCTTAATTTAGCTTTTTCTTAAATTGTTTACGTGATAGAAGCCTTTTAATGTTGTCACCGATAGCAGTGAATCTGGAACTACACAACTGAATATTATCCAGTAATATTTCATCATCATCATCATCATTTATTTGCCTTTATGTGTATACCAAATTTAAAAAAATACAGCAGGTTGTTAGGTGAGGAGACCTCAGGAACCCACTAGGCTTATATAAGAGAGGACACTTCAACATCACAATATTAAATGAGAGAAGGGCTGAGAAGGAGTGCGGAAGAAACAAACTCAGAAACTATTTACCAGGGATCGAAATTGCCACCGATACGGTCGCATTTGCGACTTAATTTTCTTTTTGCGACTAGAGAGTAGTCGCAAATTTGAGACTAGGTTTTGCCTTGTCTGATACGAAGTAAAAGAGCTAGCAGTTGAGGTTTTGCTTATTATAAATAACTTTAGAAATAAAAAGATTCATGGAATTTGCATCTTACAATTTTGTTACAATCTGAAGGTTTACGTAATTTACCTGGGATGCATGCATGCAACGATTTTCTTTCAACAGCCCGCCATTTTCAAAGGTTTCTTTACACATGTATATCGCAGGCTCATATTTTGTTTCGCTGGCGGATTGCCATGGTGTCGCCATGGTACGCGAGTCATGGCACGTATTCATATTGAATGACTCAGTTATTCAGGGTTCTTTGAATAATCACTGTTAATGGTAACAGCTGAAACTTGAGGTGTAAAGCTTAGAATTTTCATGACTTGTTTTGTCATCGGTGGAAAGCCTTCGAAAGGTAAAACTAAAGGAATTTTCTTAGGTGAACTAATTTTTCCACCCAGTACACGTGTTATGTTACTTTGCAGAGATTGGAGACATTTTCATGTAAGGACTGCAGTTTCCAGCTGTAATATCTGTTCATGATTTGGAAATCTATTGCTTTGACTAAAAGAACAGGTTCAACTTGATCATTTAGATGGACTAGTGTTGTCCAAGACGCATTAATGTTCTGTGAAAGCTGTAGAAACAATGGAAATTAAAGCGTCAATTGTTTCAGTCTTCTAATGATCACTGATTTATTAATTAAATGGCCTCAATTAATTTCGCGACTAAAATTTTCAAAGTTACAACCAAATTTTCATTCCTAGTCACAAATTGCGACCAGGCATTTTTCTAATTTCGAGCCCTGTTTACAAATGTTCCTTGAAGCATCAGAGAAATAAGAAACCTTTGCCAGATTATGTGAATGCCCTCCTGTTGCTGCATTCTGACTAATTAAACAATAGAATGTTTCTGTTGAGGAACTATCGGCTGATAGTTTACTGCTTGGCAGTTTTCAGCCTAACAAAATACTTCTCTTGCCCTCTTCTAACTGAAATTGACATGGGACAATAAATTCTTTTCATGCAATCTAAAGAAAACTGTAGGAGAAAGCTGCCTTTGCTAAGCCACTTCCGCTGAGCAGCCACTATCATCTGATAGCCGCCCTAGGGCATTCTAGCAAGTAATAATTCTCATTTTCATCTTCCTCTACATTTTTGCTCTCTACTTTCCCAGCCATGTAGTATCAGATATTTTTTCTCTTTTTGATACCTTTCCTCATTTTAGAAATTAAAAGAAAATGCGTTCACCGTGACGTTCACCGTGGAGTCACTATACCACAAGGAGAGCAACATGTTTCGTCAGCTCAACAAAGTTAAGCCCTGTTCAGTGAGGATAGTATTTGGATGGGTGACCAAATACGAATATCCCGTGTTGTAAGAACTTTTTTTTTTGTTTTATCCCCTTTCTTTTACAAGGCGATGTCAAGGAGTGCAGAACTGCCATCCTTGTGTAATGTTGCTTCTTCTGTTTATCAACTGTTTGTTCCTCATTTCGCCATAGCCGTATTTATGTGTATTTATTTAATACATGATTGTATAAATTAACAGCGGGACATGTCGTTCAAATTCTACTCAATTTTCTCGACTGTTGATCTTCCAAAACATTTAACCCTGGCTTGAATCATTCGAAAATTCATACAGCTCGTCAATTTTGTGACTTTTAGTGTCTTCTATTTCTTTTTCGGCAATAGAGTAAAGTATGGTTAAACCGGTATGAGCGGGCATTTTCGGGAAATGAGACTTCTATAATTTATACAGGTAGCTTCTATATTTTATGAAAACGTTCATGCGAGAATTTATTCAATGTAGAACCTTTCTTCCGTAATGCTCGGTCCGCATTTTATATCCGAGTCTGTGTTTTATACCCAGTCCATAATGCTCAGTCCGCATACCTGAGTCCGTGTTTTATACCCAGTCCGTAGTCCGTAGTCCGTAGTCCATAGTCCGCACTCCATGTTTTCTAGTGACCGATTCGGTGTGAGTGATTTGAATTCGGTGTCAGTGTGAGTGATTTGAATTCGGTGTCGGTGTGAGTGATTTGAATTCGGTGTGAGTGATTTGAATTTGGTGTCGGTATGTGTGAGGGATTTGAATTCGGTGTGAGTGATTTGAATTCAGTGTGAGTGATTTGAATTCAGTGTGAGTGATTTGAATTCGGTGTGAGTGAATATTATATTTGGTGTGCACTTGTGGGCCACCATAACAAGGAGATGTTAAAAACGTAATAAAAAGAGGGGGTCACTGTGCTTGTTTTCACGCCACAATGCTGACAAATATGGTTATTTAGGTGACGTTTGGTTATCTTGGTGCACAACAAATAAGCTCGATTATTTTTCAATGCTGCCTGTTGTATCACACAGAGTTCGACTTTCTTTGATTGCTTATTCATCTACGTCCCAGAAAAAATGGCTTCAAATACCCTGCATTATTAATTGATATTTTATCCTTAAAGGAAACATACACGTAATTTGGACTTGCTCTATTGGGACAGTTATGTCTCTATCTGTAGCATTTATTTCATTTGCCAAAAAAGCAGCCATAGATTTCTGCCAAATTTTCTCTCAGTTATTGCGGATATCGTTCTCATTGAATTTATAAAATAAACATGGGGGTCACAATGCTCATTTAAGAGAAAAAGGGCTTTTATCTCACTATCGAGCTTAGTTTGAGGGAAATGTCTTATGTTTTGTACGTGCGCATGCTCATGTGCGCGCGCTGATGACGCAAAAATCGTGTGCAGTAGGAATGCGCAATGCAAAACTCAGGAATCAACTTAACTTCAGTATCATGAAATCAGTTTTCCAGATCAGTAACGTCAGCTAACAGGTCTGACAAATAAATGAAGGTCCATGGACCTACTGACCTGAACATTGCTCATTAACATCCAGTTTAAAACTTAACTAGAACCCTAAGAAACACTGTTCAATTTCATCTCATAAAGGTTTGTTTACATATGATGTCACTTTATCCTCTGCATTGAAATTTTTTATGTACTATAATTTTACAAAATTTTTGTGCGACTGAGCATCACATGACAGTCTAAATTAAGTTTAAAATTTTATTAATGAGTATAAGGCTTTCAGACAGGATTTGTGAAGTGAGTGTTCAAAATGTGCTATAGGGTTTGCTCAAAATAATGAACCATTTATTTAAAGACAATAATATAAAAAAAAACAATTTCCTTTATACAGGCCTTCTGATATTACGCGATGGTGCGATTTCGCACAATCGACCTCAAATCGCATCCTATCGCACAATTCACAAAAAATCGCATAATTCACTAAAGATCGCACATTATTCACAAAATCAACCATAAATAAACACGCCTTTTTTAAACACGCCTTTTTAAAGATGATTTACCTTGAAAAAAGCCTAAAAAAACATCTGTCACCTTCGATTTCGTAAATTTTGGAAGTTCAAGGCGTTCTTTTGCATGTCGGGGCCCTGGTACGAGTCTCATTCCTAAAGAGTTGCATATTGGTGTAACAAACAAACCTTTGTTCGGGTTAGCCAATCGGGATGGCTGATAGATTTACATTACTGAAATGATTGAAAAATAAGCGAAGTTGTCAGTTGTTTGGCAAAATGTAGTTCCTTTCGTTGAAAACCGATAAAACTGTAGTCATGGATAAGTTTGTAGTGAAAACGCCCGCTGTTTCTTCGACCAAGAAGGCAAGTTCCCACCTAAACGCTAAAAATGGTTCTAAATAGCGAAGCGTACATTTTCTAAAAATAGATTACATCTCCAGAGACTCCCTACATGACTCAGACAAGAATTGCAGTTCTGTAGAAGGTTTTGTATGAGCGTGTTGTCTTCTAGACCAGAAAATCCGGCAAAAAAGTAAAGATTGGTGGTCTAAGATTTTGGTTAGCAAAAATAATGTCATAAAGCAAACACTGCTGCCGTGGGTAGTGTAAAACAGACTCCGAGGTGTCCAGAAAAGAGCATAAATGTCACAAATTGCATGAGGATCTTACAAAGCCGCAGTGACATGCGGACAGATCCCAGTCCAGCAGTTGAGAACTTTTAGCGAGGCGGTTGCGACTAACCGATCAGAATACTTCACAGTGAAACGTGTCACGAAGAAACCTATCTGTTGTTTATCCTGTTCTTCAAGAGAAGACTGATCTTATGCTAGACATTCCCAAACTTGACCAGCCAAGCAGCCCGCTCTTGTGTACTGTGCAAGTTGGAGGACTGCATAAACAAAGCTGTGACCGGAAGCAGATCTCAACTGCATATATTTCATAGCTATATGCTTGGCGCGATACGTGTACTAAATAGCGCAGCAAGTAAAACTGTTTTTATGTGTGAAGACGGAGCGGGCCAGTTTCATGACGGCAGCGAATCGGATCTACGGTTGTTTGTTTATGAGTTACTTTTTTACCTGGCTTGCCGACTTTCTTGTGGGTGATGCACCTGAATGCCGGGTACAATAATAATATTTTTCTCTGTCATGGAGGTAAGGAGTGTGTTCATAAACAGTCTTCACACATGAGTAGCCCATCATATTTTGCCGCGTTCCTTCAAACTAACCCTAACCCCCTAACCCCTAACCCTAAACCCTAAGGTACATGTTGTGGGTTTTCTCCAACATTTTAAACTAGAGAGGCCATCAAATTGCAAAATTAGTCGTTGAGTATCGCGTGGAAGAGTTTTTGAGCGCCGTTGTTCCATACGTCGCTCTCAAAGAAGTAGCCCATGAAATGGTTTGTTTGTCTGAGTCATGACAGGGGGTAAATTTTTGTGATGTCATCTGTGCGCTTCTCTATTGCAAAGCAACTGCACAAATTTAGAAGTGTTTAAAAACTGAAAATTCAATGTTGTTATATTGACTATCCTTGAAGAATAAATTTAAAAAGCCAGTTTGTTGTGTTCAGGAATAAAATACTGAACTTAAAAGCAAAGCGTAAGAAGGTAGTTGTAGCATGCAAGAGTATCAATTTTGATCAATGATTTCGCCGCATGTTAGCTGTTACCTTTAACATGGTACGCTGATAGTGCAGAAGACCTCAGTTTCAATTTATCCAAACTAATGTCAAAATACAATTACTGTTCCCTTGTGTTCAAAATGGCTTTAGGGCAACGCAGAAGTGTTTTTCATCTTCTGAAACTGTATAAAACAAGCTTTAAATTGCTTAGGAAAAAAATTGCACAATTTACATAATTTATCGCACAATTGGCCTTTCCAATCACACAATCTCCCCTGAAAATCTCGCATAATTTGCATTTTTTAATCGCACCCTATCAGAAGGCCTGTTTATAAGTAACTGTCCAAGAATGCGTTGATGCTCATCTGGCAAAAAGCCTTATGATGACGATGATGATGACGATGATGATGATGACGATGATGATGATGATAATGATAATGATTACATGTAGAGTAAGTAACAACTCAGCATTTTCTTACTTTCTTCTGCGATTTGTTTCCTTTGATAGTTCCTTGGCTCTGTCACCTCTTGTTTTCAGTGACTCCTTTTGTTCTTCCTTGAACTTGTCCAGTTGCTCTTTCTGGATAGTTTTGAACTTGTCACTAAACATTTGTCAAGGAAAGTATGACCATGACTGACCAGTATTGAATGACTAGAACAGCATGTAATAAAAATCCTCCATACGATATCCCTTGAAGGGCAGACTTGAGACAATAATAAAGAATCATTCCTACTTCATACCTTATTCTACTCCTCTGTTACACCAATTAATGACGTAGAGTAACACCATGCCACCTTGAACTCTTACAACGAAAAACTGAGATAGTGTAAGTTTGAAATAACTGAATGACTGAGAAAGAGGGGAAATGATTTGAGTTAAAAATAGCTGCGAGTGGAGGTACCCACGATGAAGATTGCTACATTCAGCTGCATCAAGCAAAAAATGTTGTCCAGCCAAAAATATATATGGTTAAACCAAACCTCTGATACTATGCCTTCACTCTCTATACTAATGAATATCATGTCCCAGATGAAGAGAGCCATTTGAGGAAAAGAGCTACTGTGCTACAATTCAGCAGATTTTACAGACATAAAAGCCAGAGGCTTTAATTTCAATACTATCCATCTTATTTCTGTGAGAAAGGTAGCTACAAGAATCACCGTTGTTTTAAGCTAATAACTGTGAATAAAATACCAAGTTATTACTATTACCATAACAAGTTTTTATTTTACCTTCGAAGGTCAAATGTGGTAAGGGAACATGTGAATTAAAATTTGACTTTGTTGAACATTTTCTCCTCACTTGGTGATCATTTTGTTGCAAAACAATGGCCAATGAAATGGCTCCCCAAAATATAAGCTTGTACACATCAAAGCTTAGTAGTAAACGGAAACATAAACAGATCGTCCATCCATCGTTGTGAGCTTGAATTTATGTATACATTAATAATATAAACAACAGCTTCGTAAGACTGAGAAAAACTCACATCATAAACTATTAGCTATCAGTTGACGGGAGGAAGGAATTTTGTAAATATATGGGCTTATGATTGAGACTTAAACTTGTATAACCAATAAAACTGAAAATTTTTAGCTCGAGTACAACTGCGACAGTGAATTGTCGATTTACAAAGGATACGAATAAGCGCCCTTTAACATACTACATCCTCACAAAAATCCACAAAAGGCTGCGAGTAGAATGATTAAGCCATCCTATGCAACAGCAACTCCGTGATTTCATTTATATGGAGAATTATAAACGTGACTTTCAATTTTCTGCATAAAGATCTTGGCAACAAGCAAATACACTCGGCCTCTCTTTCCGCAAAGACCGCTGGGTATCACTCGCCCCAGCTTCCTACTCTGTGCTCCACATTTTTAACAGCCGTACTACTAGGACTTTTCCTCCCGGAAGGTTCCTAAATTTAATTTTGGCTCACAGAGGAGAAGTTTATATTTTTAATGAAGCAAGACATTAGAATATCTTAATTGGAGGAAAATTTTCTTTATATTTTTTCTACTGTACAGGTATTTTTGACTTTTCTTGAAAGTATGATGACGTAAATAACACCTATTTTTAGTAAAAACACGAAAAATTTGAAAAGCAACGTTCAAAACGGTACAGACATTTTTGTCATAGAAAAGCAATATCTACAGTGAAAACCCCATGTCAATCGGATAAAACGACGTAGAGTAACAGGAATTTAGAGAAATTCAAATTTCCCGCCACATGACCATATATGGTCATCATTGAGGGGGTTTAAACGCGAAAATAATGAATGCATTCGCAACAGTGAAAAGACAAATCTACATAAAATCAAAATTGTAGTTTTTTTGATTTCGCATATGTGATGCTATGACGCATACTTCGCCGTCTATACGTCATTATGACGTCATAATTACGTAATTTATAATAAAATACGTGTCATAGCACGACATATGCGAAATCAAAAAAACTACAATTTTGATTTTATGTACAATTGTCTTTTCACTGTTGCGAATGCATTCATTGTTTTCGCGTTAAAACCCCCTTAATTTTGACCATATATGGTCATGTGGCGGGAAATTTGAATTTCTTTAATTACCTGTAACTTTGCGCCATTTTATCCGATTGAGATGGGGTTTTTACCAAAAATCAAAGAATTGTATGCAGAAAGCTATTATCAAATTTCACTACTTCTTTTCTGAATTTTCTTTCGAATGCCAAATTTGGACATTATATATCATATGTCACAATAGCAGTCACATGGGATGAAACAAACACCTATAAATAGGAAATTTATCAACCTACTTGCCTGCCAAGTTTCGTTACATTCGATGAATTCTACTTCTGTCTACAGCCTTGAACTCTTAGTTTTGGAGGGAACGGGAGGAAAAGCCCTAGCAACGAACCACCGTGACTGGGCAGTAAACCTGCAGCCTTCCCGAACGGGGGGGTTCCTCTATATATTTTTCGTGACGCGTTAATGGGCATTTTTGCTTTGCGTGAAACGTGAGTGAGGATTTATTTTTTCCGTGATTCGTGAATCTAAATATTTTCGTCCTCGGGAAGCTGGTTTTCGATTTTTTCGTGATCCGTTAAATATGTATTTACTTTCGTGTGATTTTTGAACCAATGACCTCTGCGGGAATAAATTTTTCATTTCTTTGATGATTTTACGGTCCTTAAAACTCCTTAAAACTCGTAGGTTACACCAAACTAGATGGGCTTGCTACAGCGACAGCAACTTGGAGGGCCTAGAATCGGCAATCATGACAAGAGTCTGGACAAATTTGCACTTTGGCGTTTTTGCGCACACATCAGGTGCAAATACAACCTCTCCTGCCTATCCTCGTCCCCACTACATAGTAGTAGGCCTCCGTCAGTCGGTGTCGACTATGGATATTGTGCCAGCCTAAAGAAGGTCTTTGTGCCTCAGCGACAGCGGCGGCTGTGGCTGATAAGTCTAATGCGAGAGTGACAATCTCTGCCGCATTGGCTGCAGGTGTGGCAGGTTGGGATGACTCCGGGAATGCGTGCCTGTTGCCTGGCTCTTTTTTCATTGGCTGTGGCCAGGATCTTTTCTTCTCCGGACTGCTTGCGGAGGACACTGCGCCATCTGCTACGGTCAGCTGCTGTATCTACCCAGCTCTCACTATACACAATTTTGAAAACCACTACTTCTGATTTTCAACATTTTTTTAAAAACCTCAGTATTAAATCACAGATAATTTGTTGAATTACACAAGTGTCCCAAGGACTTTTGCCCACGATTGTCTGATTTTCACATCACATGGAAAAATGCAAAAATATTATGCTTTTTTAGATCTAAGTGCATTTAGAACCCGGAAATGTGAACATCTGAGATTGGAGAGGTATTGGTGAGAGTTCATACACGGCTTTTCCGCATTTGTCAATGGTTTTGGATCCACCGGGAAAGGTGTTGATCTCAACATAGAAACTTCTGTATGTGATGGCAGTGATAATGGTGTCGCTTGTAATTGATTTGGATACGTAACGTATTATTTCCATTGTAACGTACAGTTGTGCAGATACTTTAAGAATTTAAACTACAAATTTGGTATTTAAGTCAATCTTAGTGATTACTTAAACAGTTATTACAGCACGCTACAGGGAGTAAGAAGATGCTGAGGCGATAAACTCTTCGGGTAGTGACGTCAGCTTTCACTGGTCATCGTTCTTTCCTCAGCGACAAAAGGAAGACAGTGTTAATTCAATTTCCTCAAAGAATCAACTAAGAAAACCAGCAAAATATTTTTCATCACGAGATTTATGGTACTTTTTTTACAAAAGTGACTCGTCACAAGGGGTCACAACACGCTGACAGTGAATGCAACAGTGCTCACTCGATTCAGTGTGGTCAAGAGAAAATGAGGGGGGGCGCAAGAGTTGATTTTAAAAAGTGAGTACCCTGTTTGCAGAGCACAAAATGAAGTTTTTTCCCCGCAGTAAAGGTGTAGAAAGACTCATCGCCAAGTACAGTTTACTTCAACATGTTTTAAATGTAAGCTTTTGGAAATAAGTAGGCAAAATTACAGGTACTGTTGCTGTGACGTTTTGCAAATAAAAAGTGACCAACTCATTGCGCATGTATTACACTTAAAAATTTCATTAAATATTATTTCGTAGACAAGCAAAGAAAAAATGACTTCCGATGGTTGGAAACTCGTTCGGTACACTTTGGACGAAATTATTGTTGCAAGGTCTTCTCATGCCACTGCGTGTATGTATCATCTATTCATGCTACAGATGGCCTCGAGATTTGACATTTCCGCGCGTTTTTCAGGGGTGAAAACCTTCTGTTTTTCTTAAAAGACTAGTTCCTTCATGTCGTATGCACACCATAATGTACAGAGTCCGTTGCTGCATTCAGAATTTAAATACCGCACGCGCGAGTCTGAGATAGAACAAGTTCCGATTTACACTTCGCGTAGGGAAAATTTGAAAAGGAAAATAAGAGTTAACAAACCACAAAATAGCTAACGCATAGTCATCGTATTACGATCTATTCACAGAGTCGAGAAAAAAAACACATTAAGAACGAGAAAGCCAGTGAAATGTTTAAATACATGTTTATAATGACTGTCAAGGTACTTGCAGAGATGTTTGTGTAACGTGAATTTGATTTGTGATTATAAGTGAAACATGATTTAGCCTTTGCATTTTTACGTGAAACGTGATTGCTTGCTTTTTTTTCTGTGAACGTGAAGCTGTTTTTCGAATTTTTCATGAGGAGTGAAAAGACCAATTGCTTTTACGTGAAGCTGTTTTCAGAAGAGATATAAGGGACCCTCAGAACGGCGTTGTTGGAATCATTGCCTCAATGGCAATTTTTCCTGGGAGGGGAAGGAAGGTTATGGAGCTGTCGTGAACAGTGATCATCTCACGGATAGTCAGCTAAAATTCTATCCACATGCATGGAGAGCCGAATAAAGTGCCTGAAGACAACAGCATGCTCTCCTTGACCCAGTCAAATTTATAGTTTGATCAGCAAAATTGGTCATAACCAAGTGACAGCTGGAATACAAAACTGAAATAAAGTTGGCTCTCTTATGCAATGAATTTAAATAGAAAGGGGTCTCTACTGAGATGAGGCGTCCTATTTCCAGCATGCACAATCCAAGCCTAAAACAGGCTACTCTCCTTTTGTCCAATAAAGCCTGCTAACGACTGAAAAGTTGAAAAGGGCTTTGGAATTGATAGGTAATTTCCAATTCAGCAAGAACAACCACAGGCGGCCCAAGCGCGAGATGAGAGGAAATGAAACGTACACGAACGTGACTCTTGCCTTCGAGCGGTGCTGTGTTACAAAGATGCGAAAGGGCTGCAGGTGGTGTACCACTACCAGCGCTAACTCACTGGAAACGCTTCAAAATAACCTCAAACACCGTGAAACAACAAAGAATACGACAGGAAAGCAAGGTAAGTTAGTTTTATTTACAGAACGTTAGATGTTAGGTATTTAAAGCAAACCCGAAAAGTTCCCATACAAACCCTTGTAAATCGCATCTTTGTAACACAACACCGCTCGAAGGCAAGAGTCACGTTCACGTACGTTTCATTTACATAAATTATTCCTCTCATCTCACGCTTGGGCCGCCTGTGGAACAACTTGTGGTAACTCTCCTGGTTACGTGCTAAGTTGGATAAGGATGGCGAAATGGTGAAGCGCTTGCCTTAACTTGTATGCAAATTTCATTTAATCAAACACATCTGGCCAAAGAGGATCCATGTTAATGCAATTCAATCAAAATGCATACAAGTCCTGACCAAAGAGGGAAAGATGGACCCTTGTATCTCCTTACAACTCTGTAGGACAAGGGCCTTAAAAAACTGATTATTGTCAACTCTGTCTATTGAGTCTACACAGAGACAATGCATTTTTATTTATCAACTTTATTTACACCAGAAAATCAACTTCACATCACTCCAATTAAGAACACTCTGGAGAGACAGAGCCTAAGAATAAACAAATTGTCTCTGAAAGATGGTCTGCTTGTCTTTTTACCCCATTGCATCCTTTGCTGGCTGAAAAAAGAGATATCATAGAATGAAATCTGTGTTTAAACATTTTCCAAAGCAGTGTGCCTTATGTGACATTTAGGAAACTAACCTAAATAAGAAATAAGAAAATATGTGCACTGATTGGTTAAAAATCTGCAATATATTTGGAATTTTCTCAGAGATAATAATTATGTACTGTTCTATCATAATTTCAGAGTGAATAATAGTGAATGGCTTGGGTCATCAAAGTTGAGAAAATTTTCTGGAAAAACATTCTCTTAAAGTGGTACTATGATCAAATTGTCACCCTAGATACTTTAGGATTTATCACATAGAATTCCATGAAAGAATAAAAACGCTGTTTACCATTTCCAATATCTGATTATTTCTGGAGATATTCAAGTTTGAAAAATGTGTAAAGTATACAAATGAGATGACTGATGACATCGTTCACTCAACCCAATATTACCTCAGGTATATAAATAGAGCTATCTTGGCCAATTTGCTGTGCAGACCATTGAACCTTGATGGGCTAATAGTTCTACAGGAAACACACCTCTGGCTACAAAAGCTCTGTTCCCAGGGCAACTCACTCTTTTCCAGTTCCACCCATTTGATTTCAATATGTTAGTGATTTTCAGCTCGAAAAACACTTAACGGGGCCACAAACTCAAGCTAACATATTTATATGCCTGCTGGATCATGCACACGAGGCACCATTTGCAAATACGAAAATGGAATGCTGAAGCTGGCCAGAAATGCCTTTAATATTGGGGAGGTCTGGAGCCCAGTATGTTGCCATGGTAACAAAACTTTTAACCTTGTATTGTGGAGCACCTTTAGTAGAATCTTACTGCAAAGAATCAAACTTTTCTGATACAAATTAGCTGAGATATCTTTTTTCATCATATTTGATATTAGCAATGTCAGAAATGTAAAAAAAAATGGGGTGTCACCGACTTCCTTTTGGAAAGACCATGCCCGGAAGAACACCTAAATCTGAGTAAATCAAGCTTCATTAGCAAAGAAGACCACAGTGGCTGCAAGTCACAAAATATTGCAATTAGAGCTTTGAAGGGAAATGTTCTCTGCCAAATATGGTTTAAATGGACCTGTTAAGTGAATTTAGTCAACTGGTGAGGTTTCTCAAAGAACAAGTTCGCATTTAGGGACCATAGTTTCACACATCTTGCAGCCGCAAGATGGCAGGATTACATGTCCCGTGGACAGAAATCTTCAAATTTTTTTAACTTCCCACATTTATTTTTTGTTCATTTTTGGACAACGTGGAGGTAATTTTGTAAACAAAATTTGTTTCTGAAAAGAAAAGTAGGGGTCACCGAACGTCCAAGATCGTTAAATCTAATCAAAGCTATAGCAATGGCCATCTGCCCTATCATTGTTCATTTTAGTACTTAATACGTGCGCTCGATGCATGGCGTGGCATGGCCTGGCATGTGGATTTGCGAGCGGACTAAGGATACGCAGAAACAATAATAGCGCGAACGTCTTTAAGTTTTAAAATGGCATCAATAGGAAATATCAGATTTTCATCATAGCACCACTTAAAAGATCTGGAAAAACAGCAAATAATAATTCTTTGTAATACATTTGTGTGTGACTTATCTGATCAGCTGGTTGCAAACTCCCACAGTGAAATTTCTTGACTTCCAATTCCTGAAGGTTTTCACTGGACTCACTCACATACAAAACCTTCTACCAGACTGCAATTCTTATCTGAGTCATGAGGGGGTCTCAGGTTATGCAATTGTGGGTGACGCTATTGATAAAACGTACATATGACCAGTAGCAGAAACAGTGTTGGGTAATTACCTGCGTCTTGCAAATATAGAGCACAGCAGCAGGTACAAGCAAACAACAGATTACTGCATTACGGACACTGCGAGGCTTAAACTTGAAGAACTTGTCTGTGTTTTCTCTTATCCAGCCAAATTTTTCAATGGCTGGATCTTTCTGTAAAACAAAGATTGGTCAAAGATTTATATTAAAATTCACATTTTCAGCACAATTTCAAGCTGAACTTCATTCCTGAGCTGTATAAAACTTATTAGTATATACTAAAACAGTGGATAGCGTTGATGGAATGCACTTATTGGCTAGTCAAACTCCGATTATCCTGTACTATTTACCCCCAAGCAACTCGAGAAAAATGGCGTCCCGGTTTGCATCCGTGTAGCCTCCTACGCAGACATTCTAAGGCTTGTCACGTGCTCCGCCCCATGAATGTCTGCTCAAGGGACAAGCCACTTCCGTTCACTGGCGGTTAGCATTTGTTTGCAAAGAACCAATCCTCTGTTCTGTTAATGTTGATATCTCTGTTGTTTGCCTTGTGCTTATGCATTGTTTAACCCCATTTATATTGCATGGTATTTGCTTTCGAGGGGCAAAATGTGGAAAACAAGAATTCTTCCATGAAAGGTTGCTTACTTGCATTTAATATTGTGGCGCTGGGCCCAGTTTGTAAGTAGAGCATATGTTGCTTATTATCACGCATATCATATTTACCCATGTACGGTTATTTTCTTCAGAGATGCTGTAGCTTTACTTTGAGAAAGCTACACGTTTCTGTAGACAGGGTCTTATGTTTATTCCGTCAATTTGGTTAAGCTTATGTTTCTTGAGTTCAATGAAAAGGTTTATTACGCCTTTTGCCCCTTCTGGCACCACATAATTAAAATATAGCTGTTTACGTGCGAGTCAGTTGACTGTTTTGCGTGTTGTATATCCCATTGTTTGACTTAGTTCAGGCAAGACCGTACCGGTCCGCAATGTTGATCTTATCAGATGCTGGTACTTCTAAAATAATATGTACGTCTGCAGTTGCTGGTACAACTTGTATGTAAGTGAGAATGTTGAACCTTTTGCGCCGCAAATTTCTCGTGTTGAAGCATTGGGTCAAAGTCGGTCAAAGTCCAGCTTTCCACGAATAGGCAGAGAAGCTATGATTGGCTAACCACCAACGAACAGATGTGACCGGTCCGCGCCGTTGAGCAGGCATTCATGGGGAGGAACACATGACAAGCCTAAGAACATCTGCGTGGAAGGCTAGCATCCGTGACAAGTGAAGAAATCATCGAACTTAATTTTTTGTGGTGTTTATTATCTCACTGTTTTAGTATATACTAAAACAAATATTCACCTCAGTGTCAGTGGTAAGCAGTGGATATTTACCTCGCCACGTCGCAGCTCAGTCACCGCTAGCCACCTCCACTTTGGTGAATAGTTGTTAATTATTTA
>CM042749.1:1876325-1878825 GCA_022496165.2 Catalaphyllia jardinei | reverse complement strand
TGTTATTATGTTGCATCAGGTTCAAATGTGATGCGCGATGAGCACTGATGCGTAACAGATAGAAAACAGTAATATAGCCAATCAAATTTACGGTTTTACAATAGACTACGGTAAATTTGTACTAAATTTAAACATCCCCTGTGCTACTCAGACAAAGTCAATATAAATGAGCTATTTGTCAGCAGTAAATGTGGCTCATGGAGACCATCGTTGACAACAGTAGTGTAAAAACTGTGCGAAAATAACAAGTTTTGCTAGATTCTGACAAAACACATAAAATACATACATACATACATTTACGTTATTGAGCGTCCCCGAAAGGGGCTTTTCAGCATCAATATTAAAATAAATTAGCGAAATAAACAAATTCATAGCGAAATAAACAAATTCTCAACCTAGTGAATTCTTCGATGAAAGACATAATAAATACTGTTTATGACGAGAAGCTTTATTTTTGTAAAAATACTCAAGCAACACTTACATGGAGTGTAGTAATGTTTGCTTGCTTAGTTGCGATGACTCCAGTCATCTCAATGAATTAAACCTCAACAATTTCGTACCATCGCTCACCTGACAAGAAATCAGTTGTAATGAAAGCTTGCTCCTGTGTTTTTAGGGAGCAGTCTAGTCTTTCCAACTTGCTGCAAAAGGGTGAGAGCCATAAAACTGTAGCTCAGTTTTAAATACAACTCAGCATTTCACATTTTCATCCGCAAGGTTTGCGCTCCTTCTTTCGCAATTTCCATTGAAAAAGTACACGTTTTCATGAACCACAATGTGGCTGGACTAGCAACCTTTACCTTCCTTTACGTCCTGATTAAACAGGTTAAACTGAAAAAAAAAGCAAACTTTGAAAGCATTGCTCTTCTCTCAAGAGCAACCCAAGTGAAAGCTTAACTGAAGTCCAGTTTGTGATTGACAGCTATCATCTTGTTAGCCAGTCACATTATTCAAACAATTCTAACAAGGATTGTGATTGGCTTATTTTAGCGTGTTTTATCAGAGATTAGTAAAAGGCTGATGCCACTTTAACTCCTTTGGAAAACAAAGTTTGGTTTTTTAAAACTTAGTCAATGCATGGGGAAACTATTGAATTTTTTGTCATAAAGCTAATAAGGAAGCCTCAACTGTGCTCTGTTCTGTTGTAAAGCACTTAGGAAGCTGTAGAGCACTCAAGAAGTGGGGAAAAATACTCAACTGCATCTCATGTTTTCCCCTACACTTTTTTCGTGCTCTACCGCTTCCTGCATGCTTTACAACAGAACAGAGCACAGTCGAGGTTTCGTTATTTGTTAAATACAGGCACTGTGAGAGTTGAGTGTCATGCTATAGACTTATACCTGCCAACTCTCACGCCGGCTCACGCTTGCGGGCCAATTTCTCACGCCTGACTGAAAAATGTGAGTTGTTGCCGTCTTGCTTGAAATATGTTAACTCAGACCCATGCAATGAACGAAAATCATGTGCAAAATGATTAAATGACAATACCTTCCTTGCGTTCTCTGATTTTTGAAGTGAAAAGCACTGGGAGCGAACTATATCATTGATGTTATCAACTAATGTCAGTCCTTCGGCAGACTTCGTACGTCTTCGGAAGACTTCAGACTTCTTTGGAAGACTTCGAACTTCTTCGGGCATCTTCGGAAATGATCGTGTTGTCTTCAAAAACCCCAACACTTTCAGGATAAAAATCTCACGCTTATATCTCAGAAAAAGTTGGCCGGTATATAGACTTGCCATGACACCAACTTTCCCACATGATTTTGAGAGCATTGATAAATTATTACCACTGATGCACATCATTTTGAGATTTTTTTACCATTTATATTTCTTTGTTTTATCTTTGTTTGCAGAGCAAATGCGACAACAGAAGAGGGAGCTGAACAAAACACAGAGACAGTTAGCGAGAGATCAGACTGCACTTGAAAGACAAGAAAAGCAATTGGTAAGACAGATAAGCTGGACATTTGTTGCTGCTTTGGACCATCATGCTAAAAGTTTGGATCATCAGCTTTAAATAGACAGTATAATTGTATCTATAATAAAATTCTTGATCATGATTGGTTCTTTGAGCACCTGTCCTATTTGTTAATGTAATCAGCGCATGATCATGTTGGTATCAAACTACACTAACAGGTAACCTGCATTGCTCTGTGTTCAAATCTTGACACTTAATGTGGGAACACATTTTCCCCAGCCATTAGGGCTCGTGCTAGAAGGGGGCCTCATGATAAAAGTTAAATCAAGACCCATTAAAATACGGTGAATACCAATCTGGCTTCTGCCATTGATTAATTTATAAACACCTTGTAATACTGAAAATATATTTTACAGAAAGGCACTTAATGTAGCAGTGTACACCTTTTTTTGAGATTTGTTTTGTAATTTTATGTCTACAGGAGGCAGAGATCAAGAAAATGGCAAAACTTGGAAACAAACAGGTTTGTTCATAACAATAGGCAATTGTTCATATTCTTGTTATGGGACTAAAACTAGCTTG
>CM042749.1:1815241-1841665 GCA_022496165.2 Catalaphyllia jardinei | reverse complement strand
TTGACGAGATCCGCATGATGTGGGATGAGTGGGACCTGCGAGATGGTAAGAGAGATGACAAGCTGGAGTTTGATGCTTTTTACAATGGCTTTTTGGCACCGTACTTTGGATGCTACAGGTGCGACGAAACCAAGTTGGCTTTGAAAGCCATCGACATGGATGAAGATGGATCCGTGGATTGGAACGAATTTTGCTTGTACCTGAAATGGGCCATTCGTCAGTATCCTGAGACCCGGACCGCTGAAGAGCTGCTGTCCATTGCTTTTCGTAAAGGTCTCATCCCAGCCATGCAAGACGAGGTTCTCAAGCAAGCATAAGAGACTGTCTAATCGACTCTTTCTTTCGTAGCTGAGTAACGTTAGGTAGTGGTTGAACAGAATATCGCACCGACGGTTTAGCATTTTTGCCGGGCAGTTTCGTCACTGTTTCTATTGCCTAGAGGCATTCGAATGATTAATCAGTTTATTACAATAATCAAGAGTTTTGCAACTGAGGATCGCGTTTGTTTCTAAAACCGCGGACCAATTTTGTGATTCAGATGAATATTTTTGTGATGTGGTCATTGTGAGCCAAAGGACACAATGTAGTTCCGTGGTACTATGTATTGATGTAATGCTGCTAGAAAATTAAAATTTTTCTGGGTGAAAAGTAAGAAAGGTTTAGTTTTCCTTTTCTTTATGAAGGATAATCCCTTTAAGTTTCACCAGTTGACCACTTCACCAGTCAATCTTGTGGTTTAGCCTGTGAAAGAGATGTTCTTTCCATTTTCTAGGTAGCCTATTCCCTGGCTCACGTTGCAGCACAAGCGCGCTTGGCGTAGCCGCTCGCGCGAAATAATAGGTGAGCCTGCCCGCAGGCTATTTTCCAGACGGCGAGGTCGAGCAAGCGAGCGATCAAACGAGCGCCCCTTCCCCTTCTCTTTAGTGTTTGCACTCGGTCAGAGTTTCCTTCCCTTCGCGTGCTTTTCCAAATGAACCTACTTGTGCCTGTCCCAAGCCGACACGACACTGTCTAAACCGATCTTGTGAACAGCATTTCGTAGACATTATTTAGTTTTCTAACGATTTTCCGAAGACTTCGAAAGGTCATACGAACGTTGCCGAACATTTTGAAGATTACCAAAAATTACCCAAAACTTTCGAGGAAGACCCGAATTTTTAAGTACAATTTAGAGCAATTTAGACAAACTTGATATCAGCGAAATCGTCGACCTTCACTAGTGAGGATATGGAAAGTACGCCACCCGAGTCCCGGATCTGGTTTTCGGTTTTCTATGAATTTTATGAGTTTTGTATTTTCCAATAAAATACTTTCGTCTATATAAAAGTCTATTACATGGTAGTCGGCCATGCATATTTCATGTTCTGGCATTCGCAAACAAAAAGGTCCATAGCTTCTCTATATGGCAAAATCCAGACCAAGAAAGAACCAACCAGAACACACGGATTTTAAACCCTTCAAGATTACCTTGCCATATAATACACGAAATTATTGCAGGGAATAAAATACAAAATAAATCTATGAAGCACGCTTGCTTTTTTGTTTACTTTGTTTTCATTCTTGTTGACGATTTCAGTTTTTCGTTTTACAATTCCATCGATACAGAGACAACACGCGGGTCTAACGTAAATGACAAACCAGAAATTGCAAGGGACCGCGTATGGACCCATGCCATAAACGTTGCCAACGTAAGATCTAGAAGAGATCTGATCAGCCAAAGAGTTATATAAAGACAAACAATAGACTGCAGGGCTGACACTACGTGAAAGACGTTTCGAGACACCAACATGACAAGAACTGATAAAAACAGGATCGCAACAGCGGACACCTGTTTCGTCCTTCTTGAGACTCGTCAGTACTACAGGCGAAGATATGTAAAGTCAGGGCAAGGGCCAACGCACATAAATTGCAGAATGACCCGTTCCGTACTTTAAACTCACTTGCACTCTAAAACAATCGTTGCCACATACGTCCAACAAAGCTTTTCTCGATCCCACATCCTACTACATTTTTGGGGTTCATTCCGCCATCCCGCCCCAGACAGAAATTTACAAGTTGACGTCCATTTTTCATGTGTCTGTCTTCTTATTGATCATGAATTTCGTCATAAATATGTATTTCTTTATAGTCTTTAATTAGGTTGCTTTGTATTAGTTCCCATGAATTGCAACCATGGACAGCTGTTTCGACCTTATTGGGTCTCGTCAGCAGTGATCAGCTGCTGGACTGACATCCACAAACCCACAAAATGCAAGATGGTGATGACCTCAGATGACCATTCCTTGTGAACAGTCACACCACTTGACGCCGACCAGTTTCCCCCAGGCTGTTTTTTCCTTATGTAAATTGCGTTGTGTAAAATAGCGTGTGTCGTTTTATTGTATTCACTGGCTTTATCCAGTATTCACCGTGTCTCAGATTCTTGTAAATAAACTCCCTTTGTTGTATAACTTGTCTCCTATACTTATAATAGAAGTGTTTCTATTGGGCCTAGCGAAATGAAATAGAATAGAACCGCAGATTACTTTGGCAATGTTAAGACAGACTATTGAAAAAGTGACGTAGATTTGTTTTTACAACAACAAATTGTCCAAAAATAGACAAGTTGTCTGATAGAACAGAGAATTAACTCTGAAGTGTAAATTTAAGTGCTAATTTAACCCATGAATAACCCACTGGGCGTTAGCACTAGTAAAGGGAATCAGGGAACCACACGAGGTAAAGAAAAATCTTTTGACCTCGGTTGACCATAGTGCTACAAGGCACAACATTCATATGTACCCTTACTTTCTCCTCGCCGCGATTCACGAGGCGCCACGCACCTCTCGTAAGGTCTAACAGGATTGGCCGAGAAAACAATAGAATAAACAACAGAAACAATGGCCCTAGTCCTGAAAATAATAGAGGTGGATGACTCCGGGAGCAAATAAAATTAGAGGTTCCGAAGAGGTGCATGACTACTGCGATTCACCACCTAAATCGACCCCGACTTCCTCTGTCCGACCTCGTAGCTCAGTCGGCAGAGTAACGGTAGATCTAATCCGGAGGTAGTGGGTTCTATTCCCACCGAGGTCAAAAGAATTTTTCGATTTGGTATCACGTATAATTTCGACGGCAAATCCGCGCCGGAAGCAGGGAAGGCACGCATGCGCGCTGCGTTTTTTGCGCGTGAGTGGAAAAACGTACAGCGCAGCTTTCTGTACACCCCCAGGAGCCCTACCTGCGGCATTCTCGTTCCCAGAGCCTTTGGTCACGTGGTCGGCGAAACGGAAGGCTCTGGTGCTAGCAATTACTGAATGTCCGTAAATCACGGACATCCCGTTACGAATGCGTATTTTTTGCCCGCATATCTACTCATGCATGCTCAGAAACTAATCCTGATGGATGTGAGAGAGGTATAGAGTGTATGTTTCAGTGTTGACAACTTCGAATTAGGTGATTTAGAGTTCAAAAGAGAACACAAAGCCGCCTGAAATGTCGTCGAGCTTGAAGAACGATTGCAAGCTTGTCTGATATTTTACCAACGGGTTCCTTGTGCATTTTCTGGTGAACCGTCTACAAAAAGTCAGGGATCGATAGCTGTGTTCTTGCTGTTTATTCTCCGGTTTTCCTCCCCTTATAAAAACCAACACTCCAAATTCCAATTGTTGCAGAAGAGCAAGTGCTTGAACAAATGAAGGGTGTTGATATCTCTAAGACATGTGGTTATGATGGGGTTGGTAATAAGATTATTAAGTTATGCAGTGAGAGTTTTCATGTTTATTTCACTCATTTTATTAGCCTGTTCCAGGCTCTCAGTCAGTGAGGACGATCGAAAAAGCGAGCGGGCGACAAGCAGGATCAGCGGCGAGCGGGATCCGGGAGAGAAAAGGAGAGGGCGGGAGCTCCTTTTTCCCTACCAGACCCCACTTCTCGCCCACCCGCTTTTTCAATCCTTCACTGACAGAGAGCCTGGAACAGGCTATCATTTTATCAATTTGTCTCTCTCACTTGGTTGGTACCAGAGTTATTGGAAGCTTGCAAATGTTATTCCTCCATTTAAAAATGACAACCGTCAACTCAAAGTGAATTAGTACCGCCCTGTTTCTCTGCTGGCAAGTTTTTCCAAGATCTGTGAAAGAGTTGTGTCCTTTCATTTGTATAACTCTTTGATGGAAATTGGCTTTCTTTATAAATTCCAGTCGGGTTTCAGGCCTAAAGACCCAACAATTAACCAACTGATTTTTCCTGTCCACAAGATTTACCAAGCCTTAGAGGGCGGCAAAGAGGTACCCGTTGTCTTCCTAGATAAAAGAAAGACATTTGATAAGATGTGGCATGCAGGTTTGTGGCGTAAGTTGGAGACTGTAGGTGTACAATTCGCTTTACTTCAATGGTTCAAGAGTTACTTGCGTAACCGAACACAGCGTTTAGTTATAGAAGGATAATGCTCCGACTGGCGAACAGTTGACTCTGGAGTTCCCTAAAGGTCTATGCTAGGTCCGCTTTCATTTCTTATTTACATCAATAATATTACTGATGATCTCGCCTCCCTTCCGTTGATCTATGCCGATGATACTACACTACTTGAAATAGTTGATGACCCCGCCGTATCAGCTGGACAAACATAATGCTGCAAAGGACCGCAAACGAAAATGCTGTCTGTATACGTAGGATCTGTAAAAGATCTGATCAGCCAAAAATAGAATGACTAGAAAACAATGATGCAAGGCTGATACTACGTAGAGAGCTTAACGGGGCAACGACACGATAGACTTTGTTTTCGTATCAGCTGGTCGTCTCAATTCTGATGAAATAGAGATATGTCGTCGCAGTTGTGCTTGCAATTTAAGCGATTGCAAAATTTATCCCGAAAAATATTTTCAGGGCTTCAACGGGATTCGAACCCATGGCCTCTGCGTTAGCGCTGAAGTGTTCTACCAACTGAGCTATGAAGAACCAGATGTTGGGGGCAGACCAAATTATCGAGTTCATCTTTATCCATGACAGGAATGAGACGTGAAATGAAGTTAAATTGCAAGAACAACTGCGTTTTGCATGTGACATTGGCCAATCCCCAAAAATTGTATTTGAGTGTATCTGAGGTCATCACCATCTGCATTTAGTAAGTATGTATGATCAGTCGATCAGCTGATTACTTCATTACTTGCTACACCGTACGTGCTGACGAGACCCAACAAGATCGAAACAGCTGTCCACGGTTGCAATTCTTGGTTTTCATTCAGTTTGGACTCTATCACAAGCTTTCTACGTAGTATCAGCCTTGCATCATTGTTTTATAGTCTTTCTTTTTTGGGCTGATCAGATGTTGTACAGATCCTACGTAAACCGGCAGCATTTTCCTTTCCAGCCCTTTGCATAGTCTGTCGCAAAACCAAAAAGCCATTTGGAGCAAAAAACTTGTGTGAATATTAGGTTTCAGCTGCTGTTATACATCATTAAATTAAAATCTCAGTAGGATCAATAATTTTGTAATTTGAATTTTTGCGACTTCATGTGAGTTCCGTTTCGTGACAAACTGTGGGGCCATTGAGGGCCAGAATCAGATAACATCCACAGTCTTATGCCCCGTTCACACCGCAAAGCTATGTCATGTTAAAAGCTGTTAAAATTGTTTTCTTTATAAAGGCTGCTTACTGATGTTTTTTTTTTACTTCAAATTCAACACAAATTTATCCTGCATAAAAGCCTCAGTTGCAGTTTTTCTTTAATAGTTGAATTAATTTTCTAATCCTGGTTTAATTATACATGTTTAGTTGGTGTGCTGGTTTTCACATGACGTCACTAAAATTCAAACTTCAGAACTATTGATCCTCCTGATATTTTACTTTCATGATGTGTTAGAGTAGCTAAAAACTAATATTCAGACAAATTTTCACTCCGAATGGGTTCTTGGTTTAGCCATAAACTACGCTTGAATTTCTAAGCTTTTGCGTGACACGGCATTTACATGACTGGCGAGAGAGTCGTGATGTTGGTTTAAAAAGTTACTTAGTTCGGGGAATTCGGCTATCTGTGAACAGTTCTTGTGTTAGAATTAAGTATTATTGTTACGTTTTTGAGTTCTTCGAGAGGTAAATTCACGCATTTGTAGCAAAACTCAGTGACAGATATTTCTGCTGGTTTCCGGCCGCCATGTTGGTGTCCATCTAGATGCACCCATACAAATCTCTATAAATTTGGGGAAAACGTTTCTCCGCATATCTTTCATACGAAAAATTGCTATGATCTGAATCTTGGCAAGAGTCTTTGCATATCTACCTTCTTTCTTTTTCCTGATTCTGGACGTAATCTAGTAAACGGTTTTGATTTTTTATTTTGATCTATTTTGAATGGCGTGACACAGGAAATCAAGAGAAAATGACGCTGTCCCCTCTCTTTTCTCAAATCCACTGAAATTTATTTTACTATTACTTACAAGACCATGATGTTAGTAAACATAATCAATTATTTAAGTTATGGTCTCCTACGTTTGTCTGGTCATGTGAAACCAAATTTGCTTTTGCTGCATCATTCGCCTGTCTATACTTATTAGTTGGTAAATGTGTCTTCTATTATCCATGGTAGTTATTGTCCGACCTGGTCCATTTCCTGTGGGGTTATCTTATTATTGAATCCTTCGACGAAATCAAGTAACATGAATCCCAAATTCCCAAAGTGGTAAATGTTTACTTTTTTGCTGCGGGAGGCATCAATAAAAGCTGTCATTTCTCTTCCAAAGCAATCAATAGAAAACCATAAAGGGATTTGAAAGTAATCTATGCCAGGCTAAGAGCCAATCAAATGACTCACCCCATGCTTCGAGCGCGCTGTTGAACAAAACGTCACCTTGGAGACAGAATGTGTAAGAGGGGCCTGAACGAGCGATTTCGTCCGAGTTACACATCAAAATCGCCTGCGAAGCTATGAAAAAGTGCACTCAAGTGTTTTTTATGGGTATTTGTTCTTTACGCCGATGATTTTTTGACGAGATTCGTGGTCGCGCACGTTGGAAATTCAAAGAGTAATGTCGGAGGCGGTACAAGAAGAGGCTGCAAAATCGCGAGCGGCTTCACCACCAAGTGCTGAAGTTGCACCTCCTCTGATCTCAAATGCAAAAGGTATGCATCCATAGCCTTACTTATCAGCTCTATGTTATCGTGAACTCTGCATACAGACCTCTACACGGCGCATGTTGTTGTCGTATTACGTATTTACATGGGGTTATTCAAGACGAGATCATTTGTTCGAAGTTCGCTCGCTCCTTGGACATTTCTATTAATTTTACATCGACTGCGTTTTTGGTCGTGTGGAATTATTAAGATCAATTAAGTCTTCCGTTCGAGATCTTCCTGTGAGCTGTGTAAAACTGTCTTGTTCTTTTATAGACGAGGAAGCAAAGAAGGGGCCTAAAAGACGAGGTGTACCAAGATCGGCGGGAAGAACTGCCGCGAACGCTGGCCCGGTAAGTTTTGAAACTCTACCTGATGTTTTGATCGTTGCAATTACTCATAAATTTACAGAGAATGAATATTCGCATGCTTAAAATTAAACGGTCCGTTTAAACATTGGGCAAAGTTATTTCAGCTGTTTACTCTATAAAGAAACACATATCACTAGCTATAAACTAAATACAGGACCTTTCGGTAACATAGTACTTATTCGGTAATGTGTCCAACAGATGCGTGCTATACTTCGGTAAATTTCGCATTTACATAGATTATTCCAATGTAATTTAATATTTTATGACGTCTAATTTTGGTCAGCCAACATACAAGATTACTCTTGTCTAGTTTACTTCTATCATTGACGATATAAACAATAACTTGTCGAAATTGAGTTTCGTGAATCTGACGGTTAATAAAAGCCTATTTATTCATCGACATCATAACTGAACTGTCGCCGCAATTTATCATTAATTGTGTTCTGTCTGTCACAAACAGAAGAAGGCGGTTACGCTCGTGACGGGTTCTGAAGCCATGAAGGAAAGACAGAAGCAAGTCAAGGCCCTCAAAGAAAATCGCAAAATGACGGTAATTTATTTTGTAATTGATCTTCAGCAAACAAGTTGTTTACCCGTCTAATTTCTCAGACCATGACGTGTCTTGCATAACACTAATATCAAGCAACACCACCTGTTCTGATTGGATGAGGGCCCATTGTCCAAATCCTCCAATGGATAAAATAAATTAATGATGCTGATCAACAGATATGGTATATGTAGATTTCATCCATGCCAATTTTCCCATCTCTGAGATGCAGGCCAAATCACCTGGTCTCCAATTAGGGTCAGACCAAAATCTGTGACAGAAAGTACAATATGTATATTTTTCAGACGCTTCTTAACTGATTTTGGGTGTTTTTTGGGGGGGGAGGGGGGGAGGGATTTTTTTGTACTTGGTGCATATTTGTGGTTGAATGGGCAGCACTCTACTTTGCCCTCTCTGAACTGGTGCGATTTTAAAGAGACATAACAAAAAGGTCCCTGCATGTAATTTCTACTTCACTATGGTATTACAGTCTGGCAAAGACTGCTATATGTAGCTTCCATTCCATGTAAAATTGTCAGAGTTTTATTTATTTATTAATTAGATTTGGTTAATTAAATTGTAGTAACAATGCTGTGTTGTTTCGTTTTCAGATGGATTCCAGACATGACTTCATACTATCCAAGGTACATAATATTTATAATACCATATATTAATATTTTATTTTTATGGTTGTTAACTTGACATATGTGCAATTGTGAATGTTGTGCCGCATAATGTTGTGCCGACCTTGTAGCTCAGTCTGCAGAGTGACAGTAGATCTAATCTAGAGGTTGTGGGTTCGATTCCCACCGAGGTCAAAAGATTTTTCTTTACCTCGTGTGGTTCCCTGATTCCCTTTACTAGGGCTAACGCCCAGTGGGTTATTCATGGGTTAAATTATTTAGCACTAAAATTTACACTTCAGAGTTAAACCTCTGTTACATCATATGTGCAATTACACCAGTGCGTTTTGAAATCTACAAATTAAAGCTGGCTTGATTGTCCACCTTGTGATTTAGATCTTTTTTATTATAATTATTGCTTTTTTTCTAGATTGCTGATTACGTAGGAGCAGATTTGGCTGTGATTGAAGACTTCATTTTGGGAGATGATAAAGTAAGTTTTCTTTAATACAATAATTTTATTATTATTGGGATTTTTCATTCTTCAGTTCAGCAGGATGCATGTATCTGAGTGTATGTTCGCTGACTAAACACCTCACTCTAGATCTTTTCTCTTTTTGTCTTGCAAATTTGTACCTCTCTCTATCCCTGGAGATATTAATTGTCTTAGACTACATTTAAAATTTTAACTTCTTTTGTCACCTTAGCTTCCTCCTTATTTGGGAGATTGGTCAACCTGTCCGGCACACTTATTTCCAAGATGAAAAGGAAGAGGGATCCTAATATTAGAAGCTCTCTACTTCCTTTCCCATGCCATGTCTTTATTCTTTCTGTTTTTTGCAGTATTTTAGTATACTTAAGTCTTCCCTTCTAGATCTCTTCTCTTCTCTTTCAGTTTAGTCTACAGCTGTAGTTTATTATAGCTAATCTGGCATGAACAACCCCTATCAACTTATAATAAATAATAATAATAATAATAATAGTAAGTTACTTATATAGCACAAAATTATCATTCAAACGTCATTCCATTTACATCATGTAAAAGAATGATATCGAGTAAGATCTTTTTCCCTCCTCCACAGTTTGACCAAATTGAAGACTTTTTTGCTACCGATGGATCAAGGAAAATAATGTTTTTCTATCAGGAATGCAATGTAAGTTGCCTCCTTCCTCGCTTTGTCCATTCCAGAAATACCATACATTATACCATACATCATACCATATATATGTTCCTCACAATGTCCCTCTGCTGTGTACCATCTGCATGGGCAGTCAGCAGAACTAATTATTTGACATGTGTTCTTCATATTCATATTTATTTGGCCTGGTTAATTTCTAGATAAACAGAGTCGACCTAAGCTCACAGGCTGCCAACTCACCCAGAAAACTCTTTATAACAGGAGGGAACGCTGAGGTACAGTATTGACAAGCAAACAATCACTCGTGGAAGTTTGTGTTTAGTAGACGTTTGACTGTAATTAGTTTAAGGATGTCAGGGTCCAAGGTAGCTGATAATAGAGACCTTAAGATCCACGTTTACCGCAAACGTCAAACTGCGGTTTTACGTTAAACGTTTGCCGTTCAGCGTTTTAACGTAAATCGATTTAGATTGGAGTAAATTCGAGAAAATAGAAATCACCCTGTCGATGCAATGGAAATGTCAAAATTATGCCAATTTTGAAAAAAACAAACGTTTTCTAGCACGTGTAAGACAGCCAAAATGGTCGACGTAGCAACGACAGATACAAGTGTACGATTTACGAGTTTATGGACTAATAGCGGAAATAACAACGGAAACAAGGAACAAAAACAAACGGAAACTAGTAACACAAGGGTTATTGAGAATATTGCAGCAGAACGAAACCAGTGCTTGACTTGAAAACTTGAGTATAGCATGTATAGCTTTCTCAAGAAATAAAGCATCACAAAACACACATTCAACTTTAGCCTCTGCCATATTGGATTTCCACTTAGGATCAGTGTCTCTCTACAAAGAACAACAAAATGCTAGGTAATTGTTTATCTACCAGAAACATTTATCCAATTTGTAGAAAAAGGGTTACTTTATTCGATTTCAGCATTTGTACGTGGCATAAAATAAAATTCAAGGCAATAAAGCTTGAGGTAAATGACTTACGTGAAAACCCACCTCTTGACGTTCAAAACGCGAGTTGAAAACCTCAAACGTGACGTCTGGCTCTGGTCACGTGATCCCTGGCGGTTAGCCGTTCGCGGGAAACGTGAATCTTAAGGTCTCTAATAGACTGAAAAAGTACCGGTAAGTCCAACGGAAAATGATTTCATGAATGAGTTTAAGACAACTGAGTTAGGGATGGTGGGGTTATACTATAATTATAGTTAACTGTAAAGACTCACTGGTTTAAAAATGCAATGCGTGTGCACGCACTTAAATTAATATGCAGCACTGGAGTTTCGATCTTTCAGACTTTTAAACTCATGTTTTGCATGATTGTACAATAAGCTGCATTTACACACTGCAATTTTAAGCCAGTGAGTCTTTGACGTCATGTTATCCTCAATCCAACCCTCTGAAGCCCAATCAGGCAGTTTTGACCATGAAAAATGGCAGACCATGAAATCCTAAACTTGCAGTCAAAGAAAACAGCCTTTGGATAAAATTCGAAGCTTAGATTTTGCCTGTGAGGTTTCAAACAAACATGCTTTTAAAATCTGAAGGAAAAAGCTAAAAAAGAGAAGTGAATTTTTTTATTATAACCTTACAATAACAGTCAAGTCTCTACAACAGCCCCACTGGGGGGCTGTTGTGGAGAAGCCATTATTTTTCACCAGGTTTGAACATGTCATTTTAAGAAATGCCATGCCTACAGTATGTATTTTACCCTAACTACTGTACATGTAGAAGCCATACACATTAATTGTACACTACTTGTTAAAAGCTGTATATAATTATTTATAATATTAAGTGAATTTCAATAAAGATGATGAACTTTAAGCGTGGTTATTAAATGTGACAAGTGAACTGGTTGACATGACACAAGCACGAGGCAAAGAAAAAATCTAAATGAGTTCCTGACAGGAATCAAACCCATGACCTCCTGAACACCAGGCACGCACTCTTTCCACTGAGCTATGAGAACTCATGGAGAGCAAGGTCAGATTTTGTCTTTGTCCCATGCTTGTGTCACATTGATCAATTCATTTTTTACAACAACTTATTAAGTTATTAAATTATTCCGTAAAAATTAAGTTCAATTTTATTGAAACTTTGTAATTTTGTTTCTTCTAGGAACTCTGTGGTACTTGCCTGATATTTCTCCGTTCAACAACCAAGGCAATTACTATACAAAATATTGCTCAGGTATAAGTGTTATTAGTGACAATATTAATACCGCAATTAAATCATTATTAATAATTAAATATGGGAACCTTTTTTTTGATTGATTGAAAAATGCTTACCACTTGCAGGAAATAAACTTTATGGCAATGGACGTGTCCAAGGGTGATGTTCTAGAAGGATTTCAAAAACTCCTTGGAAGTGTTATGATTCCTGCACTTCAGAAACAAGAGGTTTGTTGTTAGTTCTTGTTGCTTGCAACAACCTGCAGATACACAGCCACATATAGATGTTAGTGAAGGACCTGTTGCACAAGTCATTGGGACTGGCATTGGAAAATATTGGTAGACATGATCTTTTTCAAAAGTTTATCATGGCTGGTGCTTTCTTGAGATGACCAATAAGACAGTCACTGAAACAGTAAACGTAACGGATAGAAAACAATGTAAAACTACTATCTGAGATTTTAAGGTCAGCGATCTTTTGTTTTGAAAGACTCGGTTCATTTAACTCTGTTTACAGAATTGGGGCGACCTTCCAAGTAACAGTGGGCAGGTACAAGAATTCCTGGAGTCCCTTGATAAGTTTGTTGGAATTTTGGGTGGAGCCAGAAGTAGCCTGAAAGGAAGGTAAGGTTGAATGGGTGGAGAAAAATACTTTGTTTCTGGAGACATCATAGATCAGATTATGCTGTTTGCAGTTCCATGTCAGCTTTGTTCAATTTTAGCCATTAGTGTAGCCTCATCATAAATAATTATTCGATTCAGGTTTTTGTGATATGCAAAATAATCAAGGTCAAGAAGGTATATAGGGATTATCAGCAGAAGCCAAAGGGTGAGGCTGATAACCCTTACCGAGACCTTGATTATTCTGGATATCACAAAAAACGAATCTAATAAATTGGTTTATTATACAACGAACACAAAAACTTGGAAGTCATGTTTCTGCTTCTTCACTGACGGCAAGCCACAGGAATTGTGCAAAGTTGACATGGTTACCCTTAAAAATCATGCACTGCAGTTATATGTGATATGATTACATGTGACCTTGAGTGTCCTTGACATGATCATTCTATAATCTGCAGTTATGACTTCACGGTTGCTGATTTCGAAAATTCACTTTATGCTTTCGGTCAATCAGAAAAGAGTTAGAGAGTTCAATAATTGTATAATAACTATAATAATTTTACAGTCTGGTCTTTGTTGACACCGTCAATATATAAGCTTACAACAGAATAACGACCTGTTTAATACATTCTGAGAATATACCGCCGCACCCACATGTGCGAAGTTCTCGTAGTTATTGGGCGGCAAACAACGTCATGTAGGAAACACCAGATGTACAAGGGTAACATCCTAGTGTAAGAAACGCAGAATATAACAGTCTTATTGACACAAGCACTCTAAGGACCATAATTTGGAATGAGGTTTGGCAATAGCATTTACATGTCGAGCATTGATGTTACTTTCTTGTTGTTTTTGCTGGAATGTAGAGTCCAGCTTGGTGATCATGACTTGGGACCATTACTGGATGGACTCAGAACCCCTACAGATTATGTACTTGCTGGTGAGAAGAGTTCTCTATGTTTTGGATAGTTATCTGTGATAAAGCAATGTTTCATACACCTGTATCACCTGTACTATTATCTGCGGCCCATGGTCAGTCAAGTAGTCGATGGGTGAAGCAGCGTCCAGGGGATCAGTACAGTAGAGCATTGCTGGTTGGGCAAGCAGCATGCTGTATCACTTGTACTATCAACTGTAGCCCAGTTGGTCAGTCGAGTAGTCAGAGGGGGATGGGTAGAACAGTGTATGTAGGTAGTCAGTGAGGACCCCTTTTATCATGTGGACAAAATGAGCCAAGTGCTACCATGTTATGATTGGCTACTAGACAAGCAAGCAATACATTGCTCTGTTGATCACCTGCTGTTTCTAGAAAAATGGTGTTCCTTATATCACATGTTACATGTACATGTTATGTTAAATCAGGAATTGACCAAGATTGTTCAGGCAGCTGGATCATTACTAAATATTACACATTTGGCAATGATCTAAATTGTGTCAGGGGTTCATTTGGCATCACTGCAAACTACTATCAGTAGTGGTGAATTATTTAAGCACAAGAAGCAGATTAGGATAGCTGTCTTGCCTGGAACAAATTTTTACACACCTTTTTTTCAGCAAATAATCCTGATGTGGTGGACAAACTTGAGGGTCTTGTAGCCTTGTGGTCCAAAGTAATTGAGCAAGTTCTTGCTGAGAGTGAACAGGTAGGTTGCAGACTTTCATTTAATGCTGGTACATGTAATTTAACTTCCCATTTGAACAATGTTTGCTGCACAAGACTCTGGATTATAATATGAATAAGTAGTGTAACTCTCCGGATGCAGTCTTAGACTGAATTAGCAAGCTATGTTTACCCTGACCAAGTCTAGCCAGGGCTCACTGTGTACATTGCTGCTGGGCAGGACACGTTTCCTTCACAGTGTTTCTTGATGTGGGAGTATAGTTGGGTATCAGTGAATGGGAAGGGTAAAATATATACATGTATAAGCTGGCATACACAGTTTACGCTAGGAAGTAATTCTACGAGTGGGCAAGGTGAACCAAATCCTTTACTGAGGGGGGTATGGGAGCTGGGCTATCTTGCCAGTGCAGGATTAACTACTCTTTCCTGGGAGTCAGTTATTTAATTTATTATAAGTAAATTATATTCTTTTATTTCCTAGATGAGAAAAGAGGCTGATGACATTGGTCCAACAGCAGAACTTGAACACTGGAAAGAAAGAATGGCCAAGTTTAATGTGTATGTGCCCTTGAAAATTGTTTATTGTTTCTTTTAGAAAAGCTAGCTCTGTTGTAACATATTATTGCCTTTTGTGCCAGTCTGTGAAGATGTCGGAAATGGAAGTCAGATCAGTGTAAAGCTTAGTGGAGCATAATGTTAATTGCTACTAAAAATAGGCTTACAAAAATCTACAATTTGCTGTGTTTTGGGTTGTGTGGAATACTGCAAGGTACATCCAAAACCACAAGTTATGCAATGATGATCAATCACTTCTCACTGGTTGGTTGAATGTGAATGAAAGACTCGTCCTTGGAAGCATACATCACATGAAGGGCATCTGCATGTACACAGTGGTGGCTGTTTTCTACCTTACTCTTTTCAGCCAAAGATTTTCCTTCCTGTTTGGTGTTGCAGACTGCTTAAAGTCCCTGTACTGTGGTTTTGTTAGTTTTAACTTTTAACTTTGATAAATAAAACTCAGATTTTCCTGTTTTGTACAGCCTTTTGGACCAGGTGAAGAGCCCTCACTGCAAAGCTACTGTAGGAGTTCTGCATGCAGCTAAATCAAGAAGTCTAAAACACTGGAAGGAGTTGGTATGGTGTTTATTATCATTGATTCCGATTATCATTATCATTATCAATATGATTATCAGTGTCAGTCTCATTCTCTCATTCTCATTATCATACAATGATACTCATTTTGTAAAATCCCCTTTCAATAAGATACTGCTTGTGGAGTTTACTCTAACTGTTTTGGTCAAAGAATCAACAAAGAGTACATATAACATTTATTTGCTTTTGTTATCTAAGTTCTAAAAGTGTCCAGCTATCGCATCTCAGTCGCTTAGGCACAGTTAAACCATCACCAAAAAGGCCATGGGAAATGCAAGTGTCCTCTGCCTGCCTCAACTAGCTGAGCTATATGAGAGCAAAGGAAGTTGCTATGTATACTTCTGTAAGAGAATTGAAAAATTGCTATTGTATTGTAATTGTAATTTTCAGGCTCATCACAAGTAAAAAAAACCTATATGACTCAATTATTGTTTTGCCAGCTGAAGCCAGCATATCCAATGGCTATCAAGAAAAACTGCTAATATATGTCAACTTGTAACTCCCACAAGGTTCTTTCTTGTAATTTATACACGGAAATTGATCTTTGGACTCACAAGAGTTAGCACTTACAAGTTGTTAATTGGAAGTTTAAATGATGTCAACTGTCATATTTTCAAAAGTGATGAGAAGGCCCATAATTAATTAATAAATGTATTTCCTAAACATTTTGCACTGATTCTCCAAATTTAGGATAGTCGGATCACAGATGCTGCTAATGAAGCAAAGGACAACGTGAAATATCTGTACACACTGGACAAATTTTTTGGACCTTTAATCAAGTGCTCTCCGGTATGTATGACAGTGGAGCATGCTTCATTCATAGTACCTGTATGCAAATGCATTATTTACTTTAATTTGAGAATTTGAATTGCTGTGACATGTTAGGAGTTTTTCTTATGCATTAAATTTTGCCTCTTCTGTCCATGACTTAACTAATTATGTCAAAGTTTTGTTTGCAGTTAATACCATTCCAGTGTATGTGTTGTGGTTCCAGTGTATGTGTTGGAACCAGTTTCAAAATTGTAAACTAGTTTGATTATTTTAAACCAATTTACTTTTTTAATTGGTAAAATGTAACTTTTACCACGTTTTAGTTTTCATCCAGCAAAATTGATATTTGGAAATTGCAAATTTTTCTTTATACACCTGTTAAATATTGATTTCAGTGTTTTAAACTATGAGCTTTTTTGGAATGTTTAGGTTTTACTTATGTTTAGGAGCAATACAGTATAGGGTTAGGGAATGGTTAGGTTTGAGGTTGGTGATTAGGCCTAAGCATTTATGTGAGAGGGGCTTGGGGTGATGAACTGATAATTAAAATAAGTATGAGGGCTCTCACATCCATTGCTTTCATGGTCAAGTGGAAATGACAGTGGGAAGCAGATCCAGAGGTTGCGGTTCAAATCCTGGTGAGTACAGGATAAAAAGAAAAAAGGTAAAACCTGCAGTTAATTAGTATTCACACTTGATGGGGATTTGGGGAAAGAGGTAGAGTAGCGGGGGGTGGGGGTAGAATAAATCAGGAGGAACTCAGTGAGAATAGGAAAGAATAGGATAGAGAAAATAGAGAATAGGATAGAGGCATTTGTCTCTTGCTTCTTTTTCTGCCCAACCAAGTTCATTCTGCATTAGTTAATAGACAATTTATTGTTATTTGGATTACTTCCAACAGACTGAAATGGTGGAACACATTCCCAGTTTAATGAATGCCATCCGAATGATCCACAGTATCTCTCAGTACTACAACACTTCAGAGAGAATGACATCTCTTTTTGTCAAAGTCACAAACCAGATGATAACTACTTGTAAGGCTTATATCAATCGAGATGTTATGAAGATCTGGGAACATTCAAGGTACATATGATGTATGCACTGGACACATTGATTACTTATTATCATTACAGTATATTGCCTGCTCTGCCCAGCAACAGTTACTACCTCCCAGTGAAGGGTAGCATTCTTATATGTTCTATGTGAATGCACAGAAGTGTTTAGTCAGCTTCCATCGATACATCTTATTCCTGTTTTCAGGGAGGTGTTGTCAGGAAGATTAAATGAGTGCATCAGGCTCAATGAAGAGTACCAGAGGTGCTTTCATCGAACCAAGCAAAAGCTGCGAGAAAATCCAAATGAAAGACAATTTGAATTCAGGTAATTATATGTTCATTGAAATAAGCTAACATCCCCAATTTCATTTTCTACTCTACTTTTGTCAGTGCCACCTTGTTGCATGTGCAAATTGTTAAACCAATGAGTGGATACAGCTTTGCAATTTTTGTAAGCTGCATATATACTTGACTGTGCTTTTCGATTCTTGGACTGCTGGATTTGACGATTCTTATGATCTAAGGCAAAGTTAATACTTAAAAACATGTAAATTATTATTGAAAGTTAATAAGCAATTTGAGGTTGAAGCAAACAACACATTCATTTCTCTCACAGTGAGAATTACATCTTTGGTAAGTTTGATGCATTTTGCAAGAGACTGGAAAAGATTAATGACATGTTAAACACAATGGAAACTTTTGCTGGTGTAAATAACATAAAAATTGAGGTATGTCTTGTTGGTGTGTTTTAATATACTGTACATTAATTGAAGAATATTATAAATGGCTGCCTGCACAAGTCATTAGTAATGAACTGCATGAGTAAAATGAAGTGATACTCTCTACTGTTTGTATCTTATGGTCTTGAAGGTAGTCTTTGAGCGGCTCTTGAATAAAACCAATTTGCCCTCAAACAATTTCCTCAAATACTTGCCTGAATAAAGCATTCATTTGTGTGTTATAATTACAGTAGTATTTTTTTCCTATTCTTGTCGCATTTAACTTCTTCAGTCCTCTTTCTTCCCAATCTGTTGTCATAGCTAGAATGATATAACCATAATGAAAGTCAGGTTTCAGATATTTGGTTTTCTCTCTGTTTGGAGAATCAGTTATATCTATGTTTAATCTTCGTGCAACTCTGTTGACTCTTCTCAGGGCATGGAGACCATGATTGTGCGGTACAATTCGATAGTGACAAGTGTGAAAAAGAAAGGTTACGACTTGTTGGATCACAGAAAAGGAGAGGTATGAAGGGAGAAATCTGTTACTACTAGTTAAGCATTCAGATTACTTTATCACTTTGCAGTGATATTATGGCTCCTGTGTTGGGCTTCACAGCATCTGAGCATGTTGTGAGAGTAATTTTCTTACCACATTGTGCTTCTCCCCACCTTGGCATAAAATACGTTTTGGCAAATTGCTGGAGAACCTGACAAGACATGAGTGATGTAACATCAGTGTGAATGTTTTACACTGTGATCACATTTTGTAATCAAAACCTGAATTTACAGTGTAGCACTGGTCATCATTGGCAAACTGCCAGGTGTCCTCAATATCAAGTATTGCAACAGACCATGCTGCTCTTGATATGACAACTACATTTCTGATACAAAACCGTATTTTGAGGGTGGATGGAAATCAAAGTAAAGAACTTGGGGGCTGTGATATTTGAAAACGGAGTGAAAAGGTGGTAAAGAGTCTGACAAAGAACAGATCACAAGTATCTCTGTGGCAGTGGAAAGGTATATGATATATGTCTCTGCAATGCTTCTTTGTTTTTTGTTTCAATTGTTGCAGTTTGATATTGACTATGAGGAATTTAAACAAAGCATCGATGGATTGAAACAGCAGTTGCAAATGTTTGTTGACTCGTGGTTTGAGAAACCACTGTCTGTAAGTGTTTTATTTCACCAAATTACCTTGTTTCTGGACTTGTTACTTAGGAGCTTTGTGGTTTTCAAGAGATGATCAACAGAATGTTTACATTTTAGAGTTTTGCCAAGATTTAGTTTTGTTTTTGCATCTTGCTGTGACATAAAACTAGCACTTCAAGATTGTTAAATTTTCTCTTCAGACCTTGAGGGCACTGGAGCTCCTGCAAAAATTTCAAAACATAGCAGGAGTTCAGTTGTATCTTCACGACAAGTACCAGAGGATTCTTCTGCAGTATGGAAGGTATGAAGTCATTAACTTAAAATTATATTGTGTGGTTCCAGAAAATATTCATACCCCCATGCACCACGGAGGGAATTGGAAATTCCGAAGGGGAGGGGGGGTCAAAGACCCAGGAAATTCCAGAGCGGGAGGGGGGTTGTATGATCGATTTAGTTTCCGGAGGTCCATTGATTCAATACAGATTTGAGTGTCCATCTAGCTGTTCAAAAATCCTTTCTTACCTACTAAGGAGAACTTTCACATGAAAAATAGTGGCTTGAATACTTGTATTTGACTCGCATTATATTTGAAATACATTTTCATCCTTCAGAAGACACTTTGGAAGCTAACAAATGTGAAGAACGTGCCATTGCATGGAAATGGCCGCCATTACTTGTTACCAGTCCACATGGAGCCACCTTGTGGACCGAAAAGCACTGGAGACTAGCTTGGTTTGTTTTTGCATTGGTTTTCGAAGTGGCAGTCGATTTCTTTCGTGAAAATTAGTTTCTTTATAGAGGTAGAAATGAAGTTATGATTTCGCAAACTTGAGAATTTCTAATCCTTGTTCATCTCTGTCTATTTGTATGTAATTTTGCTGCAAAGTTGGCTTTCGTCCCGAGTCTGTTAGTATACCTGCCAACTCTCACGCCTATGGGTTGAAAACTTTGATCTCACGCCGGCTCACGCTTACGGGCCAATTTCTCACGTCTGATTGAAAAATGTGAGTTGTTGCCCTCTTGCTTGACACAATTTCCAAAAATATGTTAACTCAGACCCATGTAAGGAATGAAAACCATGTGAAAATTGAATAAATGACAATACCTTCCTTGCGATCTCTGTTTTTTGAAGTGAAAAGCACTGTGAGCTAGCTCGCGTTTAGAGGTGTCCTAAGCCTTCGGAAAACTTCGCATGTCCTCGGAAGCCTTCGGAACTCTTCGGAAATGATCGTGTCATCTTCAAAAACCCCAGCACTCTCAGGATAAAAATCACACGCTTATATCTTAGAAAAAGTTGGCAGGTATATGTTAGCGATCGTGTTCACAGTAAAAGTATGGTGTCAATTTCATGCAAACTTCGTTTTATCAGTCCATCGATGGAAATTGTACCACATTTCCGAAGGGAGTTGGTCGTGTAGGAAGGGAATTTCAATTGACAAGTTACCGTTTTATCTTTTGTTTTAAAGCATGCTTCACTAAACTGCTGAATGCTTTCTTTGCGAGTGTCTTCAGATATAGATGTTACAATCAATTGAGAATATTAGTAGTTATGTGCAATGCAAATGGCTAAATGTTTGGAGTGTTTACTTTCGCTTTAACACACTTTCTTGCCAAAATTATTTTTTTCCAGAGGGTATGGGGGTGTACAAAATAGTAGTGGAAATTCCGGAGGGGTGGGGGGGGGTTATTTTAGTGGTCCAAAAATGGAAATTCCAGGGAGGATGGGGGGACTTACATGAAATTCCCCCTGTGGTGGGGGTATGGATATTTTATGGAACTACACATTAATAAAAATTATTGAGACACATTAAACTAAGGGATAAGCCAAGCAATGTGGCAATCACTCAACAAGCTTAGAAACGATAGGAAGAGCCAAGTGATGGCAGGAAATTCTCAGTGACCTCACAAACTGAAGGATAAGCCAAGCAATGTAGCAATCGCTCAGCGAGCTTAGAAATGATAGGAAGAGCCAAGCGATGACAGGAAATGCTCAGTGACCTCACAAACTGAAGGATAAGCCAAGCAATGTAGCAACTGCTCAACAAGCTTAGAAACGATAAGAAGAGCCAAGCGATGGCAGGAAATGCTCAGTGACCTCAGAAACTATAGGATATGCTAAGCCATTGCTCAGCAAGTTCAGAAATAATAAGTTAGAAGAGCCAAGCAATGGCAGGAAATTCTCACTGACTTCACATGTTCTTACCAATCCATCTCAATTTTCTTTGTTTGGTTTTTGCTGTAGTTAATTTTCTTACAGTGGTATCTTGTCTTGGACAGGTTCTAATCCATGTGGGACTCAAGTGTGTCTCTAGTGTCAAATGTAGATTTACATAGTTTTTTATATCCAAAAACTGTTATTGGAAAGAACAATAGAAAGATACATGTAAAGTCTGTGCTTTAACTGTTCAATATCAGCAGTGCTGTGAGGTAGCACAGTAGATCTGGTGTTAATAACTTACCTTGTTTTTATTTTTTAAAGGGATCTTGAAACATGCAAGAAATTGTACCAGAAACAGAAAAATGATCCGCCAATTCTGCGAAACTTACCACCGGTAAGCCTTTTATTCTACCTTACGTTTATGCTGTGAAGTTCCTCTAGAAGCATTTAATGTTGTGTGTTAACTTTACATTAGCCAGTTTCTGTCAGCAATTGAGGGAACACAGAATAAACAAATGCCTGTGACTTGTCTGGTTTTAGGTGGCTGGTAAAATAACCTGGGCTCGCCAGCTTTTTAGAAGAATTCATGAGCCAATGAGAGTATTCAAGACATACCCTGAAATCTTAAAGGCAAGTGGAACAAGTAAATAGTTTGTTTGTGCAAAGTTATCTAATATAATCACCAAATGGAAATTTAATTTCTTAACACTGTTGCACTTGGTGCATGAAGGTGTTTCTTATTTTGTTTCTGATTCATGTTGCCTCGTGGTCTTCATTTAACCATTTTTAGGGGGAGGATGCAAAGAGAATCATTCGTAACTACAACAAGAATGCAGCTGTGCTTGTAGAATTTGAGGTATTTATTCTTATATAAAGGTATTTTTAGTTTACTTTCTCTGAACACAGTGACTCTTGCATGTGTTTCTATAACAACAGATATGGGTCCCTCTCTTCATCACTATCTTTGTTTTTGCCTCTTTTGACTTTTTGTATGCATACATGTACATCGGTGTATTTATAGGTAGCCATTATTCATTCTCAATACAGGTTTCAGGTATGATTACCAACATTCAATTTGTATCTGTTTCTTCCTCGTCTGTGTAGTTACTTTATCATCGTGGCTGGTTCAAAGCAGTGGAACTTGCTAAAAGTGGGTTAAATGCTTCGCTGCTTGTCCGACACCCAGAAACCAAGGTTTGTTTTTCCATAAAGTGTTTTACAGCACTTTTTTCAAAATATATTCCAAACTGTCACTGACTCCACTGTTTTTGTTGTTTACAGAAACTCTTTGTGAACTTTGATCCACAAATCCTCGAGTTAATCCAGGAAGCAAAATGTATGCGACGGCTAAACCTTGAGGTGAGCGTTTAGTAGTATTGTTGAGTTTAAGGTTTTAATGGGGAAGCAGCATTATTGTTAACCAATTACAACTAATCACATATGAATGCAGATTTGTCAATGCATAGTGACATTCCTCTTTTAAGAGAATTTCAAGGAGTATTTAAACTGATACGTATTCAGTGTTATCATGCTTCTTCCTTATTGATGCCGAGTATTCTGTGATTTTGATGTGTTTACAGATCCCTGAGGCAGCTCAAGTTATGTGCCTGAAAGAGGAGCAATTCAAAACATGTAACAACCGGTACATAACCATATATTTTTGCGTCTTAAAAAGCAATGAATTTCATAATTATGCGAGACCATAAAAAATCATATTTCTCTTTAGTTAGCTAGTTATAATTTTAGAGAGGAGATAGTTTGGTTATTTTTGGTCATGTAGTTAGGTATTCCTAAGGAGCGCTTTTCTCTGGGAATGGACTTAAATAAGCTGGCAATGTATGAAGGACAACCATTGACGCCCTTTAAATAAAAAGCAAAAGATACATGTACTTACCTTTATGTTGACATTTACCCGTGGGCAATTAAATACTAGTGCTGAGAGTGCATTGAAGTAAATTACGGCATACTTTTATTAAGCTTTTTTAGGAACTTGACGCAGTGAACTGATACTCATCATCAAAGAAAGACATGCATGCAGAATTGTGTAGAAAATATACAGAATGAGAGACAGCTGCCACATGCTTTGAAAGTGTCTGTCATTTTGATTGACGTTTTTTTAGAGAGGGACAATATTTCCAAACTTGGGAATAGGGATGGCATAGGGACACGAGTGCAATCATCTCCCACCAATTTGGAGTGCATTTGATTCCAACATCAGGGTTCAAGACTAACTTTTAAGCTTGCTAGCCCAGTGGCTAGTGACAGGTTTTATTCACTAGCCAAAAAAAATTTTTCACTAGCCAGATACTCTAATATCCATCATGGCATCAAGTCAGCAATAATAATCAACTACATATCATCACAGTCCTCTATGAAATTAAAATTCAAAATTCAAAATCTAAAATAATTAAAATCCATAAATGGAATATTAGATGGAAGTAAACTAGAAACAGTAAAAACTTCATTAAAAATGTATACATGAAGCTAAAAAGTCAAGTAAATGCTAGCCTGTGTAGCTTGCAGTGTGCTTTGAATAAACAACTGCCAAGTACAAAGTTTTTGCCCTCTTACTTGAATCTTACAGAACTGCTGTCAAAACTTCGGAACTGGTGCAGCCGAAAAACATTCTTTTCTTTTAAATTCTTGAGTCCCTACTTTCACTAACAAAATAATTTGTTCCATCTTAACTTTATTTACAAGTTGCAAACATAGTCATCGATATTGTATAGGCGTCATTCGAATTATCAAACAAATGAAAATTTGTTATTAATTTTTTCAAAGCATATTGACCTCTAGATGTTGCGTGTATGAAGCATGATACCTGAAGTTCTGCATGATTTCTCTGATGACTAATCATTAGCGACAAGCAGTTCATTTGTCGTTCGTTCCTTTTTACTAAGGGAAAAAAATTAAAAAAGTCAATCTTTTTTTTTTGCATTTTAGTATTTTAAAGTTCTTGGTTGGGCCAATAAATTATATATGGTATTTGCTACAGCCTTTGTTTTAAATTCTGCACGCTTTGACTCAATTTTGTTTTGTGAAAATTTTGAAATTAACTTTTAATTGGTTTCCTCTGGGCCTCCAGTGCTCACATATTTTCACTAGCCAAAATGGAATTTTTACTAGTCTGTGGCTAGTTGGGCTACCGTTAGTCTCCAGCCCTGAACGTGGTGTTGTAGGCTTACTTTTTTGGTTGCTTCTCGTCTCTGTCCTGGAGGTTTCTCTTCTGGTTATCTAGCTTTCCACCCTTCTGAAAAACCATTGTTGCCAAATTCCAATTTTGTTTGCCTTTATAGTGGACCCACAAAGCATGGAAACCAGCTGAGTCTAATAAGATGCCGTGTCCCCTCTGAATAGTGAAAAGTGTAATTAGTTGCTCCATATTTGAGTGAGAATCCATTCGTAGTACTTTGTCTGTTTTTCAAGTAGATGTTAAATGTTCATTTTTTTGTAGACTTCAAGAGGTTTTGAAGGAGTATGATGGAGTTGTTGCAGATATTCCAGAAAATGTGCTACCCCTTATGAAGCCATTTACAAGCCGTGTAGATGAAACCATCAAGCCCGGTTTGACCATGCTGAATTGGACTTCCCTGAATGTCTACTCATGTGAGTACATCATGTACCTGGTTGTTTGTAAGAAGTTGCATCAATCCATGCTATTAAACTCAGTACATGCGTACATGTACGTAAGCTTACATCATTTAACCAATAGAGCACATTCAATGTATTCACATAGCCCATCTAAACACGAGGGGGATTCAGAGAATTGGAGACGATTATGCAAACTCGAGACGCAGTCAAGGATTTGCATAACTTTCGAAAATTCTCTGAACCTCCCAGGTGTTCAGATAAGGCTATGTAAACGCTAAGCCATGAATCAATTGTTAAACAATTTTTCTAGTTTACATTTACAAAGGGATCTAATCCTGTGTGAAAATAAAGACAAAACTGTTTGCTTGCTGAAGATGTTTGGACATTAACAAAGTACTGTACTCTGTCAAATTCATTGTATAAACATAGTAATCATACTCTGTCTTGTACCTTTCTGTTATCTCGTTATTATCAATTTCTTCATAAATTTGCTGACATTAATTTTGCATAAAGTGTACTTAACGATGATGGCAATCCTCTTGGCAGATATCAACAGCATTCAAAAATCAGTGAAAGGACTAGAGATTCTTACAAAAGGGGTAGGATTTTCTTGTTGCAACATACCTTTTTTACTTGGTCTTACTTCCTTTTTGGATGTTTGTATCCCTGTTTTTTATTCAAACAGAGAATTACAAAACAAATTACTGCATTGCATGTAATACGATAAACGTCTATCGCTCCCAAGTTCACTTTTATTAATTGTTGCAAGCACATCCTGGGATGTTTGAGAGTCCACTGGATTTGTAATATCAAAAGTAGAAATAGTTCCCCTGCTGTCCTATTTGTTAGAAAAATACAGACATTAAGTTTCACAAATCCAGATTTAGTGACAGATATTTTGTATGAAATCACAAGAAGAAAGTTTGCGTGATTTGCTGTAATTAGTTGATGCAAGTAAATTTTAGTGACACTATACTATATACAATCAGTGAACAATTCAGTTCTTTAGTGTCAAACTGTGTGCTCTTCTTAGGTAAAAGACATGCTTGAGTGCCGCATAGAGGCAGCATTGCAAGACATTGAGTTAACGCGACTCTGTGATCTTCCTGAAGATGAAGCTGTCACTGTTGAAGAATTTGTTGATGTCACGGAAAGAACATGCCACGAGGCTGCAGAGTCTTTGTCCAAGTGAGTTTTTGTTTCGTGGATTATATGAATGAGAAGAATAAATTTTTGGTAACTGGCTGAAAACAGCCAATTTATCGCTTTGACATGCAAATACAGGCACATTTGATTCTGATAGTTATAGGAGAATGTCATAGTTGCGATAATCTACTATTTGCGTATTAAGATAATTTGGTTTTATCCACTGGATTGATGTGTATTGGTCACCGTAAAGAGATTCAGAAGCTGACGTTTCGAGCGTTCGCGAATCCATTCAGTCTGATGAAGGCCTAACGCTCAAAACGTCAGCTTTCAAATGTCTTTACTGTGGCCAATTCACATTATCAACCCAGTTGACAGAACTAAATTATCTTGTAATGCTACCCACCGACGCAGCACCACAGTTTGTTGAGAAACATCCCCCCCCCCCTTAATTTATTTGCTTTACACAACTGCATGTACAA
>CM042749.1:1805241-1810241 GCA_022496165.2 Catalaphyllia jardinei | reverse complement strand
ACCTATATCTATGCTTGCATGGATAATAAATCAAGAGTTTTCCAAGACAGAGAGATCCAAAAGCGTTGAACGCTGGAAGCGTGGCAATACATTGCACGCGTTGTCAAAATGCGTCTGTTAGTGATATTGCTGCCTTGTGCCTCACTCTGAAACTCTTTCTGTTCTGAGATATTTGGTGTTAAAAAAGTGAAAAATGATGTGTGAGACGTTTTAGGTATATTGTATGATTCTGGCAACTGCTAAAACAACCACTTGCTTCTGTTGTGTTTTCCAGGCAAGTGCAGACATGGAAGAAATCTTCTTGTTCATTGACAACCTCAACAAGCGACTTGCACGAGGTATTAAGGATCTTGATGATGTGAGAAGCAGTATGGCTGCCCTCAGTGAGATACGAGAGTCAGAAATAAGGTTTGTGTTGATGCCTTATCAGGAAGAAAAGTGACAGACATCCAAAAGCTTCGCTGATTCAAAAGCTACGCTGATTCAAAACACTATTTTTTACCTCCGTTTCGGTGACATCTAACATGGGAGCTGAAAAACTCTATGCTGATGGTGGAGGAATATAATTATGTTATTTGCCGTCCGGAAGGTCCGTATTGGGACAAACTGTGTACTTAACCGTACTCAAAACCGAGGGCACAGTTTTCTCAATACGGACCGACCACCATCCCGTCGTTCCAAATAACACACGGGCCTCGGGTCAATGGCCCGATGGTACCAGCTACTTAACCCAGCAAATGAAATAGAAAATTATATTTAAATAATTATAACAATCTCTTTATGTACTCTGTAATTTGTTAACTAAATCAGTTTGCAGCCATTTGCCGGGGTGTCATTAGCGTTGTTAGCTGAAAAAACATTTTTGAACAGAACTTCTTTGTCACAAAATACTGAAATGTTAAGCATCCCAGAGTGTTATATCATAGTAGTTATACCCAAGCGGATTCAAAGCCTCGTATTGTTAGGTTTTACGTCTAAAAAAATGTCCCATCAATTCTTTCTACAAATTTTATTTTTGTTATAGGATTGACATGACAATTGGCCCAATTGAAGAATCATTTGCCATGATGAATCGCTATGGCCTGGTTTATTCAAGCAGTGACGCTGAAAGAGTTGATGGTCTGACTTATGCTTGGCGTAAATTACATGCCCAGGTATGTGTCGATATTTGTCGAGGTAGCCTAAAATCAGACCAGATTTTCTGATGCATGGAACTTTGCAATGTTGTGACTCGATGTTCCATAACAATGTGAGTGACATGCTATGCGCGCTTTCATTGGTCGATAGCTGTGCTCAGTGAGAGTGTGTAAACATGGTTGTGGTGTTTAAGATTCACGCGTATTTTTGGGAAATATTTTGTAAAAGCAAGAGTACTTTTACCGTGTTTACATAGCCTCATTTGAACATTTGGCAGAATTTTTTAAAGTTATGTCAACTCTCGAATGCGTCTTGGGTTTGCATAACTGTCTCGAATTCTCTGAACCCTATCGTGTTTAGATGAAGCTATGTAAACACGCAAAAAGTGCTTTATTGCACTGATTGGCAGTTTCGTGGAGAAACCAGACAATCTAGTCCATATTTGATCTAGTAGGTTGGTTAGTTTCGTTTGTGTTTTAGCAATTTTAAGTTCCACTCTAACAACAGCCGGTTTTCATTGTGTTGTACATGTAGCATGAACTGAAATGTTTCAGACAGAAATTGGTTTCCCCTTGTTCGAGTCTTCATCAGCAGACTACAAGTGATTTTCGACAGGTTGATTTCACGTTGCAAGGGCAATCAAAGCAAATTTAAATTTTGTTTGCAAAGACAGTTGAGAAAACTGCCAATCACTTCTGCATGGAAATTTGTGCCGCTACATTGCAAAGTAGCGGACAAAGAATAGACGATTTGACTATAACCCTTATAGGCGTGTAGTTTTGTATTTCAACGCCTAAACCGAGACCTATTTGCAGGAGAAAATCCTTCAACAGTTCTAACGGATAGCAGTAGCGATAACGTACAGGCGTGCTAACTGAATGACAATAGACCCTTTGTACGACTCCGTCACAAGGGTCAACAGTCACTACCATCTACCAGGTTGGTTGGTACTTGCTGTGTTGTTTACGTAGAAGGTGAAGTCTGCATGCGAGCCAAGTGGCCCATCAAGCCGGAGCTTATTCCGGTTTCTCCAGCATGGAGCGATTTCTTTGTACTCACCCCTGGATGGGATGCTCGTCCATCGCAGCGTTACAGCCAACATTGAATTCTCCGGTGTCCATTTTTACACCTGGGTGGAGAGAGGCACTGTGAGAGTAAAGAACACAACACAATGTCCTCGGCCAGGGCTCGATCCTGGACCGCTCGATCCGGAGACGAGGGCACAAACCAAGAGGCCATTGCGCTTCCAGCGTGTTGTTATGGTATAGAATTAATGCGTTTGTTTGTGGTTTTGTAGGCTGGTACAGTAGCAAGCCATCTGCTTCAGATCCAACCCACATTCAAATCGGATCTTTTGGATGGTGTGGAGAAGTTCAAAGTTATGGTCACGTCTTTTGTTCAGGAGTACAACGAAAAGTAAGAACTCACGAAAAATTCAAATCAGTTCATCAAACGTTATTTAAATAGCGTGATCTAGAACTATAAAACTTGGTCTTGATTTAAAAATAACATCTTTGCATTATAAGCAAATCGGGGGAATATCGAAATCACATAACTTAAGAACAGTAGTAAGTAATTTTAAATCTGCCAATCTGAATCATTGTCTTTTTTTTTCCAAAATTTTATTGGTTTTGGTAAATTACTGTTCATTTATTCAGTTAGTTTGCCTCCAGCCAGACTTTGCTTTGATTGAAGTAATTTAATGAAAAGTCACTTCAGTTGAAGTTACAACGGTACATCAAGGGTGGCTACTTTGTGCATCAAGGGGTGTCCACACTATACCGGAGAAATTGGAAAACACAGCTTTACTAAAGCTACTGTCAGGCTCACCATCCACACTTACTTGGATAGACTTCTAGTAGTCCCTCTTTCGCTTAAAGGGGGTAAGATTTTTGCTTAGTCCGTCGAGCGAGACGCGAAAGAAACCCGCGAGAAAAAAATAAATGGACGCGCGAGATTCTGCTTCTCGCCCCAAAGATCTCACGAGGCCATTTTTTATTGCCGGTCTTGACGGACTGACCAAAAAAGGGACTACTCGTAGTCTGTTACCGGGCACGAAGATACTGAGGACTTTTCGAAAGCGCTCTTAACACCGGATTTGAAAACGCCGGCTTTTTGTTTTCCCATAACATTTTGAAAACGGAGCATTAAAATTAGAAACCGGAGGCGTCACGTGACGATAATTATGTGATATCCATACGGAGTTTTCGTCAAACACAAATCCCTAATCATGCACTGGTGATTTAATTTTCTTCGGTGTAGTGTGGACGGAAAACATTTTATTCGTTTTCTAGTGTGGGCGGAAAACATTTGATGCGTTTTCAGAGTAAAACCTCTGGTGTCGTGTGGCGTGCCTAACATCACTCTATAGGTGATAAAACCAAACCGTCTGCGGCGTGCGTTTTCTTGGTCACGATTAAAATCGCTTAAAATAGATTAAAAGTTATTGGCGAAATTCAAGAATCGTAAACGTCTACCCACACCTTTCCAAATGCCTTTTCCCTCTGGCCCCGAGAGCATAAACAAATGTGAGAAAACCCAGTGCAATAAGTAGTGTTCTTTTTTGTATCACAGAGGCCCCATGGTACCAGGCATTCCTCCACGAGAAGCTAGCGATCGCTTGGGCATTTTCCAAGCACGATTTGACGAACTGTGGAGAAAGTATGAGACATACTCTGGTAAGCGTTGTGAACTTTGACACTGTTCTTATGGTCACTTTCAACCATAACACAATCAACTTTACTCTTAATTCTGAAAAAATACTTGGCGTGATAAGAATTGTTCACCAACAATGTTTTTTTTGAGAACTACACTCGGCGAAATGTTAACAGTAGATCACCTTCAATCCCACTGGAAGTCGAATGCTTAATTCCAACAATGCCGTAAATTTGTGAGTAAACAGAAGCAGGATACGTTCAAGTCTAGAAAGGTAGCGTTTGTTACGTCATAACGCGGATATTAAACCAACTTCCTGACAAAAAATGAAACAAATAAAACAAAACGAACAAATTGGTGAACACATGGAGACAACATTCTCTATGTTTGACCCAGAGTAAATCATAAAAACATTTAAGTTGTATAGCTGTTATTACGTCATTATACTTGTGATTACGATATCGTTTTAATGTGATTTTAAGGTGGCGAGGAGCTATTTGGTTTGACAATTACTGAGTATCCAAACTTACAGAGAATCAGAAAAGAACTGAGCCTGCTTCAGAAACTGTACAACTTGTATAACTCTGTCATCGATAATGTCAACGGTTACTACGACATTCTGTGGCAGGAGATTGACATCGAGAAGATCAACAATGAACTGCTAGAATACCAGAACAGGTACATAGATTACTGGCTGTCGACTTTTTTTCCTCTTTAGGTTTCTTACTTCCCAAAATTTGGGAATGAGTTCCTCTTAGCCTAAAACACTTACGATATAATTCCTCTAAGAAGTATAAGCAGGATCTCTTTCACCCATTGACTCCCGTGCCGTCACTAACCAGCCGTGACGAGCCTTGGACTTTGTTCCACTTCTGACTTCATCACCAGGGACCAAAATTTGCATCATCTCTTCTCAACTTCTACAGGAGGAAAAGATCTTTCCAATGATACCAAGATCAGAGTGATCGGCTCAATGGAGCCTGCAATATGCACGAAAATGTTCAGAAATTTGAGTGAAAAACTCAGGGCAAAATTACCTGCCACTACACGTGGCTACACTATGATAGAAATTGCTCGTCTCGATGATGCTTTCTCGGAAGTTTTTTAATGAGAAGCAAGCCCGGTGGAAGGTCAATCACTGCTGAAAATTGATAAGAAATGGTAAAAAAGGAAAGGCAAAAAAAAAACAATAATAAAAACAACGAAAA
>CM042749.1:1787741-1800241 GCA_022496165.2 Catalaphyllia jardinei | reverse complement strand
CCGTTGCACACAGGGGGTGGGGGCTATACTCTTGGGACAGACATCAGAGTCCAGTGAATTGGGCCATGTATGGGGAGGGATCACTTGTGGATATGCTGTCTTTACGTTTAATCTTATTGGTTCTGCAACTCCTTCGTTGTAGGGAAATGTGGAAGTATGGCTGAACACACTTCTGATGGAATCAAGAAGTTCTTTACACTCTGTCATCCGTATGGCCTCCATTGCTATCAAAGATCCCAGTTTCAAGCTCAAAGATTTCTTGGATACTTATCCAGCACAGGTAAAACGGCGTTGTTACTGTACTTGGTCCATATGTAATACATACGATGGCGAAAATGTATGTAGCTTGCGGTGAACACGGGAAACCGTTGAGCTAATTCTGTAATATTCATGTTCTCAGGTCGGTTTGCTTGGGATCCAAATGATCTGGACAAGAGATGCAGAAGACTCCTTAACATATGTAAAATCAAACAAAAAGGTAAGGAAATCTTTTTGTGAGCTTGCTACGGCATTAAGATTAGATTCCAGATCTGATAATCCGGATTTAAGCACTAACCGGTGTCACTGATTTCCTTGGTGCGGAATATTTCATTGATACTGGCGAAATGCATGTAAACTTCGATTAAGCTAGTATGTGGTAGTAATTATCTTATCTCTAGCGAAATATGTTGCAGTTGTTGTTGCATCGTCTTTAAATTTAAACAAGTGTTGTACCTTTTTTGTAGATCATGGATGAGAGAAACCAGTTTTTCTTGAACATGTTAAACGAGTTGATCGAGATCACCACACAGGAACTAACAAAAGTAGAGCGTGTCAAGTTCGAAACACTGGTCACAATTCACGTTCATCAAAGGGACATTTTTGATGAACTGGTAAGAAGGAGTCTTTTGTCTTCGCGTTTTACAGTTGGACCACCGCTAATTCGAACTCGTTTTATTTCGAACTCCCCGTCATGGCGATCAGAAAACCATGTCCCTTGCATTTCAGTAATTTACTATCGGCTTTTCGAACTCTCATTGTTTCGAACTATTCAGTTTTGGTGTCCCCTGAGAGTTCCGAATTGTGGGGTTTAACTGTAATGTTTCATACTTGTGGTCCAGACTTGGACTTGCTGGCCTATGAGTTGAACATGACAAGCTAGCAAAAGGTAATAAGTTGCATATTTAGTTGCTGGCAGTGTAATTAAAAGAGCGCTTGGACAACGAATGGAAGCTAGGTCGTGTAAAAAGCGTGTGAAAGTGGTTCGGAAAGATTTCAGTGCGTGGCTTTTTTTGGTTGCTAAAGCTGAAAATTATGTCCTCGCATGAAATTTTGGTCAAGATTGTTGCTTGATTTCTCCTTGTTCTGAGTGTTCTGTTGTTTTTCGCACCAGGTTTCTTTAGTTTTTCATTTTCCTAAACACACCCACGATAAGAAAATTACACACTTGAATCAACTATATCTCAGGTTTCGCCAGTCTGTCAGTAATTAGCCACTTCTTATCAAAAGAGTAAATCTGATCCTCTTTGATGACATTCAAAGTAAGTGTGTAGAGTAGAGCTCTACACGTTATCAATGCTATTCATTATCTCTCCAGTGTCGCAAGAATATCAAGGTGCCGACAGATTTCGAATGGCTGAAACAGTCACGATTCTACTTCCGTGAAGAGACTGACGAATGTATTGTGTCCATCACTGATGTCGACTTTTCTTATCAAAATGAATTCTTGGGCTGTACCGACAGACTCGTTATCACGCCCTTGACTGACAGGTAAGCATGTTTCCAAATTTCCGCTGCTTTAAAAGAGCTACATGGCAGTGTCCGCATCTTGAAAATTTCACCCTACATTTTTCAAGGTCGTCATTTGTAATCCGTGTCAATTTTCTCCATTTCTAACCATCCTTGCCTCTTTACGTTGTATTATTAGATTATCTCTTATGTGTTTTCCTATTTAATAAACTGTTATTTTCAGGTTTTCTTCAATGTAAAGAAAAGTTTGTACGTTCCCCCAAGTAACTTAATATACAGTTACTGTGCTCCTTTAAGTTCATCGTACCGGTTCTGCAATGAAAACAATATTTGATCCCCCCTGACGGAGATAGGAGAGTTTTCGATTCCTTTGACATGTAGGGGAATAGTCAGTAACGTTTATCACACTCCTTATTTACTACACTCTCTTTTCGCGCGCGCTAGCAGTTATTCCAAGCGCTTCCGCGTCTGTCTATTCTCGCTGAAATCTAACATTTTTATCATTTCCCAGATGTTACATCACTCTGGCCCAGGCTCTCGGAATGTCAATGGGTGGTGCCCCTGCTGGGCCGGCAGGAACTGGAAAGACAGAGACCACAAAGGTAATGGTTTCACAGCATGGACTGGCTGTTAGGTTGTGCCCAAGCCAGGGGAATTCCCACAGAAACAGACACCAACGTCTGTTTCATAGGTGCCAGTGGTATCCCAACCGCAAAAAATATACTGTTGCAGTATAGGAGCAATTTGCAGTATTGAGAGTTAACAAATTTTACGTGTTTCTTGCAAGTTAATTGCACTAAATGCAAACCATTCAATTTCCCCTCATAACAGCGAGAAATCTCGAATATTTTCAGTTTAAAACTAAGCCCAGCCTCTTTCTAACTGTATGAGTAGCAAACCCATTACTTCTTTTACTACGAAACCCTGTACCATTTTTTGTATTTGTTTTCAGTAGTAGCATTTCAGTCTCTTTAATGTTTTTTTTTTGTCTTCATAGGATATGGGAAAAGCCCTGGGTAAATTTGTTGTCGTCTTCAACTGCTCTGATCAGATGGACTACCGTGGCTTGGGTCGAATCTACAAGGGTATGTAACTTTATTCAGAGTCCCATGAAAAAGTTATTGAGAGACTAATGTGAAAATGTCTTCAGAGGGAAACGGCTGTGATGGATTCAATTGCACTCTGCTCGTCTTTTTGCCGTTAACGTTTCTAGTCGTTATCCCAATTATTACCTTGGGGTGGTGTATCTCTTCGGATTCACTGAAACCGTTTCCTTTGTATTTTTTGTAATTTGTTTATTTTTATTATACCACAGATACGTTACAATACTTAAAGAACTTGATTTACTAATTACAGTTTACAACTTATATCTACAACTTACCAAGAGGAAAGAAAAAAAAGAAAAGTTACAATTTACAAAACAGTAGTTACAAAAAACTACTTACAAGGACTTATTTGCAATACACTTCTTTCAATCTACGATTAGCATTTTTTTTAATTCTGTCTGACAGAATACTTAGAATTTTTTCTTTAAACCGTTCCTTTGTGCTAAAGATAGTTATAAACAAATAGTAAACGATTTATTTGCCACCAGCTGACACTGTAGCCTAAGAAGTGATCCAGAAATCGTTCTTTTTAGAGGTTAATAAAATTAGTAACGGTTTTCAGCAATAATTAGAAAGAAACATTTATGAGTGAATTATAATGTGTTTTTATTCCGTGACCACCAGGTCTGGCCCAGTCAGGAAGTTGGGGCTGTTTTGACGAATTCAACCGTATCGAGCTTCCTGTGTTGTCAGTGGCTGCACAACAGATTCACGTGGTGCTCACGTGCAAGAAAGAGCGAAAGAAAATGTTCATATTCACTGACGGTGACGAGGTTGACATGGACCCAGAGTTCGGCATTTTCTTGACAATGGTAAGTAACTGTCTGTCATGTGGGGTTGAATATGCTTTTATTGCTCTAAGAAACCAAAGAAAGTTGGCTTGAAATGTCTGTTTGTTGTCCTTTTTTCCCTGTTTTTCACTTACAGTTGTAATGCACTACCTATTGCATTGACACCCGTTGAAAATATATATTTCCAGCCATCCTTATAAGTTGTTTGGTTTTTGTTCTTGTTTCTGTTTCATGACTTTGAGGCTGCTTATTGCCGCTAAGCAATTCATCTACCGCAAATTGCCGTCTCGGTAAATTCTCGAAGGTTGACTCCTAGCGAACAAGGTTTATATTTTCAAACTGTTTTTCAACAGAACCCAGGTTATGCTGGACGACAAGAGTTACCAGAAAACTTGAAGATCATGTTCCGCACTGTGGCCATGATGGTGCCGGACCGTCAGATCATTATCCGAGTAAAACTGGCTGCTAGCGGCTTCATCAGGAATATTAACCTTTCCCAGAAGTTCTTCACGCTGTACAAACTATGCGAAGAGCAGCTCACCAAACAGGTCTGTATGTCTGTCTGTTGAGTGCTGTCTGTCTTTCTTTCTGTCTGTCTGCTGTGTGCTGTCTCTGTCTGTCTGCTCAGCCTGTCTGAGTGATTGTCTATTATCATCAATTTTTTTTCTCTGCCTTTTTGTGTTTGTTTGTTGGCTTCGCACTGACACGTGTCTTGTATCTAAAAGAATCAAAGATGTTGCGAAGGAACTGCTGTCTGTTGAGCAATTAGAAATCAGTTCCACAGAAATATACTTAAGTCGAGTCTCTAAGTAATAAAAACGAAGGTAAATGCCAGCATTGCTTGAAACTTTTACCTGAAAAATGAGCGCGATGTCTCAGATACCCCAAGGCTTTCATTTGTTTTGTAATTAAGTAGATAATGAAGCTAAAAAGGTCTTGTTTTATGGCAAAGTAATGGGGTAAGATCTGATAATGGGGTAAGATTATGGGGTAAGATCTCATCAAGAATGATTTTGATACTTGTTAAACTTTTCCATGTCTTTCATGTCAGGTACATTACGATTTTGGTCTTCGTAACATCTTGTCCGTGCTCAGGACTCTTGGAGCAGTGAAGAGAGCCAATCCTGAGGTAAATCACTATGAACCTTTATTTAATTTTGAACTGACTATGAACTTGTTTACTCCTATACAAATTGTTTAAGTTATCTGTTATGCATCAAACACGAATTACTTGACCATATTTCCAAGCATCGAGAAGAGAGTTGAAAATACGACGCGTAGTGGAATGTTTTGGACAAACTTCGAGATGTTTGGAAATTTGATCAGACACTGTCTTGAGTATTTGATATATTTTCTCAATCGAAACTAAAAACAAAGGGAAAAAACGGAGAAATAAAATCGTAAAAATCTATGTTGATTAAGATCAGATGTCCAAACCCCCTGACCGTTACGGTCATGACTTTGATTAAACAATGATTTTGAGAATTTCATATTCCGTATTCTTTTACGACGTTGTCCTCTAAGAAATCTCTAAGAAACTCCAGGTCCTCGTGTATAAATAAAATGTGTATGTGTATAAGCGCGCGAAGGTGCTTTCAATCCAGGACATGACTTTTCTTCAAAATCACTAGTTCGGCAGCCGATACTGATTGTTTTGTCTTCTGCTGACAGGACAGTGAAGATCGCATTGTGATGAGAGTTCTTCGCGACATGAACTTGAGCAAACTTGTCGACGAAGATGAACCACTCTTTATGAGCTTGATTGATGACTTGTTCCCAGGCCTCACCCTTGACAAAGCTGGGTACCCGGATATTGAGCAGGCCATTGCTGACGCTGTTGAAGAAGTTAAGCTTGTCAATCATCCTCCCTGGACACTCAAGTTGATTCAGGTGTAATTTCGTATCTGTATAACTTGTAACGTTGCTTTACAGCTGTTTCGACAAAGTTTCCCCTTCGCTTTTACGTTTTTGAACGACAACCTTTCTCGAAACAACTGTTACAAAGTCTGACAGTGAAACAGGAACCTAAGCAACTCATTCAATTTAGGAAAATCTCTCAAGAAAATGTAGGCTCAGAATACAGTTTCTCTTATCTCTGTCCGCTGGTTGCGTCAAGCCGGCCGGAAGAGGTCACAGGCCGTTTCAAAGCTCGTACACAGGTATGCCATGGTCGATGATGATTTTTGTTTTCTTTTTAACCAGTTGTATGAGACCCAGCGTGTTCGACACGGAATGATGGCCCTGGGACCAAGCGGTGCCGGCAAGACGAAGTGTATTAACATTCTAATGAAGGCCATGACACAATGTGGAGCCCCGCACAAGGAATACCGAATGAATCCTAAGGTAATCAGTCACCTACGCTTGTGATAGTGATATGTCTTGACTTCAATGTCTGCCTTCCCCGTATTGCCTTCAAGTTAACTCAAGCACAGGGGCGTTCTTGTGCGCGTTCCTTTCGACCAAAAATTCCGGTTTGCATTTCCGGACATTTCCAGGGGCGAGAGCTATAGTCACATTTTTCAGAGTGATTGGTAAAGAGGAGAATCTAGCAAGTTATACCCCATTTTCCGAAAATTTGTTTCCTGGAATTTACGTTCTTCTGGATTTTTCTGCCGGGATATTCGGTATTTTCTGTTTAGTGGTTCGCCTTTCGGAAATTTATCAATTTTCGGACTTTCTTGAAACTTTCCAAGGAATTTTCCGTACCATGTTGCCGCGGTTTCGAAACGGTCCCGGAATTTTTGGTCGAGTGGAAAGCGTCCCTTGCTAACCAGCTCTTAGGTAATGATAGAATCAAGGGGTAAGTTGCTAAAGAAACTGTGGTGCTGCGTCGGTGGGGAGTGTTTTGTTATCTCCAAATTATAATGAGAGAATCGTTCCCTGATCATAATCATCCTGAGAAATGATAAGTTGTGTGCAATCAAGTTGTCTCTAATGGCACTCTGTGATCTTTAGCTGTAACATTATTTCACTGTCTCGTTTGACTAGGCTATCACTGCGCCTCAGATGTTTGGTCGGCTTGACGTCTCTACCAATGACTGGACTGATGGTATCTTTTCCACGCTATGGAGACGAACCTTGAGGGCAAAGAAGGTGATAACCCATATATCCTGAAACAGGAAGTTAAAACAAGCTCTGTACTTCTCGAGCTAATCGCTTGCTACATTTGCTGCATTTTGTTTCAGTCTCGATTCCGTCACGGTTTAAAAACACGAAAAATGAGCAAGGCCAATATCCAGTCATCCTTACTGAACAAGTTCGGTCGATAAAGGAGTTATTACATGGGATAAAGAACACTAAAAATGGTGATCTTGGGAAACTGTTTCTCGCGGGACACAACGTGTAATCTTGAACGGGAAAGGTAGCGGTTGTTTGCTCGCTCGGGTAGACAATCACAGCGCAGGATTCTATTGATCTTGCCCTCTCACGGAGCTAGCCATTATTCGATCTTCTTATCTTGATTGTTAGTGTTGAGATAACAATATGCCTTTGCTCGCAATGCAAAAAAAATTAGAGGGCAAAACGTGCGTTAGTTTGTAACTTTGTGAGCCGTGACCAGTACTTTAATATTTGAGCGATTTTCAACTGACCGCTCTAATATCGCTTTTCATTCTTGGCAGGGAGAACACATCTGGATTGTTTTAGATGGTCCTGTCGACGCCATCTGGATCGAGAACCTTAACAGCGTGTTAGACGACAACAAGACCCTGACACTGGCAAACGGTGATCGTATTCCAATGGCACCCAACTGTAAAGTTGTATTTGAACCTCACAACATTGATAACGCTTCACCCGCTACCGTTTCAAGGTAAAATTGGAGTGATTGATATCGAGAGAACCGAATGCTTAAACTGCCAAATGCTTAGCCTGAATAACAGGCGTTTCCAAGAAAGCATGCAAAGGGAACAAAACTGCGCAGGCGCGTACCTTCGTTTGACCGCTCGCTTTTTCTCTCCGCCTGGAAAAGAAAAAGAAACGTCTGCCACGCAGGCTACCGGACGCATTCATTTATTTCACTTACAGCACTAAGGAGTTAGCGTTACGTTTCTCGTTATATTCGCCATTAAAAAAAATTTAACAAATAACGGTCCCACAAGCGACTACAAGAAGGCTCGTTACAGTCTACTTCTCTTTTATAAAGTGATGAATTTGCAATCCGAAAATCTTTTCATTGAGACCTTTGTTTGGCAGGTTTTTGTGTTAATCTCTTTAAAGTTTTTTTTGACTATAAGTGCTATCTGTTCTCTTTTATAGAAATGGTATGGTGTACATGAGCTCATCTGCGCTGGACTGGAGGCCCATTTTAGAGGTACACTTCGTTATTGCTCTCTTTTACATACATACCATGACGGGATAGGTGTGTCCCAAAGAGTGTTGCTATAGGTGGGGAAATAGTCAGGGGAAAAAATAAATTCTTCAACGTCAGGGAATTTTAATTTGAGTCAGGGAAAACTGAAATTTTGAAGAGAAGTCAGAGAAAATGTAAATTACAGCACTGCTGATTAAACACCACTGAAAGCTGAAAGAGACTATAATCTCAGCAATGTTTTTACTTAACGAAGAAGGTAAATTTTTGAAAGCGATTAGTTAGTAATAATTGGATGGAAAAGATGGCTGTAGGTGTAGGCTGGAGGCTGGTAATATATCTGGCCAGGGAAAGATTCTGTTTATAAGGGGAAAGTCAGGATATCTTTGGCAAACGTACCAAAAGCGAAAGGCTAATCGAGGGTCAAAAAGAACGAACACACAAAAGGTAAAAAAAAATTATTTTCCATTTTTTCCTTATCTTTCATTCATCTTAATGAAAACTGAACAAGCCTAGGTTATCCCAAACTCAAATCATTTTCCCTTGGACATACTTTTTCAGTCACTTACTATCTGCCTTCTGGAATCCCTGATATCTCCCACTATTTCCTTAACAGAAGTTCGAAGTCGCAGAGTTCAACTCAGTGTATGTTAATCAATGTGGTGTTTATTGTTTGCAGGGATGGTTGAACACTCGGCCTCAGCTGGAGAGAGATGTCCTTTTCCCGCTGTTTGAGAGCGTTTTTGACGAATTAAGGACATTTGTGGTTCAGAATTGTTTTCCAAAGATGGAGGTACGTGGCTAACTGTACCTTGTTCATAAACTGGCTCATGAATAATATTGACTCCCGCACACTTTTGTTTTAAAACCAATCATCACATTGTAATCAAATATTTTTACGTAGAATACATACATACATACATACGTACAATACGTACAATACGTACATATGTACATACATGTAAAGTTACAAATTAACTACTGATTGAAAACTAATTAAAAACTATTATTGCAATATTGCCGCCGCAATCAAAATACTATTAAAACTGACGTTACAAATCTACTAATCCCCGAGATTTAAGGATCTAATTCTATTGACTATTTCATTGGTGCCCGCTCTTATTCTAATGTCATTTGATAGTTCATTCCATTTCTTGGCTGCAAAATATCTCCATGTATACAGTTACAATGCGTTGTCATGTTTGATAAAAGAAATGGAAGAATGTCGGTTTGGTCTTTCTCTATCTATTATGAGTGAAATATTTCTGGAAGATCCTCACCGGAAGGTTTGATTCAAGTAAGAAGAGCCAGGGTCTAGATACGTGTCTTTTGTTTGTGATCAGTTCTTCACCCTATTGAGAATATTCCGAGACTCACCCGAAAAATTCCACTCTGATGACTTAGTCCCGCAGAGATTCGTTTCAAGTCTATGGTTGGTTGCACGCGAAAATTCAAAATAGGTAACAACCAACCAGAAATGTCCGTAGACAGAGTTGCCACAGGCCAGGAAATGGTCATGCAGGGAATATTACTTTGAGTCAGGGAAAATTGATATTTTAAAGAAAATTCAGGGAAAACTGAAAAAAATGTAACACGATTGGAAGAAACTGCGATCTCAGCGATATTTTACGTAAAGAAGGAAAAAACAAGAAAAAGAAGAAAAATTAATCAGTTGAAAACCTAACAATCTCAATGAACGAGGGAAAGGAGGACTGAAAGACGAGTCTACAAGTCGCTACTAGAACTGATGTTTTGTATTTATTTGCTTGGGGAAATTTTATTATCAGGGAAAAGTCAGGGAATTTTGAAAAGTGATGTCCGTGGCAACCATTGAAGAGAGAGCTCTCTTGTCTACGATAAGAATACTTCATCTCGTGGACACAAGAACAAGCAGAAACTTGCAAATTGTATTACTATTTTTAAGAACCTTATAGACCTTTCCCGCATTTCACTTCAGTGCGTACGAACAATAGCACCAGAGCGAGGTTGGGGTGGACATTTTCATACATACTGACCTCGACTCGGTGCCACTGTTTGTTGGAATGCGGGAAAGGTCTGTTCTAACCTGTTTGGTATTGTTTTGTGAAGGTCCTGGAGTGTAACAACATCGTCCAAGCCATGAATATCCTGGAAGGTTTGATTCCAGGCGAGGATGCTGCTAAACAAGCTGATGCGAGTCATTTGGAAAAACTGTTTGTGTTTTGTCTCATGTGGAGTGTTGGAGCTCTACTTGAGCTCGAGGATAGGAAGAAGGTACTGCTATCAGACTTAGTATAGCAAAGCAATTGAGACAGCTATAGCAGAAAACAAGACAACACCGAAGGTTGCTATCAATGATGAAACCAATTTTTGGTTTATTACAGTGAGGAAAGGTTGACAATATTTCGGCTCTATTTCCGAGTCATAGTCATGTAATTAAAATCGAAACAAGTGGACAGCTTAAGTGTAGTAGACAGCTCATTATAATTCCTTAGAACGTTGATTTAATTCTTTTTAATTTGATGTAACTTATTTAGTAGTATTAGTACTGAAAAGCCCCCTTGGGGAGTGCTAATAAAATCTGTACTGTCCTATATATCAAGGCTAATAAGGCATATATATGGGCTATTAAAGCTCTGTTTTTTACGTGCTCCTAAACACGCTAGGCTAATAGCGAGCGACAACGACGCCAATATCCTGCCATCGTTTGAGCGAACAAGTTTGCCTAATAAATGATTTTATTATCTGTACTTTGATAAATCTGAACTTGAATTTTTCTTACGGATCACAGCAGTTAATCCCGAGGGAGCAAGATAGCAGCATCTTGCCTTCTCGGGAAGCCAGTGCTACTAAAAACAAGTAATGATATAATATAATGAAAGAAAAAGGTCTGCTTTGATTCCGTTATCAACCCTGGGCTTTAGAGAGCCTCAAGACAGTTATGTTGCCTTTCTTGGTGCAGGTAACTTGATTTGATGTTTGATTATTCCTCTCTTTTATTGCAGATGGAGGGATTTTTAAGTGGCAAAGGCTCCCTCGTGTTACCCCCAGCTGATGGGCAAGACACAATTTTTGAATACCTGGTCAACGAACATGGAGAATGGGAACACTGGTCAGAGAGGGTAAGTTTATTAGTTTGTTCAACGAGCTGGGTCCCGATTTGCGCATGTATAAACGTTTAGCCTAAATGTTTCAATAGACCATTTTACAGTTCTCTGCTCAGTGACCTGGCCACTGAATGGCAGTGAGGCTGCAGGTGACCTTGTTTTGATACAGACTTCACCGCTTTTGTCGTGTAAATCAAGTTGTTATAATGTTAACTAGGTTCTTTTACATGACAAAAGCAGAGAGGTCTTTATCAAAGCAAGGTCACCTCCAGCCTCGCTTTCATTTAAAGGCCAGGTCACTGAGCAGACAACTGTAAAATGGGCTATTGCGTCGTTTGTAATCCGTGTAAATCTTCTCAATCCTTAACCATCCTTGTAGCTTTATTGTTTATTACTATCTCTTTGATGTTTTTCTTTCTTGGTAAACTATTTTTTTAAGGTTTTTAATTTAAAGATAATTTTGTACGTGGCCACGTTAGCTCCGTGACTTAACTCTTTTAAGCTTCTCTCCGGGTCCAATTTACATATTTCCACCTTGATTTTTAGGTTCCAGTGTACGAATATCCAAAGACCTCCATTCCTGAGTATGCGTCTATTCTGGTACCAAACGTCGACAACACACGAACAGACTATCTCATCCACGCTTTGGCCAAACAGAGCAAGGTAGCTATCATTACATTAGCCACTCTAGACTAAATCAGAAAGATGATTCGTTTTCTATTATGGGAGCTAAAATTTGGAATAGTATCGACCTGAAAATTTACGAAATTCTTCAAAATCTCTCTTTGAGGATAAAGTTCATACAATTCTGTTGAAAATACTTGAAGTTCAGGATAGATATGCTGACCTAAACACGATAATCTCTGATTTTAAAAAAATATTAGCCCCCGCTTATCTAAATAGCTGCCTCGATTTTCTTTTTCAATTTCTCTCGTGACTGACCTTTTTTATTATAAATATGGTACGTTTTCACTTTAACTATTCGTAATAAATCTTAAGCCGTCCACACACCACCTGCCTCGATTAGCCTTGCTATTTGCAGGTGGTGTGATATTTGTGTATTTAAATGTAAGAAATAATGATGATGTTGTTGTTGTTGTTGTCATTTGCATGCGTGTGTTTTAGTGAACAGTCGGAGAGTAAGCTCGTTTTCCATTCCACCACAAAATTCCGGAACTTCTGAAATGGACGCAAATGGAAATTTCCTTGAAAATTTTCGTGAAAATACGAAAATTGTTATTTCCGAATTGGAAATCCGAGAATGAAAATCAAATAGAAGAGAAGTTCCCGGTAAGAACTTTTCAGGTTGTCCTCTTTTCAGAAATGCAAACAAGTATTTGTGGTCCAATGGAAAGCTCGTTAATGCGAAATTTCTATCCTTGAGAATCGATTTGTCAGGAAAGTTCTTAATTTCTTGTCAAAGTCATAGTGTGTTATTTTAAGGACCTTCTCAAACCAGAGATAAAAATTTGTCCTCTCCAAG
>CM042749.1:1736515-1752592 GCA_022496165.2 Catalaphyllia jardinei | reverse complement strand
TTTAGGCTCGCACGCTTTAAGAACGAACAATATACATTGTATTTAGCATGTGTCCGAGCTTGCAGTTGCTTCAAGAACGAAGAATATACATTGTATTTAGCGTGTGATTGGGGCTCTCAAGCTTCAGAACGAAGAATATAATATCCATTGTTTAGCGAGTGTTTCGACACGCACGCTTCAAGAACGAAGAATATACATTGTATTTAGCGTGTGTTTGAGCTCGCAGTCGCTCCAAGAACGAAGAATATACATTGCATTTTTATTAGCGTGTGTTTGAGCTTGCAGTCGCTTCAAGAACGAAGAATATATATTGTATTTAGCGTGTGTTTGGGCTCGCACGCTTTAAGAGCGAAAAATATACATTGTATTTAGCGTTTGTGTTGCCTCGCGAGCTTTAAGAATGAAGAATACATGTGCACACAATACATTGAATATAGCGTTTGTTTAGGCTCGCACGCTTTAAGAACGAACAAGATACATTGTATTCAGCGTGTGTCTGATCTTGCAGTTGCTTCAAGAACGAAGAATATACATTGTATTTAGCGTGTGATTGGGCTCTCAAGCTTTAAGAACGAAGAATATACATGTATTGTATTTAGTGTGTGTTTGGGCTCGCAAGCTTCAGAACGAAGAATATACATTGTATTTAGCGTGTGTTTCGACACGCACGCTTCAAGAACGAAAAATATACAATGTATTTAGCGTGTGTTTGGGCTCTCAAGCTTTAAGAACGAAGAATATACATTGTATTTAGTGTGTGTTTCGGCTCGCAAGCTTCAGAACGAAGAATATACATTGTATTTAGCGAGTGTTTCGATACGCACGCTTCAAGAACGAAGAATATACATTGTATTTAGCGTGTTTTGGGGCTCACAAGCTTCAGAACGAAGAATATTCATTGTATTTAGCGTGTGTTCGGGCTCGCACGCTTTAAGAACGAGGAATATACACATTGTATTTAGCACATTGGATTGAACATTCACTCTTTAAAAACGAAGAATATACATTGCATTTAGCGCTATTCGGCTCGCACACTTTATGTAGTTTACAAATGGCACACCGATCGACTGTCTACTTTTCCATTGGTACCATTGGAAGCAATGGTACCAATCGACAAATAGTTAACGCGCGGCCCCCAGGTGTTAATATATGCAGCTTACATCGACTAACTACTTAATGCAATGCAGTTTACAAATGGTATACCAGTGGACTGAGGAGCTTTCCATTCTTACCAATGGTACGAATCGTAATGTTTCTTTTACGAATGGTGACTTTTTACCAATGGTACCATTGGTGAGGGGTTCTTGACGATTGGTGTCTGTTTGTGTATATTGGACATGTGTGATCTCAAGACTTCACAACATCCCGATCACTGGATTTTACGTGGCGTCGCCTTGTTGTGTGACACAAAGTAGTGTTGTAGTGTTGTGTGACATACTTTTACATCTGATCTTGAAAATGCGCTTTGTTTGGGTCACCTAACGTCCAAGATCGTTAAATCCAGGCAAAGCTCTAGCAATGGCCATCTGCCCTATCATTTGTTTATTTAATGACTTAGCGCGAGCGCTCATGCATGACGTGGCAAGTGAGTTCGCGTTCGTAGTGAGGATGCGCAGAAAGAATTAGCTCGAGCTTCCTTAAGACTATTTGCGATTCCGTTTGGCCAGGGCTTGAATTGAATATGGCAGAGGATATGTCCAGGACTGAACGCTAATGAGATTCAAATTCCTTATGATAAGCATCACAAAGTGTCCACATTGGTGAAAAGTCACCAAAACACACACAATTCTGTCAAATATGAAGTAATAATAATAATAATAATAATAATAATAATAATAATTGCAACTTTTATAGCGCATTTTACATGGTGAACATGATCAAATGCCCTTTACAATTTGATGAAATGATGAAAAATCAATGAAATTTACAAGCAGTTAAAAATTGAAAATAAATAAATGAATAAAAAATAATAATAATTACAAAATAAACAATAAATATCTGACAAAATAAAATATATAAGATTTACAAATTAAAAGCTTGTTTGAAAAGATATGTTTTGAGGTGGCACTTAAAACTTTAAATATGAAGTGATATGAAAATGTAAAGTAACCCTACCAAATATGAAATACTGATTAAACAATACTTGCGTTCAATCCTAGACATAAGTGTTCTTAAATAGCCTGTTTCCCGTAAAGTAGCTGTATTTTTTTACCAGTCCTTTTATGTGTTTTTGGAGGTTAAATGGCAAAAAATGTGGTGCAAAAATTCGGAGTTTGTCGCGATCTATGAGCTCTTTCAATTCGAACAGAAATTCTGGGTCGATTTTTCATTTTCTTGAATAAAAGAAAAAGAGGAAACTTCGCGAGGTATAGTTAAATTTTCGATAATTTCTTCCTCACAATTTTGAGAGCAGAAATTAATTATGGACATTTGGCCGCTAAGGCCGATCTGTTGTGTGGTGTTCTTGGTTTTGTGGAAAATGTCATTACAATCCTCAGCAAGTGGAAATGGTTCAGTACCGGTTGGATCCCGCAAATTCGATGTCGGCCATTTTAAACTGATAACCATTTCCCTTGGGACTTTCCTTCAATCACTTGCTATCGGCTTTTTCGAACTCGCACTATTTCGAACTATTTTTTCTTTGTTCCATTATTTGTCTTCATAGTGCTACGCGCCACAACATTCATATGTACCCTTACTTTCTCTTCGCCGCGATTCACCACCTAAATCGACCCCGACTTTCTCTGTCCGACCTCGTAGCTCAGTCGGCAGAGTAACAGTAGATCTAATCCGGAGGTAGTGGGTTCGATTCCCACCGAGGTCAAAAGATTTTTTCTTTTCCTCGTGTGGTTCCCTGATTCCCTTTACTAGGGCTAACGCCCAGTGGGTTGTTCATGGGTTAAATTAGCACTTAAGTTTACACTTCAGAGTTAATTCTCTGTTCCATTATTTGTGTTCATAGCGCTACGCGGCAAAACATTCATATTTTTCATTTACCCGAGTGTTCGAAATAGCGGGATTCAACTGTAACGAGCTAGAGCCAAAATTTAGTTGCTTCTGACATTTCTTGAATGAAGAGCAAAAACTACGACAAAACGCAAGGCCAGCACAAGAGAAATGAGCACAGCGACTTTACGTATACTCAAAGCATTGAGACGCCAATCGAAAAGTACTCGAATACGATATAACACGGCTGCGTTTGTTTTCTAAGAGTTGTTCCAGTTTGATTAATTTTCAAAGTTGACGGTGTTAATTTAGGTGGGCCGTCACGGGCCTTCACTCAAACGAACCGAAAATTCCTTAAAACACGAAAAATTTGAAAGATCTGATCGAACAGATTGTGCAAGAGGTTTTAGTATGAGTACATGAATGGCTCGCGACACACAAGAAATGAGCAAAGTCTATTTTTTCAAGCCAGATCGGCAGAACCGCTTTTACAGAGACTGTCACAAACAAAAGAACCATTTTTTCTAAATACTTTCACCCTTCTTCGGGACGTTCCTTCCAGTATTTTCCTTTCCCCTCGGGCTTTCAGAAAACTATAGCACAGAAGTTTTGATGCTCGGCACTTACGGTAGCTTGCCCAGCTAACAGTAAACATTGAGAATGCAAAAAAAAATAACACCGTCTTAAATGCTTTTTTTGTTTTTGATAATGGCGATAACTGCATACGAATAAAAAACTGGTGTATTATACAATAAACAGACTCTAAGTTGCAGTACTAACTGCAATGTTACGCAATATATATGGAATTTACAAAACAAATGACAAGTCTAAATCATAAGCCCTCAAGATGTGCGAACCGCTCACGGGAATGAGGAAGTACAGAGTTTGTATGGGAGTTTAAGCGAAAGTTTGTGAAGGCGGTCGTACGACCCCGACTTTCTCTGTCCGACCTCGTAGCTCAGTCGGCAGAGTGACGGTAGATCTAATCCGGAGGTCGTGGGTCCGATTCCCACCGAGGTCAAAAGATTTTTTCTTTACCTCGTGTGGTTCCCTGATTCCCTTTACTAGGGCTAACGCCCCGTGGGTTATTCATGGGTTAAATTAGCACTAAAATTTACACTTCAGAGTTCCATTATTACGTGCGTAGGTCTGTCCACGTACTTTAGGAGAGCTTCCACTGTAAGTTGAAATGAATGATTCCAATATTCACATACCCTGACCGAAGAAGCTTGGCTCATAAAGGATTTATCATATGGGATAAAAATAACCATTTTATTGCGGGCCACGAAGGGTAATGCCAGGTGGGTAAGATTTTCCTCTTGCCCAATAGTGTGACCATTTTCAGCGTTGCCTACTCATATAACAACTAGTATTATCATCAAAAATAGTTGAACAACACAAGCAAACAATCTGTCTCGCAAGAACTAGCTACTAATGAATGTCCTGAGAGTTTTTTGCGTTTATTGTTATCTTTTCTGGTTCCGGCTGGTTGAATACGTAGCAAAAAAAGACGACCTATACCGAACCATTGAAAACAACACAGACTGCTTCATAATAAGACCTATCTTCTCGTTACATATTGAATTTTCACACAAACTGTGTTATAAAAAGCTAAATAAAGACAATCACAAAATTATACGGTTTCGAATTAACATTTTAAAGTTGCTGTTGCTTATCGAACGAGGTCGTGGCTCAACCCACCTCATTGGCTATCTATTATTAATCTCATTCCCAGTTGTTCTCCGACCACAAGAGTCCTGGAAAGGAGATTAATCTATCATCTCATATCCAACGCCCGCTTGTGGAATGATCGCTAATTATGACAAGGCTTAATGTGTATGCGCGCTCTGGTTGGCTAATTCTAGGGCATTATTCTCCCGTAACGCCCACGGGTCGATTGCGGGCCTGCAAAAACAACGCAAACAGCCAAGATAATAAATTACTTTTTAACCTAGAACGTTTCGTTCTTTATGGGAAAATCGCAAACCTCGGCCTCACTTTATTGACCTCGCTGTTGCTCGAACAATTCGGCCAGGTCTCGGCGCGAGATTTTCCTGCAAAGACCTCACTCGCGTCGTTATCAAGTCGTTATTGTTAAATTAAACTCTGGTTACGGTGATGACTTTTTCAGCAACGCTTCAATGAGCATTTATTGTTATAAAGTGATTAAAGCTATCTTATATGCTCCCGACTGGATATATTTGATCATTGACCAGAAAGGGCGGGCATAGGAATTCGCTCCAGGCGGCGTCCAACAAGCTGCAGCAAGAAAAGTTGCTTACTTTCTCGGAGAACTGAAGAAAATTGTTTGAAATGAGGTAAGTTAGATTCATGGAGTTCAATACTTTGCTTTAAGATTGACTTAAAGAAAGTTAATGCAACCAGGGAAATATTTTACTGCTTCATAAAAGTTGTTAAATCACGTTTAACATTCGCAAGCGTCCCACGAAATCAGTAATCGGTAAGGGGATACTAAAAAGACGTCAGTACATATGGTTTTGCGCAATAGGGACAAAATAGCCTTCCCATCTGGCTTCTTATTATTTTAGTTTCTCATTGACAGTTTTATCATAAAAGTCACCCTTGCTTTCTTCAGAACGCGAGAACAAGCTCAACAAGCATGTTTTGGCCGCGCGCAAAAATTAACTAAAATTGAAGGAAACCTGATAATAACAGTTTACTAAAAGTACGAAAACATCAAAGAGATAATAATAAACCATAAAGGATCAGGGAGGTTTAATCGAGGATTACAAACGACGAACTTAAAAAATTTATGCTGAACTTCTCACCATGCCCAAACGTAGCTCCATTAACTGGAGGATACGAGACTTGAGATATTATTTAGTCCAGGTAACATCATTGAATGCCTGGTATCTTTTTAAAATGAATTGTTGTAAATTCAACCGCCATCCCTACAGTATCACAACCCGCGTCAAAATGCAAGACAAGCAGCGAGACTGACTGTAAGATAATGTAATTAATTCAAACAGAGAGGTAATGTAAGATAATGTATTTTAAGACAAACAAAGAGGAAGGTCATGTGCTTGTGATGCAAGACAAGTGAGATAATATCGCTTTTGTCAACGGCTCTTGTTCTGCAAGACAAAAAATTATGATGATGCAACACAAGAAGAGAGACAATATAAGTTAAAAAACAGAGAAAAAATGCAAGAGGGATAAAGTTCCTGTTCTTATAGTGAAATCACAAAATATTACATTATTTTTAGGGCAATTTTCAAATCATTAAGCATGAGGACAAGGATTGTAACTGGAGAAGAACTTGAACTAGACGCTAACAATTATGCAAATGTAATCTACTTTTACATTCTAGGCAAGCTTGGTTTTGTTTGTGTTATTATTATATGAAATTAAAGGTGTTTAAATGTTCTCACAGCACAAGGTAAAAACGGCCAATGTGATCGAAGGCTTGTTAGCCGCTGATAATGATCCATTTGTGAAGTGCTTTTCTTAGCAGACTTTTCCTGTAACATGGTTTTTTAGAGATTTATCTCTGCTATCAAGCATTTGCTCATATAATTTCAATGATATCACTTGTATTACAATAGCTGGTGAAAACAATGGACTTTGATTGACATGGAGTCTTAATCAATAATAAGTTATTCGGGCGTATCCGATGTAACTCCACCTTGGAAGAAATGGTTTTCGCGATATCAAGGATTTTAAGCCCACAACTCATTTACACAGTGCTCAAGTGGCATTTCATATTTTTATTATCCTTCATTACATTACACATTTAATAATGAAATTTGAAAGTTTACTGAAAGAACGCACTTGGAAAAAAGCGCCAAAAGTTTATGCTAAGTCTTGCAACCAGATGCACTGAGATCCCAATCACCTTTGGGACAACTACAACAAAAAAAGCATACAAATGGAAGCCGAGGCCATTAAACCGAAAACAGACACGAGAAAGCCGGAGAGAATTTTAATTTAACTATTACGGTTGTCTTTACAGTAGTCACCCACCTCTTCGGAACCTCTAATTTTATTTGCTCCCGGACTCATCCAATTTTATTGTTTTCAGGACTAGGGCCATTATTTCTGTTGTTTATTCTATTTTATATAACCAAATCAATGCGCGCGCTCTGATTAGTCAACCAGCTGTGGGTTATTGTGCCGGTAAACCCACGAAAAAATCGCGCGTCTTCTGAATTATTATATAAAAGCAATAGACCACAAGTTTTCTATGGGTTATAGGCTGATGAACCACTTGGGATGTTGGTAGAACACTCGAAGAATTCGTAAACTACTCGCCTGCAGCTCGTGGTTTACAAATTCTTGTCGCGTTCTACCAACATCCCGCGCGGTTTATCAGCTTATAACCCATAGAAACTTGTGGTCTATTGCTTAAGTTTTCGCGGCCAATCCTGTTAAACCTTACGAGAGGTGCGTGGCGCCTCCTGGTTTACCTTTAACAGCCAACTATTACCTTGTGGATATCCCGCTGTTACGGACAGAACTGATTTAAACCCCAGCGGAAACGGCTACAAAGAAGTTTTTTCCTCGTTTCAACGGACAAATTGGACATATTGAATGATATAGTTATTCTGCAGTTTTGGAATATTTACTGATTTGTACACTGTTTTGAGCCACGTTGTATGATTATGAACGAAAGCAAATGTATACCATAAATTTGAAGAAAATCTGAAAATCTTACAAAGTATGACCATGCAAAGGCGTCCCAAACTCACGATTGGAGGAATGGATCAAATATTAATGATATATATACGAGTATCGAGTGAGATGTGACTGCATAAAGTGCGCCACGTTGTGTTACACCTCTCGCCGTTGAGAATTTGGCCATTTTTATCACACACCGCTATTGCGGAATCTCGCTATTGAGGGACACCAAATGGTGGTACATAAGATGTCCGCTATTGTCTTCTTTGAATGTGGTCGCTTGTACCTTGAACAGAGTATAACAATTAAGAAAGCTTAATCGTTGTTGTATTGTTTTCTCGGTTTATTAACCGCCAAAAATTTGCTGAGCCATTAAGTTTGCCATCAAAAGATAAAATGTTACCTGTATGAAATCTGTCCAAAACACGGTTATGAACTCAGAATTTTTGTATCAATTACGTGATTTTTCCAATGCAAAAAGAGCAAACTTCTCAGTGGTTTTCTTATGCTTTGAACGTGCACAATACACGAGGGCGAGGTGCATATTTTGCATTCGTCACACCATTTAACACATAAAATACAGGACATTTTCTAGCTTTATTTGTCTCGTTTGTAAATAGCCCATGAGCCCATATATAACTGTTGTGATTTTTACTTCTTATCAAAACCGAATGGAATACAAAAGCTGTGATCATTCCGAAATAAACCTCTGGGAAAAGTTCTCGCTGTGCTGTTTATTGTTGTTGTTGTAGTTTTGTACGGAACGCTCACTTATTTGATCGTTGAGGGGAGGGCGCTGGATTTGAAAGTTCAGATTCTTTACCCTGCTATCGGCCAGGTTTGTTCTCGGTTGTCCCAATGCCATTTCTGTACCCTCTCTCACCAAGCAGAGCTTGGGTACGGTGACGCTGGACAGCCTCTACCAGTTGTCTAGACTTTTAACAAAAGATACGTATCAATGTGTTTAACTTTATAATCATTCTTTATCACTCATCGTACATATTATATCAGATTTCAGTTTTCATGGCATTTTTAACCTGTTTTTAATTTTTATGCTGTTAGAAACATATTACTAATAATTTTGTATTTTTTACTCGCTGTTAAAATTGACCTGGGAGAGCTCTAAACGTTATGAGTTTCTATCGCTTATTTTTTTATCGCAAAATGTATTAATTTGTTTTGGGTTTATTTATTTTTGTCAGCGCAACCATGACAGGCAGTCAGAGTGTAACAGTGCTGATCCTTTTGGGTTGCTGTGTAGTAAATGGTAAGCAATGTTTTCTTTTTTTTTTTCAAAAACATAAAATGGTGGACAGCCAATCTCGTTTTTCTCCAAGGCCGTAGCTAGACAGGGGACAAGGGAGCGAGTACCGGAGGTGCAACCCCTTTAGGGTGGTCTGGGGGAATGCATTCCACCCCCCCCCTCCATAGAAAATGCTGTAAATTATTAGTCGTCTATTGTGATCTGGGTCAGGGTAGCTCTTCTAAAAGGAACTGTTTTTGATGATTGGCGTTTAACTATGAGATTTTTAGCTGTCATTAGCAAAACGTTAATCAAAATATTGCCATCGATCATCAATCGATACGTAAAAATATGTTTAACAAGTGTGGTGATTGCTTTAATCCACAGCAATCAGATGTGAGAAGGGCTGGATGAATTTCCATGAGAGCTGCTACCTTCGCGTAAACACCAAAATGACATGGTCAGATGCACAAAAGACGTGTGAGAAGAATGATGCTAACCTGGTCACTGTGAACAGTAATGAAGAAATGATGTTTCTTGGATGGCTAATGAAAGACAATGGAGGTTGGAATGGACTTCATCTGGATGGGGATGACAAACCCTTAGCTTGGAGCAGCGGTGAAAATAGCGACTATCAGAATTGGGGAAAGAGGGGATCCAAGAGGCAGTCGAAACTCCAGAACTGTGTTCACATGTCAGAAAAAACGAAAGGCCTCAAGTGGACACTGTCTAGATGTTCTATTAAATACAAATTTATTTGTGAAAAAGGTAAAAAATGAAATCTTAAGTAGTAAGATGAGTGAGCCATAGCCGTTCTATGCCATCCGAGCTTCCTTGTTTTAACCAGGTTTTGTTTAACACTTATCTTTATCAAATTTTTTTGATGGTTTCCAACAAAAAAGGCCTCGACAAAACTACCAGCTAAAAGGAGTCAGCATCTATTAGCGATGTAGAGAGAATTTTCACACACTAAGGGCTACAGTTATTAATAGCTAACACGACTTTTTCCTTCGGCACCAGTCAAATAACATCAACTGCGCACTGGAAAAGTTAAATATTGTGTTATTAACGAAACTGTTTGAACATCAAGTGTGTGAAGCCCAAATCACTTTACCGATTTAACTGTGTAGTCCTATATCTCGCTGAAGATTTCGTATTATCGTCATTCTTGCTTATGAAATGAAAAAAAATAAGATGACTCCCCTATACAGCAAATAAAAGGAAATTGACTTGAAGTTGCTGAATTTCGTTTCCAGGTTTATTTAAAAAGCCGGAGATGAAACCTACAGCTGGTAAGGTTAATTTGCTTTAACTGATCATGATCTGATAATTTTAAAGGATTTAAAAATCTTTTCACGTTACGACTTTTATAGGGACACAAGGACTCAGGGTCATTCCCCGAGATTGGCTAAAATGGATATTGACTGCAGACCCGGTTTCCTCATTTTCATCAAATTCTAGACCACTCTGGTTGTAATGTGTCCTAACTGGAGACGTTAGAAGCAGAAAGCTACACAAAATAAAAGGCATGGCTCTGCTAAAAATACTAAGTTGAAGAGCCAGGGAATGACTTTACAAGAACGATTAAGAGGTCGACAGGCAAACTTTGACATTCATGCATAATGCCATTCTTGTTCTTCAGATTAAAGGATCTTCGTCACGGTTAGCACATCTTGAATAATTTAGCATAAATTTTTCAAGTTTGTTGCTTGTAATCCGTATTAATCTTTTCCATCCTTTCTCATCCTTATTCCTTTATGGTTTATTATTTTCCCTTTGGCGTTTTTCTATCTTAGTAGACTATTGTGTCCAGTTTCCTTCAATTTAAAAATAATTTTGTACGTGGCCAAACAAACTCAAAATACCATGACTGGATTCCTTTAAGTATAGAAGGAGTATGTGATGTACTTCCGTCTGGCATTGTTTGGTTCCCACTGTAACAAAATAACCAACCATATGCGATTAAACTTAAAGTTAGAAATTCGACACGAACGTCATCCAATTATTGAAATGACGGGTGTGGGTTTTTATTTGCAGCTGTCCGATGCGATGACGGTTGGGTACATTTCGCTAAGAGCTGCTATCGCCGGGTAAATACTAGAGTCACGTGGTTTCTTGCACAGAAGATGTGCGAAGAAAAGGAAGCTAACTTGGTTACTGTTAATGATGAAGATGAAATGAATTTCCTTGGGTCTTTAATGAAGGACAGGGGCAGCTGGAATGGATTGTATTTCAAGGCGAACAGCGAACATGCAATTTGGAGCAGTGGGGAGAGCAGTGAATATCGAAACTGGGCCACGTCAGGGCCAACGAGAATTTCTAAAATGCCACTCTGCGTTCAAATGACCGAAAAGCAAAGAGGCCTTAAGTGGAAAAAGTTCAGATGCTCAATAAAGTACAGGTTCATTTGTGAAAAAGGTTAGTTGCATCAAGTAAAAAGTAGGATAAACCATAACAGGAGCACATCCCTTGGAGCCTGCAACTACCCCATATTCCTTTCACGGCGTTTTCACAGACCGATCTATTTTTAGTTTGAATTTATCTTGAATTCAGATCCCCACGGGAACCTCGGTAGCCAATTGCAATCACAAGCACGGACTAATGTCAGCATGTCGAAATGATTTCGACATGTTCACGCCTGAGGCCGCATTGTTTTATCCTCACCGAAGCGTGCTCACGTAGACTGGAACTGGCCTATTTCGCGGGAAAAACATCTAAAAATAGACTGGTCTGTAAAAATGCCGTTGCATTGGCTTATTATGGGAGTTGCAGGCTCCTAGTAATGGGCTCCTGACCATAATAAAAAATGTTGCTATCTTGTTCTAAGCCATTTCCGGGTGATAAGATCAAATCAAAAAGTCAGATCAAACCTTACTAGATGGATACTCACTTGCTTGGCTATTTGAACTGATGAGCTGCGGTACGCGTTCATTTAACCACTAAATCCAATTCACAATAGTCAGCATAGCTAGAGGTGCAGACATTGTCAACCTCGACTCGCAAAAATTAGGCCGACAGAAAATAAGAGTAAACAAATATCCTTCTCAAATAGTCTTGTTTTGTTTTAAAGCAGTGCTCATTACAGTCGAGGTATTCTACCATATAACCATAAAAAAATATTTTGAACATTTCAGTCCGTAGATGATATAAAGTGGTATGACTTGTTCCAGTCATCCATTTACGTTCCTTCATTAATGATATGCAGAAATGTATTACGTAACTTTTAAAAAAAGACATGTAAAATACAGATAATGCATTCAAAATTGGCTTACTGCTAAAAATTATCCTTCTACTATTCATTTGATTTTACTTTTGCTTAAACCACTGCGATTCCAGAGGAAACTACTACAGTTCCAGGAGAAACCACTTCTGCGCCAGAGGAAACCACCGCAGTACCAGAGGTAACCACTGCACTTCCAGAGGAAACCACTGAATCCCCAGTGAAAACTACCGCTCCACCAGCAGAAACTACTGCTGTGTCAGAGGTAACCACTGCAGTCCCAGAGGAAACTACTGCTGCACCAGAAGAAACCCCTGCAGTACCAGAGGAAACTACTACAAATCCAGAGAAAACCACTGTAGTTGCAGAGGAAACCAGTGCGGTACCAGAAGAAACCTCTGCAGCTCCAGAGGTAACCACTGAAGTACCAGAGGTAACCACTTCAGTTCCAGAAGAAACTACTGCGGCACCAAAAGAAACCCCTGCAGTACCAGAGGAAACTACTACAAATCCAGAGAAAACCACTGTAGTTGCAGAGGAAACCACTCCAGTACCAGAGGAAACCCCTGCAGTACCAGAGGAAACTACTGCAAATCCAGAGAAAACCACTGTAGTTGCAGAGGAAACCACTCCAGTACCAGAGGAAACCAGTGCAGTACCAGAGGAAACTACTGCAAATCCAGAGAAAACCACTGCAGTACCAGAGGAAACCACTGCAGTGCCAGAGGAAACCAGTGTAGTACAAGAGGAAACCTCTGCAGCTCCAGAGGAAACCACTGTAGTTGCAGAGGAAACCACCCCAGTACCAGAGGAAACCCCTGCAGTACCAGAGGAAACTACTGCAAATCCAGAGAAAACCACTGCAGTACCAGAGGAAACCAGTGTAGTACAAGAGGAAACCTCTGCAGCTCCAGAGGAAACCACTGAAGTACCAGAGGTAACCACTGCAGTACCAGAGGTAACCACTGCAGTACCAGAGGTAACCACTGTAGTACCAGAGGAAACTACTGCTGCAGCAGAGGAAACCCCGGCAGTACAAGGGGAAACCAGTGCAGTACAAGAGGAAACTACTCCAGTACCAGAGGAAACCACTGCAGCACCAGAGGAAACCCCTGCAGTACCAAAGGAAACTACTGCAAATCCAGAGGAAACCACTCCAGTACCAGAGGAAACCCCTGCAGTACCAAAGGAAACTACTGCAAAACCAGAGAAAACCACTCCAGTACCAGAGGAAAACAGTGCAGTACCAGAGGTAACCACTTCAGTTCCAGAAGAAACTACTGCGGCACCAAAAGAAACCCCTGCAGTACCAGAAGAAACTACTGCAAATCCAGAAAAAACCACTGTAGTTGTAGAGAAAACCACTGCAGTACCAGAGGAAACCAGTGCAGTACAAGCGGAAACCTCTGAAGCTTCAGAGGTAACCACTTCAGTTCCAGAGAAAACTACTGCGGCACCAGAGGAAACTACTGCAAATCGAGAGAAAACCACTGTAGTTGCAGAGCAAACCACTGCAGTACCAGAGGAAACCCCTGCCGTACCAGAGGAAACTACTGCAAATCCAGAGAAAACCACTGCAGTACCAGAGGAAACCAGCGTAGTACAAGAGGAAACCTCTGCAGCTCCAGAGGAAACCACTGCAGTACCAGAGGTAACCACTGCAGTACCAGAGGAAACTACTGCTGCAGCAGAGGAAACCCCAGCAGTACCAGGGGAAACCAGTGCAGTACAAGAGGAAACCTCTGCAGTTACAGAGGAAACTACTACAAATCCAGAGAAAACCACTGTAGTTGTAGAGAAAACCACTGCAGTACCAGAGGAAACCAGTGCAGTACAAGCGGAAACCTCTGCAGCTTCAGAGGTAACCACTTCAGTTCCAGAGAAAACTACTGCGGCACCAGAGGAAACACCTGCAGTACCAGAGGAAACCAGTGCTGCACCAGAAGAAACCCCAGCAGTACCAGAGGAAACCAGTGCAGTACAAGAGGAAACCAGTGCAGTACAAGAGGAAACCTCTGCAGCTCCAGAGGAAACCACTGAAGTACCAGAAGAAACCCCTGCAGTACCACAGGAAAATACTTCAAATCCAGAAAAAAACACTGTAGCACCAGAAGAAACCACTGCAGCACCAGAAGAAACTACTGTAGTATCAGAGGCAACCACTGCAGCACCAGAAGAAACCACTGCAGCACCAGATGAAACCACGGCAGTACCAGAAGTAGCCACTACAGTTCCAGAGATAACTCCCACACCAGAAGATACGACTGCAGTACTTGAGGAAACTACAAATGCGCCAGAAGATACCTCTGCAGTACCACAGATATCTACAACTACTCCAGAAGAAACCACTGTAATGCCCGAGGAAATTGCTGTCGCATCAGAAGCAAGAACTGCAACACCAGAGGAAACCACTGTAGTACCACAGGAAACTACTTCAGTAACAGCGGAAACCAGCGCAGTTCCAGAGGAAACTACTGCAGCTCAAGAGGAAACTACTTCGGCACCAAAAGAAACCACTGCAGTACCAGAGGTAACAACAGCAACACCAGAATTTTCTACGGCTTCAGCTATAGGATTAACTACCAAACCTGGTATGTGTAGCTCAATTTGTTTCGGAATAATGATATAAATATAAACAGGACCAGGAGCCAATTAGCCAGTGATTGGACTACGTTTGTGTGGTAATGAAGATGGCTTAGATGAAAGAGGGTCCCCAATAGGGTTCTTCAATCCCGCCATCTCGACCCGAATTTTCCCTCAATCCCGTAATCCTGACGGTTTCTACCGGCTTATCCCGATCCCGGTCATATTTTCTTAACTCCTTGCCTCAACAGAAACGATCCTTGAAGTTCCGCGTTCCAGATTCCCTCACTGCAGACCCAAGCACTCACTATTAGGTTCAATTAGCTGTATCTCTCTGCACTAAAACGATGATCTAGTTCAATTGTTTTTCATGACTAGTTTTAAACGAGTTGCGTCAGTCAATCAGTCATTTTTATGGTCTTTTATAGCTCGTTTCTTTTTCTTTTCTTTTTTTCCTATTTTCCTTTTTTCTGTTTTGCCTCTTTTGTTTGATAACGCCTGCCTTCCGGATCACTTCGATTCCCCGAAACACGTGTCTCTCGGAGATGATAGCAATCAAGAAGAGCATTATGCACTTATTAGCAGCCATCCCGGGGGGGTTGACCCCGGCGAACGCCCGGTACCACTGTCCCTTCCCCGGGAGCATAATTTGAAAGGACTCCCAAATTGAAACGTAATTTTCTACATAATTTTTAATACAGTAAACAAAAATAGCTAGTCCACCCGTTTCTACACACTTACTTCGGCCTACAGGGCTAAATACCCAGTCCCCGTGGTATGGATCTTTCATTTTCAAGATGTCGTCGATGCTACAAATCCCCGTGCATCTTACCTCGGAATGTCCCCGGGTCACCCCGGGATGGCCGCTGATAAGTGCATAAAGGGTACATATCACGACATGCCAAGGCAAATTCACTGTTCACTACACATATGGCAAGTCACCGTCAACCACAACTCAGAAGACAGTTTGCTCATTCACAATTTTAGTTAATTTTCAGCCATGGCAACGATCATCTGCAAATTCCAGGGTCTGTATTAACCGTGCTTGACACTAGAAATATCACGGTTAACAAATGACAAAGGTCACAAATTAAAGACATTGTGAAAGTAGATTCTCATTACGGCCAAGGAGGTTCTGTCCTGCATGGTGTACCGGTTCACAAGGGAATACCCTTGTTCTTTCTTTGTTTAGGAGTGATTGATTAGCTGTTGTGTATTGTTTGGTCCTTTGTGTCGGCTCTTGTGAACCGGTACGCGAAGACTGAACCGCCAAGGTTCACGGAAATAGACCACAGATCACCATAGGGGTCACAGAGCAGCGTGATAGGGTCGTGGAAAACGTGGATGTCCACTAGGTCATTCATTGTTCGGCTATTTCCGAGATTAATAACATGAGCTAAGATGACAGCTTGATTTTTGTTGTATATTTCAGTCTTTGGAATTCCCG
>CM042749.1:1716515-1731515 GCA_022496165.2 Catalaphyllia jardinei | reverse complement strand
ACTGAAATCTGGCAAGAATGGAGATAGTTCAAGCGTTTTCTGCTAAAAGGAATGCTAAGTTTAGGAATGATAATTTTGAAACGCAAATTCTATACCAAGAACTCTCAACTAATGATAGGTCAACCTTTTTCTCCAAACACTCCCCATTAACTGTAAAGAGTTTCTAAAAAGCTCAAAGAACGAGTGAGTCGTAAGCAAAGAGATCGACTCTCCTTTCCCGCAAGACAGATTCTAAACTTCAATAATTGAAAGAACTGATCAACAAGAAGCATTGACTGTTACAACCCTGTCTCGGAATGCTGACTGCCGTATTTGTTTCGTCATAGACGTTACTTAGCGACTAGCATGACGTAAAGCGGAAATCGAAAGCTATTATGACGTCGTTCGCACTGTTCACGTGTTCTGTTCTTTGATTGACAGAAAAAATCGTGCCATTTTAAAAGAAAAGAAAACAAAAATGGGGCATTTGTTACTTTAACTAAAACAAAAGGATGGACCATCATTTTTGCAAGTCGAGTTCCATTTACAAATATTTACGCCCTGATGTTTTAGGGCGTTGCAATGCTAGTTGCATGTAGAGCTAGAAAGCCTTCAATGCTCGTAGAATTTATCAACTGGCAAAGAATAAGAACCATCTTCACGCACCCTTCGCAGACACATTCCACGTTGACATCTTGCTAACCAGAGCCATTAACAGAGAAATATGTTGATCTGGTAGGTAACCGTGCAGCGATTTCTCACGTTTCTTTCGAATTTCGTTGACCTTGAACACGCTGTACATTTGATTAGTTAGATGTCTTTAACAATCGCAGAGATAAAAAAGGAAAATTATCATAAGGACTACAAGTCAATATCTACATCAGAAGAGTCGTTATCGTCCTCGTCATCTTCATCGTCTCCAGACACGCTATCATTAGGACCCGTCCCGTAAAATGTCAGCTTCCATTCTAAAAACACTCCTGAACTAATTCGCCCAGACTCCGGGTTTAATCCCGGAACAAACTCCTCCTGAAAGCCATTATTGACTTGTACTCGCTGGGATCCAGTCTCTTCAGTTGTGACCTGAACTCGCTGTCCCTGATAATCGGTATCCGTTCGCTTACTTTCGGATACCTTCGGTGGATCGTCGGGTTCCTTCGTGAAAATGTAACGATCATATCCGTAAACTTGGTTACTTTCATCGTCACCCTTGTCCTCATCACTGAGTGTTTTTTTCGATGCTTTTAATATCTCATAGTTATTTTCTTGTGAGACGCCCGGTGTTTCAAACGCGGCAACAAAAGCGTCCGGATCTTGGCTTATTCCTACTCCGTTTTGAAATTCCTCTGGGAGAAAGGTATCGAACATTCCTGGTTCATAGCCCTCCAACGCCTCTGCCTCTGTATTGCCTGGCACTTTAGAGCGAAACATGAACATTATTTCAAACATAGTGAAAATTAGGAGACCAATAAACGGGTATGGGATGCCTTTTTAGATATTCCTCATAAAATACCTGTAATTTAAATGAAGGTCATTTCAATCTTTAATAGAAGCAGTTTTTAATTGTATGTTGTAAAATTAAACCTTGTTCGTGAAGTACCATGGCTTGTAAGGTCAAGTGTTACAGAGGTAAACGGTAAGCACTCAAGCCCTAAACCTGGCCCACAGCGTTGGAACTTGTGTCAGTTTTCATATTGCAAAGGGTCTTCTGTCGTATGATGTGATGCCAGATCAGGGAAGGGTATCTCAGTTTTGCGGTAACACTTTTTATTCCTGGTTGCAAAAGGCGCTATCGCGAAAAATTATGTCTTATCCTATAAAAATCGATCGGCAAAATTCAGACAGTTGCGTTGCGTTGCGTTGTCGAACACAGTTTGCGTCTATTTTGACTTTAATTTGAATGATTCATGCTAAGTCATTTGGCTTGAGTTTTGAGGTTTTTTTTGGACTGTTTGCGGTCTGTTATTGGCTATTGTGACCACTTAACTTCATTACATGCGTTTGTACATGGGCCAGTGCTGCGCATGTGCAAGCCATAAATGATGTGGCCCAGCCAATTTCACGGCTACAAGTCACAAGTACTGTACCCATCTAAATTTATGCTTAACGTTATGGATTGCACATGCGCTTAGCTGCGAAACCCTCCTTTTAACTCTGTGTTACTTTCATCTGCAAATAATGGAGGGCTTACTTCTATAATTTCAGGCAAGTCTTTATTTTCTGTACTTACCATTAGGTTTCACGTCTTCCTCTTCATTACTTGATTTACCTTGCGGAGCGTCTGGTATGCGGCGAATTTTGTGTTTTTTCACCCCCTCAGGGTAGGGAGCATCCCATGCGGAACCTTTATTGGTTTTAGCTCTGTTTGGTCCATCTTTGTTTGCCTCTAGTTCTTGAGTTTTCTTCTCGTCGTCAATGACCTTTAAATTCGTGATGGACGCAACATAATTAAGAAATTAAATTGAAATATGTACTCCGTAAATTTACTCTTCGGAAAATACTTGCCGCACGTTCTAAGAGCAGCATAATCCTTGCACCACGAGCGAGAACCTATATTTAACCATCAGACTTACACAAGGTCTACCCAGAGCTTGATTTGGTAAAAAGGTTAAGTCTTCATACGAGTCAAGTGGCCCATTAGGCCAGATCTTATCCCAGTTTCTGCAGCATGAAGCGGCTAGAAGTACTTCGACTACCCACTAGAAAGGATGCTAGTCCATCGCAGGCTTATAACCCCCTGGCATTAAATTCGCCAGTACCAATTTATACACCTGGGTGGAGAGAGGCACTGCAAGAGTTTGTGTCTTGCCCAAGAACATAACACAATGTCTCCGGCCAGGGCTCGAACCCGGACCTCTCGATCCGGGGTCGAGCACACTAACAATGAGGCCACCGCACCTCCTGAGCTTGATTTGAGCGACAGCCCCAGAAAAGATAGTTCTGCGTTTTAATCAATGTTTACTATGCTGCATCAAACTATGATGAACACGCCCTCCTCCCCGACCCATCTCCCATTAGATGTTGTTTTGTCTTTACAACCACTGCATAAACCTTTTAGTAGCAGGGCCGCGACAGAGGGGAAAACGCTTTGGACGTTATACAGTATACCAGAAAAATTCAAGTATGTTTTTTTTCAATTAGGTGTCTCAACTGCTTTGCGCGTGGTTGTAGCATCATGTTACCTCTTCTTCCAAATCCTCCACATCTGCTTCCTGTTTACTAGTGTCATGTTGGAGATATCCATTCACGTCGACCCCCTTGTTCAACGTAGCGATGTTATCAGTCACATTCATCACCCACACTCCCTTGGGATTCTCTCCCCAGTTGTGCACAGTCATGAATGTCCAATCGTGAAGGCCGTTCTTAGAATCGTCATAACGACGGGTCGACAACATCTCGTTCCTAGTCCCACTGGGCGAGAAGAGATCGATGCTGACATCACCACGCCGCCGGTGTTGGAAGCTGACGGTTAGAGTCACGTGTTCCAACTTGTTGATTTCTTTGTCAGTGCCGTCACATGCGATGGTGTCGATAGTGATTGACAGCGTTCCGCCAGCGGGAATTTCTCTGCGAGAAGTTCAGCATCAGAATCAAAATTCTCCTGATTGTTTTTTTATACATTTTCTGTTATTGCTTTTGAAAGAATTTCTACTGCGGTCATCACTTATTTGTTCTTTTTAATTATAACCCAGTGACCTGTTGCCATACTGAAAGGCAACGAAAATTAGAGCGAAATTTATCATCGCTGAAAATTAAGTTTTGCAAGTTATATATAGTTTGATAAGAATACAAACACTCGAACCAGCTGGTTTCGACATATAGACACCACTCACTGTTGTGTCTGACTAGATGGTCCGTGACAGGTTCTTTGTGGTGCTACAGTCTTCCATGTCTTCGCTCTCTTTACCATGGCTCCGGCGTCTAACCTTCCAAAGCCAAACTTGTGATTAAAATGATAGCCAGCTCCGTTTTTCATCCATCCTTCATCAACTGGGCTCGTTACCTGCGCAGTCTCTACCACAAGATGTTGGACATCTCGCCATGAGAGGTTTGGGCTGAAAACAAATCAACGACCATCAACCGATTGTCAAGCAGAATTTGTGACGTGTCAACAGCTAAGAACCTATGCTCTGCGACCATACTACGAACATGGAAAGTTTAGACAATTCTTGTTACATGTAATAAATGAATAACTCCTTTAATAAGATCCGATTGTTAAAACTGTTTACTCGCATGTAATGCCAGCAGACAATGGAAAGTAACATACTTTGCTTGTAAAACTAGAGCAAACATTCCTGCAGCTAGAGGAGCAGCTGAGGAAGTTCCCTTGAACTCTTCTGTGCACTTATGATGAAGATCTGTTGTTACCTAAGACAAAACAAAACAATGGCTTGAAGTTATTTGAACAGTACTCGTTATAAATCAAGTCATCACTATTAAATGCATTTCTCTCTGGCAATAAATTTTGCTGAAACATAACATTTCTGTGAATATTTTTTTCGATCAAGTACGAAGCGTTAAGAGTAAATAAATAAATAAATAAATAAATAAATAATTTGCAGTGGCACATCCTCCTGAGAGGTTCTTTTCCATCCCTTTGTTTCCAGATCGAATTAAAATTTAGAAGTGTTTATTTTTGTGGATGATTGAAAACCGGACAACCCGGAGAAAACCCCTCTGAACAAGAGGAGAAGCTACAACAAACTCAACCAGGACCACATTTTGCTGGGAGGCAGGCGGTCTCGCCACTTCATCATCTCTCCAAATAGTTATTGTCTTCTAATTTTGTGATCTGATACGAGAGAATGCCGGGAGTTCCAAAGGAACAAATCTGTTTTTGAAATGCTTACCATTTTATTTTCTTCCTTTTCTCTGTGTGATCCTCCGTTGAAAGTAACTCCCAGGGTGGACGAGCATAGCTCGGTGTAGTAAGCAGACAGACCATGATCACCAATGCAGCCAACTGATATGGTGTATATACTGGTGGTGTAACCATCACAATTACAATCATCATCTGTCAGACCTCCGTTACCTGTCGCCCACACATAGATGTTACCTTTGCCGCCGCGACCCTGAAAATGCATGGATATGTCTATAATTCATTTCTTGACTGATTGCGCCAACGTTCTCATGAAATCACAGTGAGGAGACCCTAACTATTAGCAGAGCCCCATACTTATTATATAGGAAAGAAAAGGAAACCCATGAGTTGATTTTCTAATGGTTATCATGGCCAGCGGCATTGCTCGTGGGCGCGAACGCACGACGACGACGACGGCGACGACGGGGTCGCGGAACATGGCGGCCATACTCCAAATAGACATGCAGCCTTGGTTTACAGTGTACTTCTTTGATATTGGACGTGTTATTTTGAAAACAGGGCAGGATTGTTCGAAAGCCTGTTAAAGCTAGCCCAGGATTAAAATTTATTCGGATTATAACTTTTCTTCTATACAAATGTTTTTTGCTGCTTTGTTTTGAGTATATGGTGATTATAAAACTCAAAGTCAAACAGTAAATAGTTACCGCAAAGTTACAAAACTCAAATCAACATTCTACCTTTTCCTGGGTTAGCTTAATCGGGCAATGAACAATCCGGCCAAGGAGCTACGCTTTTAGGCTACCTAAATCTATATATTATATCACTTGACAATTTTCGTGCAGACCAGGACATCTGCCTGCTCAGGACTCCACATGAAAAGGTCAGGGATGCTATCCGGAACATTTGAATTAAGCCTCTAAAGGAGTAGCCCTTTTGGAGAGAAGCCAGCGACAGTAGACTGGAATCAAGAGAGAGGGGGAAATCGAGCAAGAAAACGGATATAAGAGCGTTTTCTATTATTTTATTTCTTCGAGTGCACCCTAAGAAGATACTTTGACAGCTAAATATAGTGGTGTTTCGTCATGAACAAAATAAATGAGACCAGAATATTTGATTTATACCCCTAAGCGAGAGCACGAATTCCTAGACTACTAGTAGTTCCTCTTTCGCTTAGTCCGTCGAGCGGGACGCGAAAGAAAACTGCGAAAAAATATGGCCGCGCGAGATTCCGGAGGCGAGAAGCTCGTCTCAAGGATCTCGCGCAGCCATTTTACTCTCGCGGGTTTTTTTTTTTTTCTCATCTCGCTCGACGGACTCAGCGCAAGAGCGTTAGAGGGACTACCAGTAGTCTAACGAATTCTCCTCGGGGAGATCATAATGTTAAGGTAACACAATATCGTCAGATGCGTGAAAATCGTCTCCAGCTGCCGCTTTACCTTGAGTGCGCCCTGCATTAACGCCTCTTGTGCCAGTTTTCCAGGTTTGCCAAATGTTTTACCGTCATCTTTAGGACCCCAGCAGTTACTGTAGATGTCGATGTATTCTGACTGGAAGCTAAGAGAACTTCCTTCCAACACATCAGTCGCCTGACCATCTAACATTCGTACTCCTTTAAAACATAAAACGAGGAAACGTTTTAGTCAAATAAACTACGATATTGCACGGTGACTATTAACTTGGCTCCGTTTGGTTCTCTAGCAGAGAAATGATACGTTTAAATGCTAATGTTTAACTATTAGAGATCTACTTTTTGACAAAAAATTTAAAAGTTGCAACATTTAGAGAGGATGCCATTAGTTTTCATGAAGGTCCTCTATCTCGTCGAATTGGAATTTTAGAAGTTGGTTTTTGCTAAGGGGGGAGGGGGAGGAGGGACCGGAGAACCCTGAGAAAAACCCTTGAAGCAAGGCCGAGAACCAACAACAAACTCAACCCACATATGATACCGGGTTGGAATCGAGCCCGGGACACATTTTTTAGTGAATCAGATGTTGTAAAAAATATAATAAGCGCAATCAAACTAAATACTTATTTATAAATACTATCCCTCTCTTGGTTTACCACAGACCACCCCCCCCCCCCCCTCGATCCCACCTCTCCCCTCATTTTGGATAAAAAAGAGGAAATTACAAAAGGAAGAAAAGCCGGCAGGGCAAGCAAAACAAAACCGCCCCCACCCCGTTTCCTTAGCTCAAGGATCCTCCAATTAATGGTTTTTCTTAGGCAATAAGTCAACACTTGTTCTGGAAAAAAAAGACAACTGGGCAATAATCGTTACAATTTCACCCAATTAATTACATTTCTAGTTACTATTGTTTGTAAACTATGACAGACTGTGTTATGTTCTGTACGGTTTTTGTTTACCTCCAATATTGGCATCATAAGCTACACCGACTCCGCATACACTGTTGTTAGCAACCGCTGCCACCTCTCCCGCACACCGCGTGCCGTGACTAGAATGTCGAGAAAGTTCCGTAAAAAAGAAACAAACACAATTTAGTGATACAAGATAATAAATGAAATATCATGGTCATAATTATATTTGAACTGCGGATAATGATATCAAGACAGGTTGACAATCGCAGTTATACACACAACTTACGCAGCTGTGAAATTAAAGCCTGAAAAAAATTCAGCTCGTCAGTTCCCGTTCAAGCCTGATTTTTTTTGTTAAGTCACGAACAGCTTGTGTAATATCTTATTTATTTCATAAATGAGCAGGGTGCATCAAGTACGAATACGTAAACTGTGTTCTTGAGGGCGTAAAAAATCCCTGTAAAACCCGAACAAAGTTGTTGCGCATCACGTTCGCAGCCGGGTTTCATCCTGAAGGACTGACTTTCAAATGATCACGCGAGGTACCTACCAGTTGTCAGGATCACTATCTCTTGGTTTTGGGTCAGCGTCCATGTCGTTAAAATCATAGCTGGCCTTTTGGTCCTACAAGAAGATGTCAAAACTAAATAATCCCTATTTACCTTTATCAGTTTCCGAAAAAATACAGGAAGAACTTCGTAATAGTTTATTCTAACACTAAAAACATCTTTACAAAATAGCCCAAAGAAAATATGCGCGCTGATTGGCTTAAAATCGTGTTCCTATTTAACAAGTAAATTATGAGCTAGTAACACAGAAATAGTGCAAGCAGTTGACATTGTGATGTGTTCCCGCAGCATTTCTCGTTCTCCCAAACTTCCACTCGTGTTTCTATAGCTCAATAGAAACACAACACTTGCTTTCTTCTTCTTAAACACAGCTCAATAAAATTGCACGTAAAATTTTCTAAGAATGTTTTTCGGGTGTTTAAAAATCTATATATTAAGTTTTTTTTTTCTTTCCGATACAGAATGAAGTTTTTAGCTACTATACTGACCAATGGCCATTATTCTGACTTTCAGTTGTTTTATAGTATCCTATCGGTCATCGCGAATGTCAACACTGACTTCGTTCACTTACAAAATTATCTCTAAGGTCTGGATGCGTGTGATCCACTCCGTCGTCGAGAATACTAACAACAACTCCTCTTCCCGTGACACCTTGCCGCCAGACCGGCATGACATCGAGGTCGACACCTGCTGGGCCGGTTGACTGACCTTGATTTAACTATACACAAGAAAATAAGACAAGAATACATTCTAAGAGGATATGAGGAAACAGCAGTTAGCGTCGTCTGATAACAGATTATTACAGTTACTTTTGAAATTACGACATCATCTAGAACAGCTACAAATTCCTGCTCGTTTATCAACATATTTTCGCTTGTGACGTATATATGAAATAATTAATATTTGTACTGCGGTTGTAGATGAAAGTGGAGGGTGATCATCCAGGAAAATTTTCCAATTTAAGCAACTGGAAGGAATGTAAATGTGAACGTGTATGTGAATACTTTATTTACCCTCGGATTGTAGAGTAGCTCTATATGAGCTAATATCTCCGAGCATTTCACAGTGTTACAACAAAGGCCAGACCACAACACCGGGAAATTCATGCCCTGCTCTTTACGATAAGCGTGTAGGTTCTTTTACGTCCCCTGCTAACCATAACATCGAAGATGCAGGAGACGGGGCCGTGACCTCCGCGAATACCAGTGCGATGCTCTACCAACTGAGCTATGAAGCCACACACTTGGAGCGAGGTCAATTTTATTGAGTTCATATCTTCCCGTGCAGTGCAATGATGTGACGTATATATGAAATAATTCATATTTGTACTGCGGTTGTAGATGAAAGAGAAAAATCAGTTGGTAGAGCATCGTACCGGTACTCGCGGAGGTCACGAGTTCGAATCCCGTTAAAGGCCTGATTTTTTTCAGGCTTCGTCTTTCTAATTGCTTAAATTGGACAATTGACTGCGATAATCACTCTTCACTTTCATATTTTCGCTTAACGTTTTCAATTTTTTCCAAAGTTTTTGTCTCAAATACGTTTACGTGTATATATATATATCACTAACTTCTTATACACACTTATTATCCTTTATATATAATATGTCGAGTTGTTCTTGCACTTTTATTGGTTCTTACCTATTATCTATTGGAAGACAGATGCATAGGTGACGTCCTTAACAATTTTTCCTATTATGAAAAGGTAGATTCCAAGCGTCTTTTCAGTTATAGATCACAGAAAACGTCAAAATGTGGTAGGAACGTCAGTAACACACTGTGATGTCATGTGTGACCTATTGCTGAACAGACATGGAATCAAACTGTTGTAAAACAGAGCCTAGGTATACTTACAAGATACCATTGGTCTTTGAATTTAGGATCACTAGGAATACCATCCTTTCTTGTTCTTACTAAGATGTGCTGATGTTCCGCCCATACAACCTAGGAGACACAGAACAAGTGACATTTCTAAAGTACCATAGAAATCAAGAAAAATGCCTAAAACAGAGCCTATCCTATTTAGGGTGCAAGCAGAGGCTTCTCTTGGCAAGTAAGAAGGACTGGTAACTACTTTCTTTGACGCGAAGAGCCTGCTTGCAGGGCAATACTCCTTTGTATCTGCACATCGCATCTGCACATTAACTATTAGTATTAAAATTAATTAATATCAAATATAAAATATTAAGGAGGCTGACAACAGTTTCCAGTACTTTTCTAACAACTTTACTTTGAAGAATGATTACTATCACTGTTAATTAATTGCAAGTGATGCTACGGTTTCAAACAAATGCTTAGTCATTGGTGAAGAAGTTGCGGTCATCCTTTCTATATAACAGGTCACCATAGCAACAATACAACCTGATAAGACACCCTTAATTTTAGCTTTAAGCGCTTACGACTCAAAAACGAGTTCCGTGACCCCATTTTCTTTATCATCGAATTGCGATAAGCATGATAAAATGCGCCTTTTAACAAAGTTTTAAAAACATTTGTGGCAAGGGTTCAAGCCACCTTAAATTTTGGAAGATTTTTACAAACATGACCGAGAAGTTGAACTAGAGTCTATTGAGAAACAACTTCAGCTAAGTGGTCAGTGCGGGACCATTGAAGTCTGGAGCACTGACCTCACGGCCACGCTGACTCAGGCTGAGAAACCTGAGAGGGAAACAATGAGAGAGAGAGAGTTGGGATTGTCTAATGTATACGAAAGTACGAAGCAATCTTACCTCTTCTTCAGATAGCAGTAACTTGGTCTTTTCATGTATGTGACGCTTGTGACGTAAGCCTTTACCTACATGTTTAAAATGATAATAGCCTCTAAGTGATCCAACCTGGAATAAAAACACACCGAGAGTTAATCACGACTAGAACTAGTGACACAAATTAAATTCTATTTGCCATTTTGAAGAAGTCCAGTTTAACGATTAGCCAAGCAGCACGCAAAAGGTTGGAAGTAAGTCGTTCTTATTGATTTCAAAACTGTTAAAGTCGGCACATACGAGGGGACTAGTTTGTCCCTGCGACTAGATTTTGAAGCCAAAGTGGCCAGTTCACACGATGGGACTTGTCCCCGCGACTTGTTGCAGCAACTTGTCGCAAGGACTAGTCCCCTCGTGTGTGCCGACCTTTATAAACGGTCGTTACATTCCCATGCTCATAGAACACCATAACCAAGTTATAAACCGGCTGAATTGTAACAAGGAGGGAAATGTTGATATAGTTTTAAGAGATTGTTACCGAGGCAATACCAAAAGTCTGCCAAACGTTTTCAATTTTAGATCACAACTTCTTGCAGTTAAAACCTGGCATAACAGTTCTTTTATAGCTTCAGTGCTCTTATAAGCTAACGTAATAGCAACAAACTTCAACAATTCAATTTAAGTTTCAATAATACAAATACAATAGGTCGGTAAGGCTTTGGCATTTCGAAGCCACGCTTATGATATCAGTATCAATTAGATCATGAGTTCGAGATTTCTTTCGGGTGATAGTTGACTAGGGCTACACATAGAAATCGAGAGCGAATTGCTTTCAGTAAAAATCTATCACTAGTTAAAAGTTTATTTAATCCTCTTGGCACACACCTCGAACACTCAAAGAAGCAACCGCCGTTTTGTTAACAACAAAAAATTGTTAGGCCAATCGGCGTCTATCACAGAATAGATAGTGAGTAACGTAGCCAGTAAGAGAAAGGCATTTGTGATAGAACGCTAGTACAAATATAGATCAATTTTTGATTTGCAAACTAAAGCGCAATAGAAGGTATTACCTTTCTTTGACAAGCCAGGAAGCACTACTTGATGAGTCTTTCGTGGACTCAAACGAGGGCAAGAGCTTTTCAGTTAAAAATGCCATTGCGTACTGACAAACTTCAAAAGTCACCACAATAAAACAACAACAAAAAACCGTCAAACTGAAGGCGTTCATAATTTTTAAGTCAGGCAGTAAAAGCAAAGTATTGTTCTTATGAAAGCTCGAGTAATTAAGAATTTACATTACTCTTGAAATCTGAAATTATTTCAAATTGCACTCGCCTAAAGCCTCTTTGGACCTCTTGCAGTTTTGTTACATTTTTCAAAACTTGTTGTTAAAAGATGCAATTATACTCCCGCCGGTACGATTACTAGAAGTAATATGATTTTCCTTATATAGTGGGTTGCTGATCATAGCAGCTTAGTTCGTAGTCACCGTGTCACGGGTGAGACTTGGCCCTAGTCCCTTGCTTTTATCAGAGTTTGTTTCTCTCAATCCCCCTGGCGGAAAATTAGTAATTAAACAAAACAGCAATAAAAACAATCAATTTATTTGTCCTATTGGACCCACCAAAATTTATATGAAAAGCACACTGAGCAATTTTGAATCTGAAGATAAATAGAATGTTATGCTTAAAAGTTCGGCTATACTTTCATGGTAAGCAAAGAATTGCTAGAGTCTTTATGTAGTCTATGAGCGGCTTTACTTGAGAAGTAAAGCACTTTAAAACAGAAATCGAAACAAACTGGAGAACCCTTAACACATCACTGGTTCTGAACAAACACAACCAATTGTTGATTTACCTGTAGTATGGCGCACTTAATGTCACGATTTCAAGAAAATAAGCCAACAATTGTATAAAAAAACAGCGCAAAGTTTGCATCTGTCTTATGAATTACCGTTAAGACCAAACGCAAGGTTTTTTTAATATCAAAAGAACAATAGATCGAAGGATGCATCTCTTCAAAGCGCAGGCCACCGGGCGGAATTATTGACGTTTAAACTCAAAGCTGAGAACACCCGCAGAACAACATAAAGAAAAACCCAATCTTACCTGGCCGTAGTTTGTAAATCCATGTTTCTTAGCAATTCTGTCCGCGACTTTTATCTCGGCGGGGTCAAGTTGGACAGCCCAGGAATTTGTGAACATAAGCTCTCCATTGTCGTTTTTAAGCGCATCTTCGAACTTATGAAGCTGTTCCCATTCTCTGCGTGTTAGCTTAGGCGTCGATTCGAGCGTTCGCTTGCCTCTTTTACGTGACTTCTTGGCAGGCTTTCCCAACAGGACGGCGATCTCCGACACGAGAAAAATCAACGTGATGTAAACACGCCATCGCACCGGTTTCATTTTTTACTTTCTAAGGAAATAGTTATAGAAATCGAGGCCGATTTTGTTGAATAAATTCATGAATATGGCCCAACTACTTAAGCAGTCTGACGCGCGGTGTAACTCAGGGTGGACAGCAGGTTGTGGGTTGTCTCCGAACAAACGCTTCGTTGAACCTAACTCTTTCCTTGCCCGTGCATGGAAGTACTCACACCAAAATATCACTCACGCCACGCACAAGCCGTAGGTATAGTCTAGCACCCATCTGTACGTTTGCCAAAAAAACCGCCCGCCACTTAACAATGCACGTGATAGAGTAAATCTGAGTAGAATTCGAGGCACAGATTTTCAACTTGTGATCTGTGAAGTATTTGAAGGTGTGGATTGTGACATTCAGAACACACCTCGTATCCATTTAAGAGTTGGTCACCTCTTTATATTACGTAAACACTCTGAAAGAGGAAGAAAAAAGTACTTATCCATCTATTTTCAAGCATTTCAAGGTCATAAAAAAGCGGTTACAAGTAACAGTTTCATTTGTTTAAAAGTCCTTGACAAGTGGCATGAGCTTTTTAACAAATTAAGACAACTAACGGATAGATTCATGCGTGGATTCCAAATCATGCAGGCATACAACTGAGCTACCTCTTGTAATTCTCTTTCATTTTGCGGCATATGTCCAACTAAGCCTGATTCGCAGATGCTAACAACATACCACCGGTTCGCTGGGAATCTACTGTGGTCCGGGATCTCTTCATCTTCGTGCAAACGTTCCTGAGAGGTGATGGATTTTGCCTTTTATCCTTTAATTGTAGCTTTACTTTTTCTTAGCATTTGTATCTTTTTATTTAGTACACGACCCCACAAGCTTGTTAGCTTTGAATTTTCACCGTGTATGAATAAAATTTGTGTGTATGTTTTTATCGAAGACTTCGTAGACAAACTTGTCGCGCGCACGGCGTTTTAAACAATGCTGAGTTTTTCTGTGATAAGTGCTTCTCCAGAGAATACGCGTAGACATAACAAGATGGCGGATCGTGCAATCTGCTCAAGTATTTTTTAGGCGCTAACTGAAATAAAGGTATAAGGGGAGCTTCCATTAAATTGCAAGCAGAAATTTGCCTCAAACTGCGACATGATCATATTTCGAAATTTTAAGATGGCGACGGAGCTGCCGTCTCTAAAACCACCGCTGAGAAGGTCCTGTGTGAGGTCGACCTTGAAATGCTCGTGATATGGTGTTCACAGTGTTCAGACACTCTCATAGGCAGACAGCTCTACTAACCGCCACTGTCACAAAATCTCGTTTGAAATCTCATGCAAACTCTGTACGTATTTACTCATTCCCGTAAGCGGACATACTCTTAAGCGGCCGCTGACACTTGGAGGACTTTTCCTTTGTTTTAAGCTCCTCTAAACGGACAAATTGGGCTTGATAATTTGGTTTTATTAACTGAGTTGATAATGTGAATTGGCCACCGTAAAGAGTTTCGGAAGCTGACGTTTCGAGCGCTAGCCCTTCGTCGGAGCGATTCGGGTAGTATCTTGTAATACTCCCACCGACGCAGCACCACAGTTTCTTTAGAAACTTAACCCCTTTACTTAAATGGGGCTTGACTTTGAAAAATGCTTATAAACATCTGTAAACTATGTGACTGTTTTTTTTTTTATAAAGCTGATGTCAATACTGGCTTCAATTGTGATTTGTTCATAAATCACTAAGAGCCATTCTTAGTACAGCAACATACAGAACTGCAAACGCGGTCCACTGCGGTGTAAATGCTGTATGCCATTATCGCGGTATTGCACAAGGCAGTAAAACAAGGAAAAAATGATTCAATTGGTGGTATTTTTACATTCCCAATGTTTATTGTAAGCTGGACAAGCTCCGGTAGGCGGCCACCTTTCCCTCACAGCTCCAGTTACGGACAGCTCTTTCGTGTCCCGTGGGTGTCCGCTTACGAGAACTTCTACTGTATTTGTTAATGCATCGCGAATTCTTCGGGCATTTGAAACTACGCTATTTCAGAGTTAACTTGTCCCTCTGTTTCAAAACGGATCTATGTGCTAAAACCTTTCATAGGAAAATGAGCCTGTAGGAGGAAGACATTTTCATATTCATAAATGGTTCGCACGAAGACTAGTTTTGCCACGGAAGCACAAGATAATTCTAAAATTAAACGAAACTTACCTAAGTCGATGTTTGATTGGAATTCTTCCTCGTCATCAGTC
>CM042749.1:1691769-1716115 GCA_022496165.2 Catalaphyllia jardinei | reverse complement strand
CAATTTAAACCAATAAGAATCGGAGAAAATTTAGTGGTGAACTATAAACTGTGATAGATAGTGAGTAGCGTAGCAGTGTGTCCTTGGCATCTTTGCGTTTTCTATGTAGAGGATTTTAGATAAAGTTCAGAACGACTAGTAGATTTATACTAAAACAATTAGAGTATTCGCTCTCGATTTCTATGCGTGATAGTTGACGAGGGCGCATAGAAATCCGACCTCGTAATCTAATTGTTACATAGAATCGAATATATGGCTCAGCCAAATTTTCGATTCTTACACGGTTGTCAGTGTAAGGTGTAACGATAGGGGACTTAAGATTTGAATACGAGTACGACTTTTCAATTCTAGTTTGCAGGCTTCACATTATTACGTCACCTACCCATCTCATCCCTTGAGTTACCCTCTCTGCCTAAAACCACTGAACATGAGGAGCCAGGGCTCCGGAAAAGTCACTAGTTAGAAATAATTTCGAAAATCCTACTTGTACTCAATGTCGTACTCGTAGTCCAATCTAAAGGTCTCTTATCACAGACGACTGTCGAGCCTGTTTTAAAAATTAAGCCAAATGAAGGTCTAATATATACCTAAATGTAGTTGTGGTTGGTCTGTTCTTGAAAATTATAAAATTGATAAATTGATAAAAATTGCTAGACTAAATGTTGTTAATTTTCAGTTCCATAAAATGTCAACACCCATTTTAACAACACTCCTGAACAGCCGCTGCCCAAACAAGGGATCTCGGGATTTTCGTAGCCCGCGTTCACTTGAACACGCTGGGTAGCGGTCTCCTCGGCCGCTACTTGAACTTTCTTCTTTATCGTATTAGGATTATTGTTTACAACAACGCTTTTCTTTGCAACTGGTTTGTTTGTTTTCCTCTTTCCAGTTTTATATTTCGTTTTCTTAGGTACAGATGGTTTTTCTTTGAAAGTATCTTTAAGGTCTTCGTTATCATTGGAGATGTCTTCGTCGAGATATCCCTTGTCGTCGGGGACACCGTCCCAGGGTGCCTCCCTCAATCCCGCGGGATACGAAATAATGTCCCGCTTTTCGGCATCTATGTCATCATCGACGGAAGCTTCCTCATTAGCAGATCCCGTGGGATTTCCCCCACTTGCAGATCCCTCGGGATTAAGGTCAAGACCGGGATCTCCAAAATCCTGATCATTACCGGAAATATCTCCGCTTCCAGAATTTTGTGGATACGAGATTCGGCTGCGATCGTATACGTATTCCGTGGTGCTGGCCACGTCGCTCTCTGTGAGATTATAAAGATCGTCTATCACGCTTTGTTCGCTCATTTCCGATCTGTTCTGGTGCCGCACCTCATCTCGTCTGACTCCAGGGGGATATGGAAAGTCAACATGGGCGTTCTAGTAAAGGAAAACCACGGTATCAAACGTAATCCAGAAATGATATTATGTCGTAAACCACAATAATCACTTCAAATAATCACGACAAACCGAAACAGTCAAACGATTCAATCAAAACTTCAAGCAAGCGCGGAAAAGAGTACAGCGGCAAGCCGGCACCAAGAGAACGCATCCTGTGACAAGCACAAAAAAAAACATCATGGTACCAAACCAGTGGAGAAGGTCTCAAAAAACGAGCGAACGAACATAGTATTCGAGGGGCGAGCGAGCAAACGTCAAGTAGCGCGGGCGTCGGAAAACTAGGGAAAAGAGACACCTCGCTCGCAGTACTCACATTTCGCGGCTTCACCGGAATATCATAGTTTCTTGGGTGTTGTTCCTTCCGGATTTTAGAGTAAGCGTGCCAAGCGCAAAGAAATCACATCCGGTGACAAGCGCACGAAAACATGCCTGCCACTGGCATAAAGCGCGGGAAAACGTGCAACCGGTGCTGCACATAGGATTTTTGAATGAGAGGGGCTGCATGACTAGTATTTTTTTTTTTACGACCCCTGTAACTACCTTGTTATTGCACACTCATAGTGATACCTGTAGTTTTAACTGTTGCACATGGGTCTGTTGCTGTTTTGTTTGATCGTCGATAACTTGTTCTTCTAAGTCCTCCACATCAGTGTCTTGTTTACTGGTGTCTAGATGCAGTGTCCCAAACCCATTCAACACGCGGTCTCCGATTTCATTCAGAGGATTGTCTATGAGCTTCAACTGCCAGAAACCGCGAGGATTCTCACCTAGATCATGACACATTTAACAGTTTAACCCAGTTCGATTTCAAGGTAAAAATGCATGATTTGGGAAAATGATTATTGTAGATACACCGTGACAAAACCACCAGTAATTGAGTGGTTTGATTTTGAGGAGCAGCGCCCAACAAAAGTTAGAACCCAAATGGAAATGAGGTCGGATGGCTGAGGATGTCGAGGATAGAAAGAGCTTGAACAAATTAGCGCCCATTTTAACTCCCGTTAAAGCATGACTACACTTCAAGAAAAGCGAAAAGGTCATAGGAAAAAAGTTCCATTTGTAAACAACACTAAAATAAAACCTTTCTCAACCACAACGACGGGAAAATAAAATTCTCTAGATGTTATAACAACTTTAGATTTTTTTCTGGCCTGGGACCAGTTTCTCGAAAGCCCCGGTAACTTAACGGGCCCGAAATCATATCTTGAAATCAAAGTATCGAGAAGAGTAGGGTGTGTGTTTAACCTGTAATGAAGTCCAGTTTATTTCGTTAGCTGATACGTTTACTGCATCATCTTCAAAACTTTGAAACTCCCATCCTTGATGAAAAACAAAACAGCTTAACGGGCCCGGTTATTACCGGGAGCTTCGAGAAACGGGCCCCAGATTAGAAATTTTTTTCCTGACTGGGGAAAACTTCATTTTCCCTGTTCTCGACAGAAAGTCTATTTCTCCAAACTATGCTCGAAGAAATATACAGATATTACAAAGTAAATCTTGGTTGTTGAACAGTGCTTACCCCAGCAGTGAACAGTCATGAAGCCCCAGTTGTCAAGCCCTTCCTTAGAGTCATCGTAATGGCGCGTTGACAGCATCTCATTCTTTGTCCCGGATGGTGACATCAGAAGAATACTGACGTCACCACGGCGCCGGTGAATGAAACTGATGGTGAGTACCACGTGTTCGAGTTTGTTTATCTCGGCAATAGTCCCCGCGCACGATTTGGTGGGTATGGACAGTTCGAGAGCGCCTCCTGATGGGATGTCTCTGTACAACAAAAGACGAAACCGCGTACGCTATATGATGAACGCTATATGAAGAACCAGAGGCCACCTTAGAATAGTTACGGTTCAATCTGGTGAATCGTCACAACCAAATTTGGTAAGTAATATGACCAGAAGCACAAAGCCGCCTCAAACTTTGCATAAAAAGCAATACTAGTGGTTCGAGAACGTTCATTTTAAAAAGATAGCGCACGTGTTTATTGCATGCAATCAATATTATCGGACACAACAGACATCCACGAACATTCCTTTAAGTCACGGAGTAACTTGAGCAAACCCAAAACTAAAGCAACTGAATCATTGTTTTAAATAAATTATTTAGACTCGAGAAAAGTGTTTGGAAACCACTTTAATAATAATTCAGGGCTCGAAAAAAAATAGAATTCCAGCTTGCCCTTTGGACAAGCAGCTCTCAAATTTTGCTCCCCTGGTCAAGTCTTACTGTAGTTTAGTTTTGACTTGCCAGGGTCATGACCATTTGGCAAGAGAGACTGATGAAAAGTTACTTGCACGCAAGGAAATCTATTTGTTCTGGACTACCGGCAAGACGGCACTTTTTTGTAGCCCTGTACATATGACGAGTGAAGTTCTCAAAGTCATTAATGATTTATCTATAGTTAAAACAAATAAAATAATTTTACTTTTCCGTTAACTCCTTAGCTTTTGTTTCGATTGAGAAGATATATGAAACACTCGAGACAGTGTTTCATCGGCTATCCAAACACCTCGAATTTCGTCAGAAATACTCTGCTGCGCGTCGTATCTGTCTCTCGTGTGTGTTATATTACATGAAGGTAGAGACAGTTGCTCACCGTTCTTCTATGCTAGCAGCGCCAGTGCAGATGCGTTGAGTGGGAACAGTAGTCCAGGATTTGGCCATTTCAACCATAGCGTCAGCATCAAGACGGCCGAAACCAAACTTGTGATTAAAATGAAATCCAGCTCCGTTTGTACGCCAGCCGTCGTCTACAGGACTCGTTAGTTTAGCTGTTCTGACAACGATGTGTTGTACATCACGCCAAGTAAGTTTGTTACTGAGTCAGAAACACGAGCAATGTTTAGTGCAAATAAAGAATTGCAATGATTCAAAAGCAGAGTGTGAAATTCGCATGCATCATGTTGTCATCGATATCGACCAGGAGTGTCGCTACACCCCCCCCCCCCCACTTCCCTCTCAACCCGGATGGGATGTTAGCCCATCTCAGGTTTCTCTCTAGCATTCTGTCAAGTTGCCGCAACAATTTGCCGGTACTTTTTCATATTCCAAGTGAAAAGAAACACCATAAGAGTAAGGCCTAGGGCAAACGTCGAACCTACAAATTTGAATGCGCATGAATGGTACAACGTTTGTGGCAATTAAGTTCAACTCAAATTAATTGTTTCGACTCCAGCCTAAGTTCGACTAGCCAAGTCGGATAATGCGGCAGTAGTTCGCCGTTTCAGCAAACGCCGTTCTAAGCACGCGCTAAAATCAATTCACAAATCATGCAAATTGAAAAATAATGATTCAAATGTGATGGACTGGGCAAACATCAGAAAAATACATACTCCGTCGATAACGTGGGGAGTAGAATGCTATTTATCAATTGTTTAGATAAGACCTCAGTTTCCGCTGGTTCCAGAAGCGGAAGACACCTTGAGAAGGCAGTGACAGTTCAGGCGAAGCACTAGAACTTGCATGGACTCAGTATGACTACTTACTTAGCTTCTAACATAAGAGCTATCATCCCTGCTGCTAGAGGAGCGGCAGATGAAGTGCCTTTGAATTGCTCTGTACACTGATGGTGAAGATCTGTAGTGATCTACAAAAACAAACAAACAAACAAACAAAAATAAACAAAAACATCAAGTAGAGAATGCAGGTTTCACAAGCATCCTTCAAGATCTATTCGGCCTCAGTAAAACTGCAGTACAACTAAAGAAACGAGTCACCCTACCATTTTGTTTTCTTCGCGCTCTCTGTGAGCACCTCCGTTAAACGTGACTGCTAAAGTAGAAGAGCATAGCTCAGTGTAGTAAGCAGACAGACCATGGTCTCCGATACAGCCGATAGACACTGTGTATATACTGGTGGTGTAACCATCACAATTACAATCATCATCTGTCAGACCTCCATTACCAGTCGCCCACACATAGATGTTACCTTTGCCACCGCGACCCTGGAATAGAAAAGTCAACACGATCGGTATTATCGCGACGTAGAGAGTTGATAATTATCTTCCAAAGGAAGGAATATTGAAAATAAGCATTGATTAAGGCTAAAAAACACTCGAGCAGTAAAATATTAATGTATAAACGACCGCGGATGGTGAAGATTGGAGGAGACTGAGCCGGTTCTTTCAGCACTGTCTTGCTAGGGGCCTAGTAGCCGTCAGCCTCTGGATGCCGCTAATTCAATGGATACATGCATTACTGGTCGCACTCCAATAATCTGAGACCCCGACGACACTTATACGTTTTTAAAAGTATCCGTTTTCTTCCCAACCAAACCGAAGCAAAATATTTTCGCCCCACCCGTTTTCGGTTATCGCGTATCGTCTACAATAAAATGACCGAAAACTGACCCTGATAGAAACGACACTAAATGACGCTTTTTCGGCACCGTTTTCGCCCATCCACACTGGAAAGGAAGCGTTTTCAAAACGACGCGTTATTAGAAGGCTCCAGTTTTGAAACCGTTTTCTAAAGCCTCCGTTTCCATCAGTGGGGATGATAGGCAAAAATGCATAAAAAAATATGCGTTTTCATATGAAAACGGATTAGTGTGGTCGAGGGCTAAGAGAGTGGTTGTCAACTAATGAGATGGGTCTTTCAGCACTAGCAAGTTACGTTAACAAATTTCATAGTGTCTTTGGCATAGCACTAGTTACATAACGCATGATTATACCTCGAACAGGAAATAATTCACCGTATCTTACCGCCTCGGCTCCTCTCTTCAAGGCCTTGGCTGCCAGGGGACCTGGCTTGCCAAACGTTTTCCCATCATCCTTTGGACCCCAGCAGTTACTGAAGACGTCAACATACTGGAGTTGAAATCCCAGCGAGCTGGCCTCTAACGCATCTGTGGCCTTACCGTCCAACATGCGAACACCTGAAATGCACGGGCTTTGCGATAAATGTTTGAAAAGGCTAATAATCTCAAACAAATTGAGCACTACGAAATTCCGGAGCCTGAGTCTGTAAATAAGAGTAGACACCGGAAGCAGCCGCTGCGACCAGTGACAGGCAAAAAGCGAACTTAGCAAAATCTTTCATGATGAATCGCTTTCACTCTTCGGTTAATTTAGGGAAGCGGGTTTTTTTTGGCGTCTTGACGACTGTAAGTTTCTCTAAATTGGAATGCTTCATTAATCACTTTGACTCTAATGGTCTGCCGGCTAAGGTATTGTCAGGCTAGCATCGGGATCATGAGAGTCGAACCCCTATGCGGTCATCCAACAAGGCGCCCAGTAATCAAAGTCGCGATGAGTGCTTTTCTATTGTTTCTACCTCAATTAAACGGCCAGCCCCTCAAAGAAGCCAATTCCCCAAGGATGGCCATAGAATAGGGGTTGTACTGTACTATGTTTCTCATTAAACAGCCGGTTTACTTGACGTGCTGTAAAGAAAAAGAAACGAAAATTGTTTCCGAGAAAACCATACCTCCAACATGCGCCTGATATGCTACTCCTGCCCCACAGACAGAGTTATTGGCCAAGGCAGCAACTTCTCCTGCGCAACGCGTGCCGTGGCTGTAATAGGAATCAAGATAAAAAGGAAAGTTTTTCTAGTCTTCTGGCTCATTAGGGCGGTGATTTTCTGTGATTTCTGATCACTAATTAACGCCGGTGAGCATTTCTACCTTACCACTTAAGAGCACAGGTATATTTAAAAGAAAATAATTTCATCACTTTGCGAGTAGCGTCTTTTTCCTTGCAAGATTAAAAGGATAACTTAAATGCTTCTCCTGCCTGGGTTTAACCCCCATTATAGAGTAGTGAAGTGTTCCAGGACCGTAGTAACTGCGGTCGGCTTCAAACTCTAGAGCCCATTCAAAAAGACTACCACATTTTGAAGTCAAATTTTAATTTTTAGTTTCCTTCGGTTTCATTCCAACCCTAACCTCATATGCAGAAGCTCTCTGGGCTTGCGACGTAATATTTTTGTTGGGGGAGGAGTATATGACAAGGAGGCTACTTCGACCCATAATTTCGGGTATTTTTTTGGCGGGGGAGGGGTGGAAGGAGGGGTTGAGAAGCAACTTGCACAGCAAGAAAAAAAGGGTACATGGAAGATTCTATTACCAGTTATCAGGATCTGTATCCCTTGGCCTGGGGTCATCATCATTATCATTAAAATCATGACTAGCTTTTGGATCCTATAATGATAAAAGAACATTAACAAACTCAGTAAAAAGAAGTCTGTTGATGAAATGAATAGTGCTGAGCAGTTTTTTCATTTGGCACAGTTTATTTGTTTTGCTTCTAATAGCATATAGCTGCTGTATACCCATAATTGGAGCTGAGTGTGCATTTCTTGAATAGATGCATGGCTAGAAATTGTGTATGTCCCCCGGGGTATGTCCAGGATGTTGTGTTGCCAGCACAATCACTGCCTTTTCTCAGGTGTAAATATTTTTATTTTGTCATGTGCTAAGTTCTAAACCAACTGGAAGATGGTTCCTACATTTTCCAAGGAAATAATCCAATTTTGCAGTCTAGAGAGAGATCCTGCTGAATGCACCTGACCTTCACTTGTTCATCCACTAGCACTTTATGCAAGAACTCAAGTATGGAGAATATAGCATGTGTATCATCTTCTGTTTGGTAACTATACTGATTTGCGTTATGTGTACATTTTAAAGAGATACTGTAAGTACTAACTCTTCAACTTACATAATTTGCCGCTAAGTCTGGATGCGTGTGATCCACACCTGCCAAAAAAAAAAAGAAAAAGAAAGAAAAGCGGTGAACTGCTTATACATTTCATAGAGCTGAACACAAAGTCAAGTAGTCAAACTAAACCCATCACCAACTGCATAGCATAGAAAAGGTGCCTATGCGATGATGAAACCAGGTGAGATATGTGCCTTGAACAGAGCATGCGGGTACAGATGACAACTGCCAGGCACTGTCAAACTGATGGCATCAGTGGAGATACTTACCATCCCAAATACTTACCATCACCAGCAAAAAGGAAGGAGGAAAGAGAGCAATAGCATACTACAAGCATAAATCACACTTAAAGCAAACTGCACATTGTTACACAGCTGGCAAGCAAAACACGTAAGCTGTGCAAAGCCCTGTATGAGACCCCATAGGGCTGATGGCTGCACTGAAATGCCTCTGACCAGCATTGGCTTGAGTCATGCATTTAGCCACATGAAAATGAAGACTGGCATTAAGTTTATGACTTACCATCGTCCAATATGGATACCACGACTCCTTTGCCTGTGAAACCCTTCTTCCAGACTGGAAGAACATTAATATCCACTCCAACAGGACCTCCTGTCTGACCCTCATTGAGCTGAATGATACAGTTAAATCATTATAATAGATTATTAAATGATTGTCAAGAATAAATATTTTACAATTTATCAATTTTATAACACACACCTCTAATATATTTTGTTGACATCTACAGCTGTTTTGAGAAAGGTTGTCCAAGGAGCTTTCAAAAGTGTATGTGACAATGGCATACAGACTACCGGTATAATGGGTAGTAGTGGTTTCCTATTGGTTAATTTAAGTTCATAGTATTTCAGTGTAGAGGAAAGAGAAATGGCAAATACAAGTATTCTTCATTTTTCTTCACGCAAATTTATCATGAAACACCATGCGCTTCTATCAATCAACAAGCTACCACTACCCATAGTACTTAATATCTTTCCCTTTCGGTATTGTCTTGCATTACAAAAATTAATATTTATTTAGCTCTTTGAATGTGAGAGTTTATCTATTTATAATAAAAGGTAGGAAAAATTTCTGGCATGACTGTTCAGGACAAGTACACTTCACTCTTGAGCTAGTGAAATTAGAAGTTTGATGGTCCAGTGTGAAAATGAAATGGGGCTTCAGTAGTCTTGCAAGTCTGAGTGAATGGGTTGTTCTCATGGTTGTACTTTGTCCATGAATTACCATATCAGCAGTCATAGTGGCAGTTGTATTGGCAAGCTCATGTACTGGCAATATTCAGGTGAGAGCAAGTGAAAACTGAAATTTAGTGTTCCACTGGGATGGCAGATTTCGAATTTTTTGCTTTGTTGTAATATTAGCTATGAAGAGAGGATATGAATGATGCACAGTCAGATAAATTCACTTACCAAATACCACATCTCTTTAAACTTTGGGTCTGTGGGTATTCCATCCCGCTTGACTCTGTGAAGAATTTTTTGCTGTTCTGCCCACTTCACCTGATTGAACAATAATTATAGGAAAGAGACTTAATATTTTATTAAAAGCATAAAATATGCCACTATGCTCTGAAAAGTCATTAATAATTTTTATTACACAAGGTAAAAGCCCCAGGCAATAATTGTGTATCATAAGAGAGAAAAACCCTGAGGTATATTATAAGAGTTGTGAAATAAATATGTCCTGAACACTCAGGTATGATGTCTCCAGAAAAGCATAATGACAGTATGTTTTAAATTTATTTTACAAACCTCTTTCTCTAGCAGTAACCTATCAGTTTTATCTCTGTTGTATTCTTTATTCAGTTCATCCACATCATCATGTCTGAAATGATAGTGACCTTTGAGGTCACCAATCTGAAAGGAAGAAACAAGTCAAAACAATGCCTTGTCTGAGTGGGATGAAAGTCCCCCAGTCTGAAACATCAAGACCACAATTAGAGAGATTAGAAAAACTTTCTAAAAAGTGTTTCTTTTAAAGCATTAACACATGAAAGGTTTTGACATGCCTTAAGTATTAGAACACAACTGTAACTCAAGTATCTCTAGCTGGTTTCTACATAGAAATGCTGATAGAAATTTATCAACTCGTACGGTTACATGAAGTGTTACACAGCTTTTAGCTGTGATTTATTTTTTTATATCACCAGTCTAGGAAAAGGAATATAGACTAAAACCAAAACGATCAAATTTCTGTTTTAGTTACATAATACATTAGTGCTTGTATAAAGACAGAGTTAGAAAATAACTTTTAAAGAAGATAAATACAATTTTCACTATGGCCATTTTTTGAGTAGGTGTAATTTGAAAGTAAACATATGCACAAGAAAGTGCGATTTTAACTCAACCATGTCGGCCACCATGTGTTGTTTAGATAATTTATGATCTTGACTGACTTCCAGCTTCATCCAGCCAGTAATTTTCACTAATATTTAAAATCTCTCCTTTTCAGTCCATCATGGTCACAATCATAACTAACCTGGCCTATAATATGAAAGCCATGTCTCTTTGCAATATTCGCGACCACGTGTTCCTCTGCAGGGTCAATTTCCACTGCCCATGTATTGGTAAAATATCCTTCCTTGTCGGCCAATTCCCTCTTCCAATCTCTCGTATTGTTCCAAGAAGAATCGAACTGTGGTCTACTCTCCGAGGTCCAGTAGGCGCTTGAAATAGTAACGATCGCCAAGCACGCTTTCGTCAGTAAATAAGGCCCATGTCCCATATTTTCTTTCCAGTAAACGACAATCGCTCTCGTGGAGGCATTCGAAGAGGGATTAAACCATGGATGACAAAGCAATTAAATCATTTATGTTGACAAATGCGGGCAGGTAGACCCTGCTAAAATTCTCCCTACGACTGGTGGCCTCATTCTTCAGTTTCGTTCGACTTTCATGGTTTCTAGCTACATGTAGCCATTGTGTTTGGCAATGATTAAAACACACGCCAGAGAAATACAACTTTAACTTTAACTTTGCGCAATCCAGGCACTTTTGAAATTTTGGCCTGTAAAAATTAAAAGGTGCACGACCTCGAAAGCTCGTAAATCAGTAGTTTTGATAAAACTCATGTGATCGTCCGTACTTAAAACTCCTTCCCCTTGGTCATTATTACACACTCGTTCCACATTAACCATGTTTACCTCCAATACAGTGAAAAATCACTGAATGAGAGAAAAAAAACAGAAAACAATTTCAAAATCATCCGCCATTTTCCTGAAAGCCCCGCGCATATGTTTTGGAAGAAAGCCGCTAACAAAACACCGTGTTCTCAACTACTTGAGAATGTGACGTCACGAAAACATTATGGCCAAGAAGGGCCGAAATTTGCCCAGTCTGGAATTCGAAAACATTAACAGCGTATTTTAGGTTGAAAAGAGTAGTAAGGAAACGATGTTTAATTGGTGGGCCTCTCTGGGACCTCAAGCAACTCAAAGTAATGAAAATGTTGGTGAAAAACCCGCTGAAAGGGAGCAAAATAGCAGTGTCGAGGGCTGCAGTGGCGATGGAGGAACGGGCGAAACCGACACGCAACAAAAGGAAAAATCGCAAGATAGTAAAACGTCCGAACTAGATTATGCAAAGGACATGGCCAAGAATGTTGGAAGTAAGTTAGAAACTTTTGTCTGAATTTTGTCGTTTTGGTCTATGTTGGAGGTGGTTCACCGGATTCATCTTAACACTGCGCGCTGCCTTACTTATAATGCAAAAAAACACCTCACTGTTATAATAATTATTTTTTAACCGATCGAAAGTAGGGATGGTGAAAAATAAATATTTTTAGATCGCCATGGAATAATTAAATCGCTTATTTTAGCTAAAAAAGTACATGCTGGGTTTACAACATGAAAGGGTTGTTATGTAAACCTACATGTAAATAACCATTACCTTAAAGCCCACAGAATTAGAAATAACATTAATATTAAATATGAATCAGCTCTTTTCAAGAGCGTTTTAATAGGGATAAGATTAGTACAAAGGTATAGATGTGAAGGGAGGGGTGGGTTGAACTGAGCTTTTACTGTGAAACACTTCAGAAATAATGTTGTTGTCAAGTTAGTTTTTATCAATTTTTTCCTGTGTGAAAGTGTCTTTAGTCCCATAATTCCTTTTCACATCTACTTGAACAAAAATCATACAGCATTAATTACTTTTCATGAAATGCAATGAAAATTCAATATTGAGAGCTGCTCAAACATGGCAAGTACCCAGAAGTTGCACCCCCCCCCCAAAGTATCAGTTGATAGAAAGAGCAGCTTAATCCAATTGTCATTACTTTTGAGACTTTATGGTAGTAGTGCATTAGTCAGCCTAGAGTGCAGTTCTATATACATCCCATGTTAGAGGGATAACCATGTAATGAAAGCCTTTATTCTCATACACACATGTTGATCCTAACAGTTTTCATGTTGCTGTTGTTGAGCCTACAATATCCATCCCAAAATAGATAGTTGAATATCTCTATTACTTGTAAATACCTGTATATCTGCTCTAAGGACTGCCTTGATCTCATGCTATTTTTAATATCCTTTTCTTTATAATCTATTTTCAGATTTTCTCTTCAGCTTTGCTAGCATTGCAACAAGTACCGCTTATAAAGTGAAGGATTCAGTAAAGGAAACTGTTGAAAAGCAGGTTTGTTTCTGAATGTCATGATTTTTGAACTTAATCACTCTCAGATATTTTATTATTATCATCATTATTATTATTGTTGTTCTTTTTGTTATTGTTATTATTACTAGGTATACCTATCGATAGAGTGCCAACGAGCAAATAATTTGTGTTACAATAAGGGGTTTATTAATACAGCATGACGGATAGTTCTCTTCTGTTGCAAACATTATATAATGTGTTTACTGGCCGGTAACTTTTGTCACCCAATCCAGTAGGATATTGAGAATTCCAGGAGTACCCTGAATATCAAGAGTTTTGCAATGTATCGCTGCTCGGTCAAACTTTCAGTTCAATAGGATGGGCAAAGTCAAAGTGAAAGTGAACACGCTAGTTTGATTGATGAACACGCTTGTTTAATTCTGTGGCAAGCAGGTCTGATTTCTGTTTTGAACACTGGATTCGACTGCATGATAAACACACTCATTCAGTTCTGTTCGGAAACACTGCTGACTGAACCTTTAGTTCGATATGCTAGATTTGAACACTGGATTTGCTCTACTGGTTCAACTAGTGAACACACTCTCAAAAAAATGCTGCCCGGTGGAACTTTCAGTTTGTTATAGGTAAACAGAGAAGGAATACACTATTTTGATTCATGAACACGCTCATTCAATTCTGTGATGAACACGCTGGTTCGGTTCAGTCGTGTCAATTTTGTGTCTTGGATTTGCTCTTGTCTAACAGTTTTCCTCAATATTCGAATCAGAAGAAGAGTTTTGTAAAGGGGATGCTCCCCAATTGAACTGTGAGAGAGGAAACACGCTAGTTCAATATGTTTTGAGACCATGAAATTGTTCACTGTTAACGTTGGATAAACACAACAGCAAAGAAAACAATCATCTTCCAAGAGACAAGTCTAGATGCAATGCACCTCCTGATTGGCTAAAAACTATAATGGCTCAAGTAGTTCCGTCCTTGGAATTGGCTTAAAAGGTCATTTACTTTATTTATTTATTTATTTATTTATTTTATTATCACCGTCTGCTTCTGAAGATGCTGGAATAAAATTGGTACATTTTAGTGTTTCATAACATATGTAAAATTCTAGAAATAATGACCTCACCCTCCTTATCTTGGATGTAAAATCCTTCCCATATATGATAATTCCTGTAGCTCTAATGTTCTTTTACTATTTACCTGTACCTGCAAAAGGAAAATAGAATTTTGTCCAGTTGAAAAATATTCAACTGTAGGCCAGGAGGGGTTTTTCTGTATTTTTGGTGTTTGTATTTCAGAGTCTTTTAATGTCCATTTATTATATGGTTCTGTCAGGGACTGGGCACTACCAAATTCACAAATTTGATTGGCTGAAATCGATATTGACCACAGTTTAGATTTTCCCATCTAGACCGGTAATGCTTTGCAGTGAAAAAGTTGTAAACTAAAATACAAAATCATTGACTATTTTCATGCATCTAACAACATTTATTTTTGTAAGTGCTATAAAGCGGATGAGGAAAAAAAAGTAAAGAGGATGAGCAAACTTTGCAAGAATTAAATTAGGCTCATCCATATTCGCAAGCAAAATGTCAGTTACATGTAGTACAAACCAGTTACATTAATTAAACAAATTAAATGCTCTTGTTTTTGCCATATATGACCAAGCTAAGTTGGACTGTATGGGAGAATGGTGACCTCGGTGCTGTGTACAGACCTCACTGTGTTCGGTCTGTACTGACGACCTCAGTCAAGATTCTCCCATACAGACCTCCTGCTCGGTTAATAAGAACTAAGTAATGATTGTTATAGTTTTGTTTCGTATTTTTATATTTTTTTTGGGCAAGCATGTTTTGGAAGTCCCTTCCAAATACAAGTTGCAAAAGTACTAAGAAGATTTTTGTAATTTTACTATAGATAGATAGACACCCACCTTTATTACAGAGAAAAAATCTATTGGTAAAAATTTCAGGGTAGTCCCTTCAGGGAGCTTACAAAGCTTGAAGCTATTATCTAACACAAAATACACAATAATGGTATATGTACAAAAAAAGAAACAAAATCTCTTCATCTATAATAAGTCCATCCACAAATAAATGACCACTGAATTAAAAAGCCTTTGGACAAGAATTAAGGCAGGGCCGACCAATGATTATATGGGTGTTATGTATGTTTATGTAATATTTGCGCTTTTGTGCTCATTCAAGTCAATAGTGAAACAACTTGTTATATAATGCATTCTTTTTTTGTCTCAGTTAGTTTTGATTTCTTGTACATGAGTGTATGTAGTTCATTTTCCTGTACTGAATTTATTTTTTACTTTCTACAATTTATCCAATAGCCAATAATTGGAGATTTTAACAAGAAACAAGATGAATTTGTAAAGGAAAAACACAAAAGAAAAGGTAACTACTCAGACAGCTTCACTTTAATCAGCATAATTTTTAAGGGTAAGACAGAATGAAACCCAAATACCTTAACAACTCATAACTATATTTTCCTCTAAAAGCACTTATATACCTAAATAACCCAATTTTTCATATTTCTTAAAATGCCGCTTAGTGTAAATTTACCCGTGGGGGGAAATCTCTATTCTTCATAAGCTCAGCTTCTCGGAGATTTACCCACCACCATTGCTCTCCCAAGTAATTTGCAAATTTTAAATTTAATATTAGTTTACTTATTAATTATCGTTTTTCTTATGATTGTATTTCGTTGTGTGTGGCAAAAAAATTAAAATAAAATAAAAATAAAAAATAATTATATACATGTTTCAACTATATTTCAACCTGTAGGTTAAATTTTTCAAATTTTTGAAACCAGGTTAAGGATATTTTATTTTCACTTTTTGGTGGGTTCTTAAATAGACTAACATGCACATCACCCACCTTCGCAATTCCTAATCCTACCCTACCCTGCCTGAGTGCCAGGATCCCATATCAACCCTCCTTAACCGTACTTCTAACTGTAGCAGCCCCACTATCTATTTGAATGCCTGATCTCAAACTTTGTAGTCCACCTTCATCCCCACTAGGCCATCCAAGCAATCATCAAATGTGCTCTAAAAACATTTGTTGGACTAATAAGTCATTGGTCCCAGTCTCACCTTTCTTCTTTGAAACAAATTAATCTAGGTTAAAATCATTCTGACTTAAAGAACAAATTGACATATAATACATACAGGAAAATTTGTTGGTCAAAACTATAAATAAAATTAATAACTGTTAATAAATTAATAATGATTTTTTGTTTTACCTCAAATGTATTGTTTGATAACTTCAGAGGCTGCAATACCACCATGGGTAGGATACAATGAGGAAGAAACTATGAAAAATCAAATATTGGCTCTTTCAACAGTGAGTAAACAAAATAATTATATTTTAAAGCTTAAAATACAGTCAAGTTCAGAAATGGATAGTGCCACTTAAAGAGGGCTGTAGTAATGGTAAAAACAATGGAAAGGTTCTTGTCAGAACTTTGATTACTCATTGTTTAATAGCCTTAATATTTAAGGCTGTTTTGCTCTGTCTTCCAATTTATTATTGTTTTTTATATTCCTCCTATTATACTTTACCTTTTATATTTCAATGTCTTAGTTTATTATTACTTCTATTTTCTTTTTTTTTGTGATGTATATGTGTGCGTATGTGTGCCCGACCTAAATTATCCTAAACAAATTGTAATACTGGCTGCCTGCCCCTTTTAACTTTTTAGTTATTTCAGGCAGCCAGACCCCCTATATCTGTCTCTATCTATTTGAATAATTTATCTGCATGTAAGTAAGTTTATAGGGTAAATAAATTGTTGTTGTTGTTGTTTAAGATGTATTCTGCTGAAAGTTCAAGCAATAAGTGCAAAAATTATTTACTAAAAATCTAATTACAGCATAGTAACTTTTTGAATTCTGTTTAAAACATCTCATTTTAATTCGTTTCTCTAGGTGACCCAACCATTAAATCACCAAGCTTTCTCGAGAAATTTAATTTTAAACCAGTCATAAGAATGTTTCATGTGTGTGTTATTGTGTTTCAACTAATGTGCAATATCTGCTTTAATTTTAACGCCTGTTTGAAATATGGATAACTTCAAGTTCAATTTTCTTTGCGGGGTCAGTGTGAGAGCTTAAGTATCAAGAAGTTCTTGTTACCTTTGTTCAAAATACTACCATGCTATGAGGTTTTTTTGGTAACTCAGTTTTTTCCATTATTGCTTGAATGTCATCTTAATTGATGGTAACTTGTTAGTGGTCCCACTGTACTAAGAGGAGACAGGACTAATCATTATTTCTTGTTATGAAAAAATCATATAATTTTAATCATCAAATGTTGTCCCCAGTGAAGATGTCGCCTTCAGTCTATGTGGCACTCTATATTATAAGGAATTACAGTGGAAAACACTTTGAGTGCATAACTATAGTTTAGAATTATTTTTTATTTTTATTGCCATTCTTGAAAAGCCCTGAGAATTTCACAAAAATAGATGTCAATTAGTTGAACCTCTGTACTTTGGTAACCTTGAGGACAAAGGAAATTGGCAGATGTTAAGAGGTGTCCATTATGGGGCAGTACAGGTGTAATATAACACTTGTTGTTTGGAGTGTTTGCAGTATTTATGTGTTAAAAAATGGTTATTATCAGTAGCATATAGAAATGATTTGATTGCAGTTCAGACAACAAAACAGTACTCGGCAGTATTCAGAAGCTGGAAGGAGCCACTGATTAGAACATTTGACTGACTGCAGTAAAAAATGCATTTGTTGGACAGTTGAGCTCTGAATTTTAGAGTCAGACTTCTACTGTAGTATGTTTTGGACTTTGGACTTTTTATGACTGTTGTTTTTCTTTATGGAAATTACTATTCAATTTTATTTTACCACTGCAACCTTGTGGTCACTGCACTTTGCTGTCCTTGCTTGCACTGTACTGTACATCACTACTGAACAGTAATAAGTACTGGACAGATTTGTTGCTGTTTTATCATTTTAGGACGAAAGAAACTTTTTACGAGATCCTCCATCTGGTGTTCCGTTCCACTTTGAAAGTGAATCTATGTACCCTGTTGCTTTAGCAACCCTCCAGGAAGACAAGAATCTTAGTAAAATGAGATTCCAACTTGTACCTAAGAAGTAAGTCAAGTTTGCACAACTGCACAGTGAGTATGAACACCGCAGCATTTTAATTGCACTCTTGCTTTTAACAAAATATTTAATTGTTGTAATTACATGTTAAGCAAAAACAAAAAAAAAGATAATCCAAACTGTTACAAGCTAAAATAGAGAATTGTCTAGTTATAGTACCTGGAAGAATTATAGCGGTTTGAAAAAAGGATTGAGCCAGGAGCTATTCAGATCAAAGTGAATATTAATATATTCACTTGTACATGTATGTGTGACAACATTTAATCAAGAATAATTTACTTTCATTGCAAAACTTAACATGAATCATTTACAAATTATGGAGTGTTGTAGTGCTGATCAACAACCTTTTACACTCACTCATCCTCATTGGGCCCATCAGGACTCTTGAGGCCGGCCAGAAGATCACGGCATCCATCCTGGTCTGATGCCGATGCAGCAGCAGCCCCCCAATGTATGCCATGCAAGCTTGTTCCTTTCCTTCCTGGTGATATTAGCAGTCCTTGATACCAGTATTCCAGCTTAGAGAACTATCATTGGGTAGCTCACATGTCTCCTGACAACACTCCTGGATGAGTTTGTCAATTGTCTTTTTGGTTTCTGTAATCAAGTATTTTTATGGGATGTGGAGATTAGTCGCACTCCCAATCCCCAAACTGAAGGATCAGTGACTACCATTTAGTTAAGTTTCTACCCTTTCACCTACCCCCCAGGGTTAGACCTGCTGGGGGAGACCCCAGGCAGAGTAGCTCTCAGGCTCATTGAGACACGCAAGCACCCCCACCACAACAAGGCAGTAGTCCAAGGAGGAGATAAACAACTTACTATATAAATTACTTAGTGTGATATTGGCTCTAACTTCCCTGACAATGTGCGATGAGGTTAAGTCTACCAACAAAAGAAAATGGCTGGGGTTTTGTTTGAAATTTTGTTTTTTATTTTCTTCAACCAGAATTTCAGAAGAGAGATTTTGGAGGAATTACTTTTACAGAGTGTCACTAATTAAACAATCGACTCAGCTAACATCACTTGCTGCGGCAGGTAATCAAGTCAACGAGATGTTACGTTGTCTTTTTGGTGATTTTGAACCAATTTCTGATTTGATGAGAAAGATGGGATTTCACAAATGTGGGGGAAAAAAATCAGTGTTTTCAACATGATCATAACCCAAGACCTCCTTGAATTCCACAATGGTGATTTTTGGGTGCTATTTATTCACCAAGCTCAGAACTTTCATTATACCATTCTTTCATTTTTTATCACACACATGAAACTTTCCACATTGCTGTTCCTCAGAGGAGGTAGGGTATATATCACATGTGCACCTAGCAAGAAAGATTTTAAGAGTTCAATGTCTCAGAAGAGCTGATCAAAGAAAAATCTGAGACCCCCGTGGGATTTGGACCTGGGACCTTCCAGATACCAGTCACTCCCAGCTGCTCTAACACTGAGCTATAAAGACTTGTCGTGAACTAGGCCCTTTGCTAGTCTCTTGTAAAACTTCCTGCGGATCACAGGTGCTTTTGTGAAACCTCCTGCAAACTGTAAGTGCTGATAAGCGTTGTTTCCAGTATGACTAATTAAAAAATCTGTTGAAATTTTGACATACTCACCTGAGAGGTGAAAATCATGAAGTACTGAGTACATGTTGGTCTTACAGGCAATCAATTTAAGGGGTTAATTGGTCATATTGGTTCTTTCAACAGGTGGCAGTGGTTCTAATGGCAGTGATAGACAATCAACCACATCAGAAACAAAGTCGGACACTGGTTAGTGTTTTCCCAAGTTGTTACTAACAATAATTCCCATGCTATTGCTAAATAAATTCTCTGTCACTTCCTGTGCATTCCTTTGAAATTGTATGTACAGTAGGGCTGAATTTGGCGTCTCTGATCTGACGATTTTCTTTCTTTTGGAACACTATTACACTATAGCCTCATTGTGGTGAGCTCCAGCTGTTAATACTGGACATTTTTGTATAATTTAACAATCTCAACAATAAACAACAATCTTTATTTGTGCCCAAAATTATATAGCATAGACTTTATACAAGAAAGAAAAACAATTACAAAGGAAAAGAGCACAGCAACCTAGAAATAGCTAAGATAATCAAGCTAAGTGGCTGGGCCAAGCAGAAAGAAATTGGCATATATTTATGTTCTGTGGCAAGAGATGTTTATTTTGTCACGAAGGCAGAGTTGTAGTCATGAAGGATCAAAGAATTGATAAAGAGTTCAATTCAATCTTGTATTCTAGAGAATACATGTCGAACAAGAGTAACAACTAAGAGAGTGGCTACGAGAACATACTGAGTGCCATGTGTTTCATGCGCGTATGTTACGTGAGACTAGTGGAAAATAACAAACTGCTGACCACATTCACAACAATTGTAATAATTACAGAACAATGAACAGTAAACAACAGTTTACATGGGAAAGTGTAAAAATTATCAGTTTCTACTCTGAAGTCTCTTCTCCAATCAATATTTTTTGCCAACTCTACTTATAGTGTTAAAATTCTGTAAACTTAGTCAAGCACTACAAAGTACCATGAAGTAACGACTGTGTCTGACTGTTTGAAAGATGACTTCATGTAAACATTGTGAATGGGATTTTATATGTGAGCCCTGCTTGTACATGTATTTCGTTTGGTAATTTTAATAAATAAATGTTAAAATGCATAGTATGTGGTCATTTACTGGCTTCGTTTTTAGAATCAAGTCAAAGTGGAGCAACCAGCATACCCAGACAGAAAACAGAAAAACAAGTGAGTAATACTTATTACTGTTTATAATAATTATTTTTTATTTTTTTTATTTTGTGATGTAGCTGTAATTACTAACTGTAATCAAAACTTTTCTTTCAGGACACCCCTGATGAGGACTTCTCTGAACCTAATGCAGATGAACAGTCTGTTCATAATGAATTCATCAGTGACTCATTTGCACATACAGAACAAGGTAATTATCTAGCTATTATTTAAGAAATAGACAACATGTACTGTGTTACAAGTTTAGCGTTCTATCATGAATGCCATTCTCTGATTGGCTATGCTACTCACTATCTATTTAACTATTAGACCCATAGCTCGAAAGGGCTACGGGTCAATAGCCCATGAGGCAAAGCTGAATGGGCTATTGACCTGTGGCCCTTGAGGGCGAAGGGTCTAATTGTTTTAGTATCACCCAACTAGTCAAACAGAAAGGGAAATAACAAAGTTAGCAAATGCAAGTTTAGGAAATATTTATTTGGGGGAAAAAACGGAGGAAAAACCGGCGAATTTCGCTACTCGATGACTATTACTATTAGACCCCTAGTAGCGTAGCCAATCAAAATGCAGGATTTGCATTAGTCCACTAGTTGGGTGATACTAATATGTGATAGATAGTGAGTAGCGTAGCATTGTACTCTTGTCGGCAAAATGAAGGCTGTTTCTTGGCATTTTGGAAGTGCCTGTGAAGAGGATTTAGATAAAGTTTTGAACGACTAGTAGATTTATACCAGTACTAAAACATATGGTGGCCCACAGGGGACACCGCTTTAACAAAGAGAAAACACTGCAAATAAAAGAATTTCTTGCAAACACAAAGAACACGTCGAAAAAATCAACTCCTGCATGCTGCGAACAAAAAGGAAACTGTTTAAAAAAATCTGCACACTGCATGCAAAAGAATTGCACACTGCAAACAAAACTCCTGCACGCTGCAAACAAAAAAGAACCTCACTGTAAAAAAAAATATGCATGCTGCAAACAAAAGAATTACACACTGCAAACAAAACTCCTGCATGCTGCAAACAAAAGCAAAAGTACTGCGCGTGCAGGATGACGTAAAGGACTGGGACCGTATCTTGTGGTTCTCGTGATTCATGACTAACATGGCGGAGTTGTTAAGGAGACAGATTCACGTGGGTGTCACGAAAACTAAAACCCTAAAAACTCAGACCCCTCGATTTGTTTGGTTTTTTTTTTTTAAAAAATGGTTTAGTAAACTCTTCTCAATTGTTATCACCTAATGTTTTATGGTCACACAATGTTCAAAGGCAACAGCCAGAAAGAAGCGAGATATTTTATCTTCACCGATTTATCGCTGTCGCATCGATCAAACAGTGAAATAAAAATAATTAACAAGGTTTAAAATAGCAGCCGACATTTTAATGGTATTTGCTGTGGAATATTTTACCGAAGAAATAAAAGAGACAGAGTCGTTATAATGTTTTTCAAATTGAAGTCAGTTTTGTATCCACCAGATGCGACAGCGATAAACCAGAGAAGAAAAATATCTTGAGTCTTTCTGGCTGTTGCTGCCTGTGAACATTGCGTGGCCTTAAAATATTCCAGGTGATAAGACTGAGAAGAGTTTAAGCCTTTTTCTTTATTTGTTTCCAGGGGTTTGAGTTGTTGGGATCTGTGTTTGGGTGTCACGAAAAAGCAGTTCCTGAAAACTCAGACCACAAAGACTCAGACCCCGAAAAAACACATACCCCACCTGCCTAGACATAATAAAGAATCGTCTGAATCGGAATCACGCAATGTCCATAGGCGGCAACAGCCAGAAAGAATCAAGATATTTATTTTCTCCCATTTATCTCTGTCTTGTCTGGTGGATACAAAACAGACTTCAATTTGAACAACATTATAGTGACTCTGTGTCTTTTGTGTCTTCGTTAAAAAATTCCCCTGCAAATTCCATCAAAATATTGGCTGCTATTTTAAACCTTGTAAGTTTTTCACTGTTTGATCAATGCGACAGCGATAAATGGAGAAGATAAATATCTCACTTCTTTCTGGCTGTTGCCTATGAACATTGCGTGACCATAAAACATTAGGTGATAACAATTGAGAAGAGTTTACTAAACCATTTAAAAATACAAACAAACAAATCGAGGGGTCTGAGTTTTTAGGGTCTGAGTTTGTGTGACACCCGTGTGAATCTCTCTCCTTAACAACTCCGCCATGTTAGTCATGAACCACGAGACACGGTCCCAGTCCTTTATGTCATCCTGCGAGTGCAGTACTTTTGGTTTTGTTTGCAGCGTGCGGGAGTTATGTTTGCAGTGTGTAATTCTTTTGTTTGCAGCATGCATGTTTTTTTACAGTTCTTTTTTGTTTGCAGTGTGTAATTCTTTTGCATGCAGTGTGCAGATTTTTTTAAACAGTTTCCTTTTTGTTTGCAGTGTGCAGGAGTTGATTTTTTGGACGTGTTCTTTATGTTTGCAAGAAATTCTTTTATTTGCAGTGTTTTCTCTTTGTTAAAGCGGTGTCCCATGTGGGCCACCGTACCTATATAATGTGACGTCCGATCTCACCCAATAGGAAACATTGTAAAATTGGTCCTGAAAAGCCCCAATGGGGAGTGTCCAATTAAGTCCAATTACAAAATTACAATTACAATTATCAGTTGAAACTTAACTCACTATTGTTGGTATGAAGGGAGGTATTGTACGTTTATACCATTAGCTAATGTGTCATTTTAAGCTGTGTTTCCATTGTTTCCAATTTTGTATTTGCTGTGCACCCCACCTCACTATAGTTATTGTAGTCAGGTGAGGTGCACAGTTAAGAATACAGAATTTCCTATAACAGACATGCTGAAGGTCAAAGACGCTCAGCAATAAACTGAGTATTAGGATCATTTTGGTAACTGATTGTGTAATTTTAGTTTTAAATACATTAAATAGTTGTCCAGTAATACAAAGTCATGATTTTTCATATATGGCCCACTAAACAGGCTTGTACAAACTACATCTGAAGTCCTGTCAACCCATATTCATCACCGACTCTAATGCTGTTCTAGATACTACTATGTTACCTGTTACCTCAGTTATTTGCACCTAGTAGTATATAATGTTAAGCTTCATTCTGCAACTTTTATTAGTATATACCTCTTACTAACCCAGTTCGAGGTCCGTACCATAAGTTACAGACCAAGTTTTTTCCCCTTCAATTTATGGCCCAAACACGAAGCGCACAGGCCATAAATCGTAGGGGAAAAACGAGGATCCGTAACTTACAGTACGGACCGAGAAGACGAGGTTAGTAAGATATTTATTATATCTCTATTGTGTGTCTGACAAGTTTGGGAACGATTTTTATCCATGAGGAACGCCTTCAAATTTCTGAAGCCGGTTGAAAGCAAAACGAGTCAATTTAAAATCGTTTTTAAGTCGTTACTATGCTTTAGCACACAATTTAGAGTAAAAGAGAGTTTTTAACCTTTACTTGCTAAGTAAGTTAAGAAATTTTGGCGATAAATCATGCAACAGTTTGGCAACACAAACGACTTCAAATTTTAGCGGGCCGTGCGGGAGAGTGCGGCCCGCTAAATTGACCAATCACAGCGCGCGTACTAACTTAGAGATATAATAAAACCCATTATTTTCAGGTTTCCTTCAATTTAAAGGTAATTTTTTCGATGGTCAAAATAACCCAAAAATACCATGACATAGCCTCTTTAACCCTTTAAGCCCTAAGAGCTGACTTATAGATTTTACTCTGTCTAACGCCAGACGATTTTACTCTGTCTAACGCCA
>CM042749.1:1674100-1691759 GCA_022496165.2 Catalaphyllia jardinei | reverse complement strand
CTAACGCCAGACGATTTTACTCTGTCTAACGCCAGACGATTTTACTCGTCAAAGGGAGGCCCCTTAGGGCTTAAAGGGTTAAAAAACAATCTCCCTTAACCCTTTAAGCCCTAAGAGCTGACTTATAGATTTTACTCTGTCTAACGCCAGACGATTTTACTCGTCAAAGGGAGGCCCCTTAGGGCTTAAAGGGTTAACCTTAAGAAATGTTTTAAAAGTAGTATTTTGATTCAACCACAAATAAGGTATCAAATATCCAATCTAAAATTTTCCCTAAAATGCCAAAATACATATAAGTATGAAAAGAATACTTTGCTTTCCTTCATACTGTCCAAGAGATTAGGCGACCAGTACGAGAGACCCAGAGAGTTGGTGTGTAACCAGAAGACTCCCTTATAACACCACAGCAGCGGTATGGACAATAATCCCATGACTGACTATTGTCAGCCAATAAAGACCTTGGGTTTGAAGCCTAAAGTTCTGTTGTTAAGTTCTTGCAGGTTGTTAGGTTTGTAGTAAAGATTAACTAGCCCAAAAACTAAAAGCTTAGGTGCCTTTCACTCCCTGCCTTCTAGTAAACAGGCATTCCAACCATTTTTACTCTCTCAGACAAACCAGTTTATACTTGTATCGTCTACATGTAGAACTTAGTCACGATGACCTTAGACAGATTGGAATGGAAAAGAAGCAAGAGGGCGATCCAAGCCATCAGTCTAAACCAACAGAAGGAGCAAAACAGCCTGCAGTATCTGGTAATGCTTTGCAATTCTTGCATTTTACTTTTCTGTTAGTAATGTCAGAGATAGGTACCTTACTTGAGATAGGGCTCATTAGATTGGTAGCACTTTCAATCATTAATACTAGCATTACAAGGGGATTTCTTATTACAGAAGTGGCCATGAAGGTGGCGGAGGTCCTCTTAGTTTATTATCAATCAGTGTTCTTCCTGTTTGTTAACTAAGACACCAAGTCCATTCCAGGAGTTCCTGGCTTGCATTGCTCTTACTACCACAGATGGTTCAGGAGGACATAGGTGGTATCTTTAAAGCCGATTTCCAGTCCATACTGTGCACTCTCCAGAGTTTGTTTATGTTTTGTGTTTTGGTTCCTGTAAGACATCACAAAATGTAAACATTTCGCAACTACTTACATGAAGTAAATTCAAAGTTTAAAAACAACCGCCATTATGGATACAAAGCTGTCAAAGCTTCATACTTTGTTCGTTCTCATATCACTTCATGAAACAACTTCACAGCTGTAAAAATCAATGAAGCTGTTGGAAAAAGAATTTGAAAGGTCTCAAAGATAAGGTTTGTGGTTGTTAACGAATAACATTGATTCGCATTCCATCGAGTTTGCCGTTTATAATGTTTATAAACATTAGGGTTCTGAGACTGTGCAATATGGACTGGAAATCATCTTTAAGTTGGTAAATCGTTTACTAACCACCTGATAAGATACCAGCTAAGAGCCCTGATCAAGAGGCTTGTCGTGTTATCAGGGCTACATGTAATAAAGTGTGTAAACCTTTAGTTAGTGTGTTTCTTTTAGCACACGTATACCATTATGTCGAAATATTGATATAGATCATGGAATAAATTATCAGAGCTTAAGTAAAGTGTTTTCTTTGCCTTTATCTCTCCTAGAAACTCCAGATGACCTTCCTGAATGGGAAAAGGAGCTTCAAGCAGAGTTACAGGTAAGCATTACATTGTGCATGGAAATATTTGATGGTCTGACAGCTTTCTCACTTACTTTATTTATTTCACCATTATATCGCTTCTTAATGTAAATGCTAAATACGTTGTTGCAGTTTAGAGTTCTTCTTAAATTCCCTTGAATTGTTGACATAGTAATGAAATGTTTGTCGTGATTACTTATTAACCCTTTACACCCTAAGAGTGACTTACAGATTTTACTCTGTCTAACGCCAGACGATTTTACTCATCAAAGGGAGACCCTTAGGGCTTAACGGGTTACGGGTTAACTAGTTACTAGCAAAATCACCTCTGCCCAACATTGGAATGTTGATTTAAGTCCTCACTGTAACAAACAATAGTCTTGGCCACTGCAATAGTAAAATGTATGTAAAAGTACCTCTTTAAAACGAAACCTTGTTATAGCCAACATATTTTGCCAGTCCCTTGGCCCTTCATTATATCAAAGTTCCACTGTATACACCAGGTTCTATGTGATTAAGGTAATTCCTCTGAAATAAAAGTGACAATAGATTTTCATTCAAACTTTTACCACTGAATATTTTTCCTATGAGAACTTCAATTTTGAAAAAAGGGGGTCGCCCATGCTGATTAAGGATCACTGAGCCATTTTGACATAAATTAATGCTTAATTGAAGAACACTTTCCCAGTAATACATGTAATTGGAAAATCTTTGTGACCAAGACTTGTGAGGACATGCATTTAACTGGTAAACTACATCAATACATTATGTCGGACACAAATAAACATTTTAAGTTTGATTTAGACAGAAAGCTGAATCCTTGATTAGAATTTCAACCAATTTTTTGACATGGTTACCAAATGGCAAAATAGAAACGTCCGAAGTGCATCTGCTGTTTTCCTTATTTATTCAATTTTCAGCAATAGAAATCAAAGAAGTCTGTTCTCACACAAAGCTTATGATAAGTTGATTACAATTACTGGAAAAAAGGTGGGGTGCCTGTGCTCGTTGGTGAGCTATAGCCAGTTTTCAACTGACAGAGCTCAATATCAAGGCAAATCCACCATGTTTTCAATATGTGCGAACAAGAGGGTGCCCTAAATGACGCCATAAATTATGTGCAGAAAGGATGTGTGATGCAAATGTGAGGAATCACCTTGATATATAATTTTGTACAAAGGCTCATTTGCTTCCAAGAATATGACAAGGTATAAACCCAACATTCCCACTACGCTTTGTTGTCATTAGATCTTAGTTTCTCAGGGCACAGAAATTCACTGAACCTCATATGCTCTGCAAGGTAAAGGAGCCAAGAACTGTGTTGTGTCTCCTCAAGTAAGGAGACTTTTTTGTTCACCAATGTGACTAACCCTGATCAATGTTGTTTTGCAGGATTTTGAAGTTGTAGATAATGAAGAGAGTGCTGAATGGGAAAAAGAGATAGAGGACATGTTGGAGGAGGAGAATGATACTCAATAAGCATTGTTTAATTATATTATTGTATTATTTAGATGTATTAGACATTTTTGTGGTGGATATCATTTACTCTAAATACTTAAATGCATATATTGTTTTGTTGTCCACTTTTGCAGACCTTTTTCCTCATTTTGATTTGATAGCTGGAATTCTGGTTGAAAGTTCTGTGTTTCAGAAATGGATGAGTTTGAAACCTTTTAAAAACTTATAGGGTGGGCATTGTTTGTATCTGTTTTCTCCTTTGGCAAAGCTGGGTCTAGGAGAGGTGCGTAAAAGGGAGGGATTAAAAGGGCAAGGGCTTAAATTAATATGAACCGTGACCCTTACTACACATTCATGTAAATAGAAAGGTAGCAAAATAATTTAATACTGAAAGGTCTTTTTAGCACTGCCAGGGATTATTTAAGTGACACCAGCACATAGCATAATATCTGAATCTGTAAAATCTCTGTAAAATCTTCAGCATCTTAGCGATGTTCAGGCCAATATGTCCCAGGAAAAAAGTCTCAGTCGTTTATTTCAGAAAGCGTGGACGAGGTAGACATTAGTTCCAGACAATATTAAATATGTATATCTCTGAGATTGTTGAGTACAGTCATGGTTTTGTGCCAAATTGGGGTTAGACGTAAAGGTTTACAGTTACACCTTCTGCAAGCAGTCACTCCCCACCCCCCTCCACCTTGAAACCAAAACATATCTGCAGGGGTTTCATTAAGGTCCCATTAACTGATCTTTTTGAGCTGTTGCTAAGGAAAATTTATTCTCATGACTAATATGACTCATCCCATGTGACTAATACTGAAAAAAAAATGGAAAGACCTCCATGCAAATTACTTTTTATCGAGACTTTTTTCGTTGGTTTAATATTTTCATTTTAATCCTCATTATGCTGTTTTCTTTCTCAAAGGTAAGATTTTGAGAGAATTTCAAAATATTGAAAAAAATTCGGAATTTTTGACAAAAAGGAATGCATAGCTATACTTCCAACATTGACTTCCATCAAAACTCATCAAAAAAGGCTTGATTTATTGAAAAATCTTATTTTCTTTAGCATTCAAAGCCCAGTATATATTGGAAGTTACTCTACTGCCGCACTTCGGTAAAATGAAACAAAGCTACATAAAGTTAGTATTTTACTTTCTTTTGCTCTTGGTTTTCTGTTTTTCTCATTTTTTTCTTCGCTTGTTTTCCATCTTGTGAAACACAAGGATAAAAACTTCTAAAATGCAAGCAAATTTGTAAGTTATTGAGTTGTTTTTATTTTTTGTGCGCAGGCTGATGGAAGTAACCGGAAGTAAAATTTGACCTTCTTAGCAACACATGCTAGCGTGCATATTAACATTTTTATCTAGGTGACTGGTTTTCACAAGTGGGTTAAACGTTTTAAACTGTTCTTTTTTTAGAAAAACTTGCCTCTTGATGGTCAAACTAGGCAAGCAAAATTGTCTGCACAGCCAGTCAATCTGCCCAGTGATGGGCCCTCAATGAAATCCTTGTTTTTGCATAAGAGAGGTGTCCAATGATGAGTGATTAACCATGACTTAGTGTCTGCTCAACAGTAGGTGTCCTCCCACAGTGATTAGGAAAAGAAATGTAATGTAAACAATTCTTAATATTGACATGTCAGTTCGGTTAAAGGTGAAATAAAACATACTAGTTTTGGAACCAAATTTAAGTTGTATTCCTTTATTGCTGTTTGTCCCAAATCATCTCAAGTAGTATAGAGGGCAAGGAAAAAATTAATTTGATACTTTCCCCACGGCATGGAATATAAACACTGCAGTCAGGAGAATAGACCAATTTTGATATATTAAAATTCAGCCTAAAACAATAGACCTTGGTAAGAGGTTCTGTGGAGTTCACAACTACAGAGTTTGTGGAGTTTATTCCCCAGAGCCTCATTCTGAGGTCTTTTGTATTTGGTTGAATTTTAATATATCAAAATTGGTCTATTTGGTGTCCTTAAGGGGTAGTTACTTGTGTGCATTCTCATAGTTTGCAAATTATAATTATTGTAATTTGAAAATTTGATGTGTTCATTCCGTCGTGCACTAGTTTCCTCTTTGCTCTTAGGCAACCAATTACTGTAACTTAGGCAACCAATTACTGTAACAATCGTGTGTGGATTAAAAATATTTCGTTCATAACAGGCCTTTTTCCAAGCTGCCATTGGTCTCTGTTGCAAAAGGAGTGCAAAACCATTCATATGAAAATGATTGTGTTCCACGGACAGGTTCATAATTTTTCATGCAAATCAAACTCAATTTCATTGCACAAGAACTCATGTTGAAACAGAGGCACAGAATAACCCCAAAATAGGCAACACAAGTCCTGAATAGACCTCTTTAGCTTGGGTGGTTTGTTTTCCCATTTCAGATCACATGATATTCTCTAGAGAATTATTCTTTTATCTACCTAAAAATTATTCATTCATATACACGGGACTATTTGAAAATTTGAAAGCAAGATTTCTCAAGAGAATCATCACGTGGTCTAAAATGGGGCAAGCTAAAGAGGTCTATTGAACACTCCACAGTGATAGAATTGCCTATGCATAGCCATACCCACCAGGAGTGGCTCAGTGGTACAGCTAAATGTAGGCTATGGGGTGAGAGAAGTTTCACCCATTATTAGACTAAACATTAGCATTTATTTAGCTCCTCACAAAACTTTAAACACCCACACAACATTCAAACTTATCAATGGACAGTCATCATGTAATGTATGCTTTTAATTCATGCATGAATATTACTGAATGATCATTTATAATAATTTATTACACTTAGACATAATTTATCTTTAAAAACTTGCAGTCCTAAACTGCTGATGGTTGTAACAGTCACAATATTAATGCTGAAAATTTGTGGTTTGCAATGCAACCCCAAACAGTAAGAAATAAATAATTTATTCAGTTGTCATTGACCCAGTGTGGGGGCTGTTTTGGAAGAGTACTGCCCTAGGTCTTTAGATAAAGGAACAAGTAGAGTGAGGTTCATTGCAAAAGACCAACGGTATACTCGCCAAAATTATTTCATCCTATACTCTTGTTACATCTGGTTTTAACATCTGCCAACCCGGACAGGTGTTGACAATGCTTGTACATTTCAGAAAAATACAGCCCTATAATTAACCAATCACAGCGCTAGCATGCATTACATCTTAGCCAGCTCTAGCCGTAAAAATATTATAATGCATCATGCACTCATTGTTTTTAGAAAAATTAAAGTAATACAAGAGCAACTTTCATGAAAGCTAGCTCACTTGCTCCATGCAAGTTACATTGGCTTGTCAATTAATCTCTTACTACTGGTTAACAGGTTCAGTAAGTTATTTTCTGTTTAGGAAAATTGAACCGAACAAACTTCATAACGATCTCTGTTTATCTCATAGATTGCAGTGTATATTTCCTTACTTTTTCTCACTGTTCAGGGTTTTGTTATGTGAAAGGGAGGAGAGTTCATATGGTACATATTATTGTGGTTCTGTACCTGTTCCGAACTTGCTCCAGTGTCTCTAATGCCATTCTTGGTTATCATTTGCACACTTTCACTTTTACCTTACTCAGTCACAACAATGACCACATCTACAAGTAATAAATTGCCCCTTGATCGGAAATCCTGTTTAAGCTGATACTTCACATGAAAAAAGAAAATGCAAGGCAATTTATAATAACCCATTTTGAAAAAATCAAGAAATCATTCTGAAACTTTGTCATACTGCCATTTAGAACATTTTATTTAAAAAAATAAATGAAAAGACGGTCAACTTACTCTAAGTGCTCAAAATAAATAAATTAGTCATTATTGACAGTATTATAATTTGATCTAAGAACTGCTAAAGAAGAAATGTATGTGATACAGCTAGTGAAAGTTGTGGAACCCCTCCCCAATCTTGGTCAGGGTGTATTTTAAAGTTTTCGAAATAGATGTCTTCAAAAATTGGCAAGCTTGTGTTAGAATGCAATATTATTGCTCATTCGCACAATTATCTGAATAAGAGCGACAATTATCATATTGTACATGACAATACATTGCTACAAAATGCCAATTTTACCTAGCCCAAATTGTTTAGTTTTTTTTCCTTTTTTTGAGCCAATGTTGAGACGGTGACCAGTCCACCAACAGCCACACCTAAACCTTGTGTATTCTTGAAGAATGCTTCAATTGACATGCATGGCTGCCAGGGTGATTAAAATGCCGGTTATTCACAATACTGCAACTTCTGGCAAATCTATGATCTGACTACCGTATTACGTCGGGAACTTCATAATACGAGATCGACTTTATACAGTGAAAGCCTGAAACACCACAATGGGGGCATTTCATTGACTGCGAATACTCCCAAAAGAATTTCATGCCCTCGTTCAAATCCAAGACAGGTTTGCCACAAGAATGACAAGCCACCCTCTGTTGACAGCAAGGCGAGGCGGCGAAGATGTCGTAACAGTACATGGTGCCGAGCTGATGTGATGAGCCGTCCCACTCTTTATTGCAGAGTTTGCACTTGACGCGATTTGGAATGCCTTCCAAACATTGCACGCACACTGCTGTTAGGTATTGCGCTTTGCCGTTTTGTGACACATCCACGCAGGTTGGGTTTAGCTGTCTCGGTGAAAGAAAGAACGTTCCATCGATAAGAGGGTATTTATCGAAAACGGGCAGCTCTCGGCTGCAGAGCACGCAGCTCGCTGTACAAGTCATGCGAGACGACAGATTCGAGAGTACAAAATGACGCGCCTCGTCGTTCACCTCATCTTCCATTTTAATATGATAAGGGTTCACTTTGTGTTTAGGTAAAACGCCTTGAAACGAGCTGAAGTCCGCTCTTTTCAAAAAGTTGTTCAACACATTCGCGTGCGTAGCAAGTACGTTCGAATTATTGACACCGGCGAACGCCTCGCCGAAGAAGTGACAGTTATTTTCATGCGAATTCGCTCTCGTTTTCTTAGTGGGAGTTTTTGGGAGCGGTGAGATAGGCGATCGCTCAGGTGGTGACTCAGATAACTGACTACAGTTTGACGATTGAGAACTTCTGCGAGGTCTGCTCGACGTCGAAACATTAACAGATGGTTTCTCGTTCCCTTTCTTTTTCTTTCGTTTGCCTTTTATCTGGTTTTGCAAATGCAATTGGCCCACTTCTTCGGGCTTTGGCGGTTGAAACTCGAGATCCTTTCTCAAATGTCCTTTTCCGCACTGGCAGGCACAGCACTTGTAGGCCAAGTCGTAGCCTTTCTTTGTCCATATATTCTGCCTTCTCTGTTTCTCTGACCAGCTACGCGCTCGTCCAGTTCCTCGTAAATACGCGAGAATTTCTTCTTCGAAATCGTCAAAACATTCGACGTGCATGTAGCCGCTCTGTTGGCAGGCGTCGTTGTTGCAAATAACCCGAACAGAGGTCGGCAAATCGACGGAGCTTTTTAAAGGACATCCTTTTGGTAGACAACACGCGATAAAGTGATCTCTTTCCCCGTCCTCGTGGTCCGAAGAAGTGTCTTCGCTCATGCTTACCCGAACTTTCTGTTTTTGCGCCTTTGAGTGGGGCATCTTGAAAGCTCAGTTCCCACCCAAAACAATGAGATCAGCTCCTTTTATAACTGACTTCCACGTCCTCCGCTAACATGCAAAGTGTTTCCTAATGTACAGCGCAGATTAGCCCTATTTACATTGCATGTCGTGACAAGGGGTGGGGCTTGTGTGACCACCTGACACGCATCAGGTTGGCTTTCTTTTTCATTTCAATAGGTAACGTCGTCTCCCGGATGAAGAGTCGCCCAACAGGAAAACGAGAAGTGACACGTCACGTAATTTCATGCGATCTTTTGATGAATGACGGCTCATTAAGCTTTGGCTTTAACTGTCTAATTGTTAAAGCCTTGATTTATTTCTTGACTAGAACAGAAATGAAGTCTTACAGTGAAACCCTCTCTTATTTCCCCGCAATCAAACCGAAAGCACCGACCCGCTCAGTTTTCAGAGCAGAAAAAAATCTGAAATAAACAGATCGTGTACAGCTCGTTGTTTTCTAAAAAAAAACAACAGCACTTGCGGACAATAGCTCGAGGTTTTCTTTATTCCGGATGATTACTTTCAGCACTCCGGTAGACCAAATCCAAATCCAGAAATGTGTCAAAGCACCTGTTGCTTTTCAGGCCAATATTCGCACTTTTGAAAACATACAGACAGGTGTTTTTCTCAGTTCTCTTTAACAACTTCGTTTTTGCGCTCAACCACAAAATAACCTGAACTCCTAGCAAAACTAACAACTTATACGTGGAGCGCTTTCACGAGATAGTCAGTTTTATTTTCTTAATTCTTCCTTCAAGTTCCTCATTGTTTTCTTTGTTTTGATGATATTGGCGCAGTGTTTTGCAACAACACCCTAAGTCGCGATGTTATGGGCTCCTGGTCGAATTCAGGTCAGGATTTTTGTTCAACACAAAAACGGGTTACTATTTTTTCGGCCATTGTGTAATGGCTATAATCTCAGTTACGGGTTTGAAGAGGCAAGTTAATTACAAATGTTTTTTTTTTTTCTGGCGAGATTAAAATTTCACAAAGCAAGCGAATAAATTATTTACAGCTAACACCGATAGCTTGCTGTCGGTGTATGTTTGTGGGCTTTTTCTTTATAAAGATAATACCTCTGGCAATTTTTGGGGGACAGTTCTGAATAAGTGGAAACAGCTTTACTACACAGACTAATTCTAGAATAGACTCGTCATGCATAAGCATGAAGGAAATGTTCAATGGTTATTATTTCCCCAAAAAAGCCTTTAGCCTATCAGGCTGCCAATGCGACATGCAAATAAATGTTATTTCTATTGTGTCTTCTATAGATGGATTTAATTCATCTCATGCAAACGCGAAAATTAAAATTTTCAATCGTTTTTGTTTGAATAGCGAACAAAGATTCGTTTGCAAGTGCAATCGAGTGTGCAGTTGGTTCAGTTCCGGCGTAATCGTGTTTTTTCATGCTTTGCTCTTAAGAAACACTCTGTTTTTTTCTGACCACCGCACAAATGCGCAAAATCCTGAAAATCGCAGATCATAAACAGCCTAATTCAGCAGTCTGTCAGGCTCAACCATCTCCAGCAAATGTTTGATTCTCTCTGTGTAAACGTTTCGTTTCGAAAACATATTGCGGACGATTTTTCGATTTTCAAGCAAGAAACGACTCCAGACCGGAATTCAAATGAAAGTTTGGAGAATGAAGCAGGTATTCAACTACAACCAAAAAGAAAACGATCAACTACCTTATCAAAATTCAGCGAGTTCTATGCACATAAAACACAACTGTACACTTATAAGCCGGGCGTCAATGTTCCTGTTTTCTAAGATAGACGCCTTAATAGCTCAATGCCAAACTAAAGAGGTGGGTAACTGTTGCTTGCCCCAGATAAATTAACCCAGAAAAATATACTTTTGAACTCTGAAGAAATTTGAAAACGGCGATTTCAGGCTCTGTAAACGCATCAAATGTTTTTCATTCATAATACGCCGAAGGAACACCCGGCCATTGTGCATATGTGTTTGAGGAAAACTCACTGAGTGAAATCACGTGATTATCGTGACGTCATCGTTTTTGAAAAGCTTCTTTTCCCAAATGTTTTATTCCCTCCACACGAAAACAAAGAGCTTTCTTTTCCAAATTCCTCCGGTTTGCAGAGCATTTTTGAAAAGCTCTGTTTTCATGAAGGCCGGAGAAAGAACCACCTATCCGTAATAATAGCCTAAACGTAGAAATAAAGCTGCGTTTTCAAATTTATCCTGTGATTATGCTGGACGCTGTCTTTTGACGTGAATTTGTCACTTTGAGAATATCGTTGACGCCAATGCTACACGTGTTTTAATAGATTCTAAGGTACACTTAGGGCCCTCACTTCACCCTGAAAATCTTTCCAGCTTCTTTATTTTGGAATATTTATGTGTGCGCATTATCTCATCCTCCATGGGGAAAAGCCGGGGGCGTGGCGTGGTAAAGTCGGGTCCTTCTCCCATATACAGTTTCGACTATGATATGTGTTTAAGATGAAGAAAAGAGAAAAAAATACTTTTTTAATCATTTATTAATATCAATAAGACCTTCAACAAAAGCCCTTCATAAATTATGTTTAGGGCAGCTGTGTCAGCCGCAACAGTAATAAATCGGGTATCAAATTTTCGATCAGGTCATAAATAGAGCATGTTTTGGTCACAAATTGTGCAAGGATCGTAAAGCAAGATCCAAGTGTCCAGCTGTGATTGTTTGCAGCGAATTGCAACATGAGTCACAAATTTGGTACGGATGACATGGATGCGTATTTGGGTCATATAGCAGCTCTCGTAAGGTCTCACATGAATCCGGCTTGCTACCCTTCATTGAGAGTACAGTAGAACAAACAACAGAAACAATGCCCCCAGCCCTAACACAAGACAATAACAGCTGCTACAATGATAAAACAATAGCAGCTTACGACAGCTGCTACACTTCTAGCGAGTTTTAACCCTTACGTCTCGGTAGAGAAACGAATTCAGTGAGTCATTTATAATTTTAAAAGAACAGTTTTAATCTTCTATCATTATTCTGCTTGTATTCATCACAGAAAATGATTCCCGTTTCTTTAAGGTAATTCCTCTGATATAAAAGTGGCAATAGATTGCCACTGATTATTCATCATATGAGAACTTCAGTTTTAAAAGAAAAAAGGGGATGCCCATGCTCATTAAGGGGCACTGAGGCATTGAAATTGCCCCATTTTGGCATGATTTAATGCTTATTAGATGAATGCATTCCCAGTCACAATTGGAAAAACCTTGGGAGCCGGGATTCACGAGATTCTGAGAACACGCATTACACTACAATCAATACATTGTAAAAAGGTAATAAAAACTCCTTGAAGTGTCAATGAACATTACAAAATGTACAAACGTTTCGGGCAGAGCCCTTCATCTGTGTAAAAAAGCCCATTGTGGCAAGTTGGCATACGCCATACAAAAAACCTAACGGTGAACGTGCGCTTGCACGAAACGTGCGCGCGCGTGAGTCACAGCTTTGAGATAGGTATGTGTATGTTAGAGCGCGCGCGTTACATGCCTTCGCATAATACATTGTGTCGTACACAAATAAACGTTTTAAGTTTGATTTTAGACAGAAAGCTGAATTCTTGAACCAAATTTCTTGACATCGTTACCAAACGGCAAAATAGAAAAGATCACATAGTTTACTATTAAGGGTCTTCCAGGGGGGGTCTTTGTTCCCTTGTTCCCTACCATTTTTCCCTATGTACCCATGTTCCCGCAGCTTTTCCTTATTTGTTCCCTATAACATATTGGTTTACCACATACCCACTACCCTAATTCCCCTACCCCCCTTAAAAATTAAGACAACGCAGAAGAAACAGCGTTCTAAGCATAAATGTCATAAATAACCATGTTTTACGTACGTCGAAACTAACCTTAAACAGCTTAAACCTCCGAGTCAATCATCGTAATACTTAAACGCATCATAATGTGTCCTCTTCCTTGCTCGCCTTGATCTTCTCACTGTGGAATTATATTCTTCTTGAACTCCCCCTGCACATTCCCTTGCCTCTTCGATGGCGATCGAGTCCACGTGATTTATGATAGCAGACTGATACATTACAAATTCATTCTCAGTCATTTGAATGATTTTGTCATTTACAGAGCATTCTGTCAAAGAACCACATATGTCCTTAACGTTGATCTCTCTTTCTGCCTCTTCTATAAAAGTTAATGGATTAAACACATCGGCATCATAGCACATCGCCCTTGCTTTTTTCGTGGCAGCAGATACGCCTTGCTTTAAAACGTACAATTCCATTTTGCTGGATGGTCGACCATCTGGGACTAGATAGACAATGTCTCCAGACAAATGGACGAGATCGGTTGACCTTTCCTCTCCTCCCCCCTCCCTTGCGGTAACTGCTGCTTCTCCTTGGACCTCTCCACTCTTACCGAAATCAAATGGCTGAATCGTAGGCTGCTCTATTAAATAGAGATTAATTGGCAGAGTACCTGGGTTGTCTTTTGTACTCATGTTCCTGACTGTTTTCTGTGGAACACTTTGCCCATGCTTTATTCGCCAGTCTCTCATTTGCTGCACTTGCGCCTTAGTTAACTGTGCTGACGAAGGTGGGGGCATTTTGGGCAGTTCTGAATATCTTAAATCAGATTTCACTCTTGGATAATGGGACTTGGCATTTGTGTAGTAGCAGAATTTTGTCCTACACATTTGTTTTAAGTGCTCCTTTAGGGCCCTGCTAAATCGAAAATCAAACTGGAGCTGTAATGGCATATCGTATGATCCAGCTCTCATCTCCGAGAAGAAGTTCTCGACAATCATTGTCAAAAGGCTCTTCATTTTGAACACATCAAGAAGGTGTGGGGCATGTTGACTTAGAAGACTCTTGATTTCCTTCAAGGATTGCAAGATTCTCTTTTCATCCTCTAAAACAACTGATAAAAAACCGTACCTTGTGGACCCTGTGTTTGGGCTGTTGTCCCAAGAAAAGCTTTCACTTGTTCTACGCATTGACAGTCAAAGTCATATGCCTCTTGAATTCTAGTGATGGCTCTGTCAAGTGTAAAGGCCACAGAACTACGCTTTTTCAGGTGCAAACCAAATGTGATAGCAAACTCTCTTAAATTCTCAAGGTATCTAACCAGAGGGGAAACATCGCTTACCATCCTTAAGCAACCCGTAGAACAATCGACTATAAACACTGTTCCTCGTTCAGCAATCAACCCCGCGGGCTGGACAAACTGGGCACTCTTTCCATCTCTTGTTCCCTTCCCATTTGCTAGATATGGTGTACATTTCCCTGTGACGGGATTGAGAACTTTTATAGAGTGATCGTCAGAACCCTGAACCAGAACCCTGTTTGAGGTCTTTTTAAAGCAGTGCTGTTCAAGTTGCCTTAAAAAAGATAAGGGGAAGGAACGTCTTTTATGTAGTTTTTAGATAAAAATGTTTACGTTTTACTAGTTTATGTTCCCGCGTTCCCTAAAACAGGGGTCATGTTCCCTTGTTCCCCACAATATTTTCCCTTTGTTCCCTTGTTCCCCAAAACCCCTGGGAGACCCTCACTATTTTCTCCATTTATTCAATTTTCAGCAATAGAAAACAAATTAGTCTTTCCTCACGCAAAGCTTATGATAAGTTGATTGCAATGACTGAAAACAGGTGGGTGCCCGTCCTTGCTGATGAGCTATAGTCATTGTTAAACAGCTTTCAACTGACAGAGCTCAATATCAAGGCAAATCCGCCATGTTTTCAATCAATATTCCTCACATTTACATCGTGCATCCTCTTTGCGCATAATTTAAGGCGTATCTCTGTGTTTCACATAACCAAATACCATAATCTAAGATGTCATATTTATTTTGATATATTTTTACAAAAGGAAGACTTTAGTAACACTTTCCGCTTTCCATGGAGTGTAATAAATTACCGGTAACATAGATCAACACAGATGCCAAAAGTACACTCTCGCTTGTTTCGAACTTCGAGAGGCAAAAGTGCAACTGCATCCGGGTTACTAAACAACAGTATTATTTTTAAACGTTTTCTTTTTTCATATTTAGCAATTACGGCAATGACTCAAATGCATGTTACTTAAACTTAGACTGCCTATCATGAGTGATAAAAGGTCCTCGGCTACTGCCATTCAGAAGTACAACTCGCTCTCAAAAATTAAAAACCCTTTTCAGCTAGATAAAATTCTTTTCTTATCTATTTTAAAACTAGCAACAACATATATTAAGTGCTTTGTAAAACGCCATGAACGTAGGAATGGCGCTATATAAATAAAGTGTTTATTATTGTTATCGCAGCCCCAACTTAAACACAGGCTAGACGGAGCCTTCAGATCAGGTAAACGGTGTTTGGACTCGTCACGCAATCTTCCGCCCTACGAAGATTGCGTGACGAACCCCAGAGAATGTCTGCAGACAGGATATGAACCACTCATTTCCTATTTTTTTCTTGAACCAGGCATAAAATTTATGCATATTAGTTCGATTTATGTCAGGGTAAATTGATCTTGTTCTTTTTTATTCTTTAAAGATTTTTGCTATTGTTTTCGCCAATGGTTTTTCGAACATAAAACAGCAAAACGAACGATAAAATCCGACGTTTCGGAGTAGTAATGATTCCATTATCAAGGAAAAATTATAACATACGATGCAAATTACAGCATTTAAAGCGATTTTGGCGCGAAGTATTACAACTTCAAAAAAGTGTGCGAAGACAATGAAAATACTTTAGCATGAATGTAGTCTGATCATTTATTCAAGCTCACACTAGGCTTTTGTACATTATGCTTTTATTTCCCCACTAAAATGCTCCACCTCAATGCTCCATTTTTTTCCTCTAAAATGCTCGGTTTCCTCCAAAAATTTCACTAAAATGCTCAGTTAATGCTCATACATAGGGGTTTTTAAATTTAACAATTAACAGTTCAGAGTGCTTAACAAAAACGTATATTTAGAAAAACAAGTTAACAACAACTTATGTGAAAGTCTTAATACACCAGAAGGTAATTTTCTGAATGATCTGTTGTCCTGTTAAGGAGGCTCGAAAGGGTTTTTCGTTGCTGCGGTGTTTGTGAAACGATGGAAGATTACAAAGAATGATGTTTAATGGTGTGGGCAAACTGTATGTCTCCTTGTAACTCTATTGCTGGGCTATAGAGCTGTTCTCGATAATTGCCTCGCTGGGCGATTTTGCAGCCTGCTATTTGCTAGATTTGTGACACTGTGGCTCCCAAAAACACAAAATTAAAAAGTACTCGCAAGAAGACAACGCTCATGAGTGAATAATATCTATATTTCCACTCACCATTTCCTGCGTAGTGGCCTATACAAGTACCGTGATGCCATTGGATAACTCGAAAACATTCACCGATGACGTCACTCTAACATTACCTTATGCTAACTTTTTCATTCGAGATTTCATCTACCTGTACCAAAATCAACTCAATCAACTCACGCACACGTCTTTATAATGCTGCTGCTTCGCCAGCCTCGCGTTTTCACTTGGCTGGCTCGTTGGCAATTGACCTCGAACGTTCGGTCTCTACGGGAAACTCTTTACCTCGGCCTTGCCTCGCTATCACTCAGCCAATACTGCAAGGTCTCGGTTTGAAAACAAAGAAAATCACAACCGAGAAGGAGGTTAGGATACCCGGTCATAATAAGCCATATATTTTTGACGATTTTACTCCTCCGTTTACTACTTAATTCTTGTTTCGATTGAGAAGATATAGCTGATCAAACACTCGAAAAAATGTTTCATCGGATCAAACACTCGAAAAAGTGTTCCATTGGCTATCTATCTAAACACCTCGAATTTTGTCAAAAATCTACTCCGTTGCTGTTCGTATTTTTAACCCTCTTCTCGGTATGTGGATATCCCGATGAGACACTGTCTCTTGTGTTTGATATATTACGTGGAGATCAAACTTTCGAGGTTAATAAGTAGGCTTACTAGGTTACTATTAGTATAGAGACCCTTGGGACCCCAACGAGTGTTTACTTCATAATGCAGGATGTCAGCCCAAAACAGTTTAATTATCAATCCTTTTGTAGCACGCTGTAACACAGTGGCCAACAGCACAGTGTAAGATCAAAGAACAATAACGATAACAACAAATTGTTCTGTACTCATTGGAAATTAAAATTAAAGAGTACATAGCTTCCCGAAATAATCTTGATTTGATAAGCATATACTGCTCATAGCACAATGCCCAGAAAGTCAATGCATCAATGTGGAATTATCTACTTCGCTTTTAAACGACATCGCTGAACAATGTTCAAAGTGTCTGAACTGAGCTTTTAGATGTAAAAAGCACTTGAGTGAGTGAGCTCATTGCAGGTTTTGTGTAACAAAATGGCCTGATATAAAATTGGTGTTCGCTTCCGCTTAAAAGAGGTGTCTGCTGGATGCAGTTTTATTTTACAGTAAATGTGCATGGAAGAAGATTTATAGAAACAAGCTGGTGTCCACTTAATAGAGGGGTGTCCGCTTAATACAGGTTTTACTGTTTCTATGCATGGCAAATGGGACAATGACTTGTGTCGTTATTTTGTGAACTGACTCAATTCACTCAAAGCATTTTTCCCGTCTCTTCAATTGGGAAGTTCAACTCTTCCTCGAAAACCCAAAGCAAGTAAGTCAGGGTTGAATCCTCCCATTGCAACAAATATTAGTTCCTACATGCAGCGACCAGTAATGATAGGTTTCCAGTCATCCGGCGAAAATCTTTCCTTGGGACGAGAAATAAAAGTAAACAAGCACCAAGTAGAAGGCGCGGAACTCTCCACTCACCTTCTTGATGTCTGATGATTTCCAACTGAACGTTTTCTTGCCTGATTGTTTTAGTGTTGATTTGGATCTGGTGAGAACGGGTTGCTGTAGTGTTGACTTAACGTCACTTTATTGCCCCCGCAGGGTTTTGGCCCAGAGGCCAAGGCCCAGAGGCCAAGGCCCAGAGGCCAAGGCCCA
>CM042749.1:1663886-1674090 GCA_022496165.2 Catalaphyllia jardinei | reverse complement strand
GCCCAGAGGCCAAGGCCCAGAGGCCAAGGCCCAGAGGCCAAGGCCCAAAGGCCAAAACCCGAGGGGGTACCCTAGGGTCCCCCGCGTGTATACATACAAGGAATACAAGGAATTTGAAGAAAGTAAGAGATGTGTTGGTAGTAGGGGAAGTTTTCTCGATTTGATGAATCTAGGCGCGCACGGTGGTCTCGGGTAATGGTGTCAGTTACATGTAATTAGTTCGGGTTTCGCCATCTTCGAGAAGGTCAAGAATGCACTCCAATTACAACATGGCCTGCGTTACGATTTTAGCGTGATGAAATAAATTCGCTTCGAAATGACCGAGGTTCTGATGTAAAACAAATTGAAAACGCTTTCAAAGATCCTGAAGAGAAAAACAGCTCAGAGGGTATCGTAGGAAATTCTGAAGTATACTAGAAATTCGAGGCCAGTGTGGTTTAGTTGCAACTAACATGATAGCTAAATATACCTTTCTGATCGTCTGTTTTCGGGTCAGTTTTACGTTTGGCATCTCGTTTATTTGGACTGCTTATTTTTACTGGGTAATCTTACGTGGCGTATAGCCCAAGTGACAGCTGGGCGACTAGCAGGGATCCAAATGTAAATGTTTTGTGGCGTTTTCGTTGAGGACAAAAAGCTCGACTCTAATTTGCATGTGAGGCGACTGTAATGCAATACTTCTGTTCACATCTCGGAAAAAATCTCGTCTTCTGTTCTGCTTTCGGCATACGTTTGCTCGTATATCAATACAAATGATTTGTTTCAGTATCAAACTGGAAACAGAGTGGTATGGTCTTTTTTTTTCCAGAATACTTTTCGTGAGAGTATCATGTAAAGAATATCATGTGATAGCGGATGAGAACAGAATGTGTTGGTTAATTTAGTTAACTTAGTTGATTCTTTGGATCATATTTATGATAAGATGCCCAAGTTACTTGAACAGTATGTGTGATATAGCTAACAAAAAATATAAAATTTTAGTTCAATTTTATTGTTTTCAATCAGCAGAAATAAAAGAAAGCGGGGGCAGCTTTAGTGATAACTATTACTAGTTTAATTTTTTTAACTTAGCAAATGTAAAGTCCAAATACAAAACGCTTTAATTTGTTGGAGAACTACTTCGTCGCAAATTTCATCTGCACGTGGCATGATATGGCAAAACGTTGTCGAATCTGTCACGTACTTGACATGTTATGTTTCGTGTTACAGTAACTTTGTTCGATTTCCACTGAAATATATATCGAGTAAAATGCTTTCCTTTTGAAAAATACACCGATCTGTGTTTTGTTTTTTAGGATTTGCCGTGCTTGGTCAGCACAGTGTGACTGCGTGACGACGTGACACACGCCTTTTTACATGGAAATTGTAGATTTTGTCACTTTCTCTGTTTATTAAACCGGGAGAGGTTTTACAAACCCATGCCTTTTTCCACTTTCCTCGACTCCTCCTTCATTCCCGTCATTAAGTCTTCTAGGACTTCGGGGGATTTTCCGCCATTCTGCTATTCCATCTTTTAGGATTTGCTTCTTTTTTCTGCCGTTCTGTCATTCCATCATTTTCACCACACATGGATCGCCCGCCTAGAGCCATCGAAGTGGAGGCTTGGGACTAACATTACCCAGGATTCTGTTAGCACCGTATATCGAGTGAAGGGAAAACTTTCAAACATGGCGCTCTCAGTCCCTAAAACGATGTTTCAGCACATGCTCAAAGAAGGAGCAAAGGTATCTTATGATGTTCAATGCGCAGTAGTGAAGTGATGTGTTGTTAGTGTTAATCTGTACCGAAAATCGCCGATGCAAATACGTTTTATTGGGATTTTTGATAGACTCATCGAGCTGACCTCGCCTGTACGGTGGGCACGTGCGAATTACAATTTGTCAAAATTGCACCTCCCGTAAACAGCGGACTTTTTTGTGTCTGTGTTAAGGTTAAGGAGGCCGAAACAACCTGGTTTGTTAAACTTGATACTTAGGTAGTGTCAAAATCTTCAAAGATTAACTGCTGTAGACTTGCCCGGGTAGTTATAATTTTTCATTCAACTTTCCTTGTCATTTCTGGCGAGATGATTTACAAAAATTTCGAGGTGCGTAGATTTGTGTTCCTCTTAGGCCTGCTCACGACCTATACAAAGTTCAAACACTGCTGTCGGGAGAAGCTAATAATGTCAGACATGAGGAACATAGCAACAATCTTTGTACAACAATCGTACAATACACACTGTAAACGCCCTAGTATTTAAGGCGACTTGGTACAGTTTTGACGTGGTATAAGAGCTCAACTTTTGACCCTTTTAGAAAATGAATCACGATGTGTTTCCTTTCTCTAATTACTGTTTGCTTAAGTCTTTTACCATTGTATATGTGATACTGGCCTGCATAGCAACATCCTGGCCCCTGTTGTTCAAAGGCTGGATAAGGCTATCCACTGGATAAATCGCTATCCAGTGGATAAGTGTTGACAAAACAAACCACACTATCTACTGGATAGTGAGTTATTTGATGGATAGTCAGTGTTCCAGTTAATTTTTTCCGGCAAGGGGTCATTTAATGCTTCAGGGGGGTCGCACAAAGTAGGTCTACCGGGCTAACCGCAGCTGCAGCACTACGTAAAGCTCAGGGGTGGGTTGGGGGTGACCGTGGGGGTTGTTTGACATTGATATCTCAGAATGCTTTCTGGTACTATTGGCAGTGTTTAATACAATTTGTATAGCAAAAAAGAACAACCAAATGTGGCATTTGTGTTTACATCAAACACTAGCAGCTTATTTTTGCATGCAATAGTTCGGACTGCAGTGTAAACTATTCAGAATCCACTCCACTGTCATCTGAGTCATCTAAGTCCTTTGGAAGTCCAAACGTGCATTCTGATTCAATTAACTTATGTAAATAATGATCAATGTGACCATTCCATCATTCAACAATATTATTTTTGGAAAATTGGGCCGGAATATTTCAGTTATATTGTATTACGATTTTCCTTTTACAGTTCATGTGAAAAGAACGTATTTATATCGGATCGGCTAGGAGCAGAAACGAAAATCACCTCAACATAATGTATGCAGAATGCATGAATGAATGCATGACTGAACTTGCAGGCCATTTTGAAGTGAAATAAGTACAACTGTAAAAACTTTGTTACAGAACAAACTTAGCCTGGTCTACACCATCCTTGGATTGTTTTTGCTCGACACTGAACAAAGATTGTTGTTTTGTTCACTTCATTTTGAGGCAAATGATTTCCCGGTGCCGGGTTTGCATGTTTGGGCCATCACATTGGCCCTCACTACTCAGTTCTCGCGTGAAAATATATTTGGATTTGACATTCCCTCCAAAGTGCCTAAGGGGTAATGCGAGTAGGAAATCTCTGAGAGAAAAATCATCTTTCCCCTTTACTTTAAAATGAACTCATCAATATCGAGAAGGTTGAAAAGTAACACTTGTTTAATTCGTGAAAAGTATCGTAAAACGGCAATAAATATTATCAAGCTTCGATGGCTTCAGAAATGACCTTATACAGACAAAAACAAAAACTTAAACTGGCTTTTTACAGATTCGATTTTTGGCAGATTATTTACAGTAGTTCTAAGAATTAAACAACGAATTATCTCCAAAATTTTCGATGATAGTCGGCCTGTTAGAGTTCGGCTGCTGTTCATGTAACATTTTGGAATGTTGTTTACAAGTTAATGAAATTCGAGTCGCCTTTGTTGAGTCGTTTTTTCAACTGACTTCTTTTCCTTGATATCTTGTATTACACTAATTATTTTCAATGTTTTTCATTAGAAACTTCACTCTTTTATTTACTTTTGTTTTCTTTCATAATTATAATACTTTAATTTATATGAATACTTTAGCCAAGTTTCCTTTTCGTCAGTGTCGGGTCAGGTAGCGGTTGCCGTCGGGTTTTTGACCCGAGACCCGTCTCTTATCTGGAACCATGATAGTGATATCCATCCTTTAAACAACCCGGGCGGGTATGGAGAACTTTTCCCCATTTTGGTTGGCTTAAGTTGGAGTGAGAGCACGAACTTAATGAAAAAGTGGGTGCTGGGGCAAGATGCTATCACTCCAGTTTACCTGCGACCAGAATGCAGAAAAGCTCTTTGTACTGGGACACTTGCTATGCAGGCAAATGTGATACCTGAACAATTTTAAGTGTTAAGGAAAAACTTAAATGAAAGAGTGGGCACTAGTAGTTTTAATAATATACATGAAAATATTACTCGAATTTGATTGGCTGAGAACAGTGCAGTTTTTCCTTACAGTGCAGAAAAGAGGTAATTGAATGCAAAAAAGGTAATAAAGCAAGCATTCTGATTGGTCAATGAACAAAGAAGTTCACAGATAGCCAATCAAATCTTTTCTTTTCAAATAAGCGCGCCCTGGATGGCGCAATTATGGCACAATTTTTTCCTGGTTGCGTGATAATTAAATCACCTGAGGTTAAGCACGTGCAAAAAACTGCGAAGAGAGTTCAGAGTCCGTAAAGTTCAAAACATCCTTCACGCATAATTTTCATGTTTATATTATTAATAAGTAATCATACGGTTTTTCTCGTTCAATTTGGAATTAATTTGCACTTATGAGTTTTTCAAAAAGCGAAATTGCACTCGCCGAAGCAGCTCGTGCAATTTCAGCTTTTTGAAAAACTAACTCGCGCAAATTAATTTCAAATTGAACTCGAAACCGTATGATTACCTATACAAATAACGTTTTTCTCAATGTCTACCTGTATGACCCCACCTCAGTTTCAGGAATTAGTAATAATTATTGGTGCTGTTTAAAGATTCATGTAAAGTGAACTATAAGTTCTCTATGCAGTTCTTTACCAAACTATAAAAATGTGAAATTTTGCTTATTTCAAAGCTGCCTTGATTGAGAAAAGTAAGTATCCATTCATGCTCATGATGAATGGAACTTGACTAACATACTTTGATGTGTTTTTCAGCATTTTTCAGGTCGTGATGAAGCTGTTTTTAGAAATATTTCAGCTTGCCGACAGTTTACCCAGATAACAAGATCATCCTTAGGGCCAAATGGTATGAAATTGCATAAAATTTCTCTATAATTTTGATATTATCAGTATATCGGTTGCTGCAGGTGATGAGATTAGAATAATCAACCTTCAATTGATATTGTATTATTTCTTAAAAAACTGAATATTTTACAACAAGAGAAATGTATGGTAACAATTAAAGTAGAAATATTTTTTATCTCATGATTTCAAGTTAAAAAGGCTGATCTTATTATGATTACGGTAAACAAAACTTTCTCCCAATTCTATTTCCAGGAATGAATAAAATGGTTGTCAATCATTTGGAAAAATTATTTGTAACAAATGATGCTGCTACAATAATCAAAGAATTAGAGGTAAGTATAATTTGTGAATTGTGTGATTTTGTTATTAGCTCAGACATTGATGGTATGGCTGCCAAGAGAGTTTCAAAATAGTAGCCTCTGTAGGTGCTTCTTTTGAGACAAATTTTTTCAAGATAGCAGGCACTTTAGAGGCTGAAACTTCAGGGAGTGGAAAACCTGAATCTTTACTTGCTATATGTGAAGGCAAAAAAGTAAACTTTTTGAAGTGACCTTCTTTTTAAACACAGACTGCATAATTTATCGAAGTCTTGTTATTGTTCTACTTTCACTAGGTTCAACACCCAGCTGCCAAGATGTTGGTGTTGGCTTCTCAGATGCAAGAACAGGAAGTATGTAATATAGCAACTTCAAGCCTTGTGTAAGATTTAATTGTTGAAAATTGTTAGCTGGAACATTGGAATAGGGCTTCTGGTGATCCCCATGGTTACAGAGCTACGAATTTCAAGTAAATGAGCCAAATCCCGCAAAATTCACGGAACACAGAAAATATAAGGTGAAATTCACTTGAAATCGTACCAGATACACATTGTAACAACATATTTGAAACTTAGTGTGGCTGCTAGGGCCAAGACTTTGCCACTGCAACGAGTAAACAACATCCCAAAACTACCAGGGGTTCTTAGATTAATGTTACGAAAAGCTGGGCACTTACTGTGCCTTGATATAAAAAGCTTTGCCACTAATGCATTTCTCAAGTGCATTGTTATTAAAAGAGCAAATAATGATCTCTGTTAAAAAGAATCTGGTGCTCAAACGAATATAAACATGTACAGTGGTTCAAACAAGTTGCTCAAATTATCCTACAAAGTCAACGCATATGAGTATTCGGTGTTTCTGTTGCTGTCTATATTGTATAGGCTAACATCATTTCCCAGAAAAATAGCACAATTGCCATCTTTTTTTGTTAAAAACATTTGTCAAATCAGTGCAATAACAGTTGCTTTCCAGGGAAATTTGGCCAGAAAATTCCCATGAAATCAGCAGTTTTTACTGATGATTTTCCAGCAAAATTTGCCCAAAATGTCTGCAAATTTCCCACTAACTGTAATGTGTCTCTGAAAATCCCCCGAAATTTCACTTTCTTTTTGCTACCTATCAGAAGCCCTGTTAGAAGGAGATTTAATTTACTTCTAATGTTTTTCGTGCGCCATGCATCCTGCAAAAAGCCAATGCTGGAAGTAACATGGCCTTACAACTAGCTCAACAGTCTAAGGCATTTCTTTTTAATAATTGCTGTTGAAAAGCTTGGCAGTTTTATAAACAGGTTTCCACTTAATTTAAACTTAATTTATCTGCTGATATTTTGGACCAAGCTGAAGAAGTTTTCTATGTTGTTGGTTTCCCTTCAGTAGTTCATGTTTAATATGTTTTTATTTTACTTGCCCATGTCATATGTAAGGTTGGAGATGGAACAAATTTTGTCTTAGTCTTTGCTGGTGCACTACTTGATGCAGCTGAAGAGCTTCTCAGAATGGTGAGTACTACAGCTGTGTTTCTCTTGTAGCTGACAATTCAACTTAAGTAGTAATTACAGTGAAGTCAGATTTGTAATCCTGGGTATTTGTAACCCCCAGGAAGTAGACACCTTCTGTAAGACATTCAAGAGGCTGTTCCTAAGCTGTCTTACCATAAGCGTAGTTCCGGTATTCGCACTGGACAGCTTCTAGAATTTAACGCTGAAGTCGCCAGTGAAAACCAGCCTTCAGTGCTCTCCTGGGTGATTCCCTGTGACTGCAAAAACATTTATCTGGGTTGTTATGAGTCCCTGAATTCCCAGCAACAACAATGAAAATCCTGCGTCTGTGCCCAAATTTTGGAAAATCCCACTTCCAGGGCAACTGTCAAATCCCAAGGTCAGTCTGATTCCCACACCATAATCTTGGAAAATCTTCAAGGATTCTAAGCATGCCAACAGTGCAAATGATTACACTGTAAATCCTAAGTATAATAACCTGTTTCATGCGATGAAGAGGACGTTGATTTGAAGCAAGTTGATTGACATAATCCACTGCTGAAGGTACTGCACTAGAATCATCTGTCACTTTCAGTTTAAAAAGATGTAAGATGCGAACCTTGTGCTCTGACCACATTCTGTCCAGAGCTATAATTTTCTCACAGAGGTCATCTAGCTTCCTCTAATCTTATCAGTAACTTTGGCTATTGTGAACAATTTAATACGTGAGGATTGACTACATGAACACTGGCTAATTAAAATGTATTTTTCCTTGCTAGGGTCTCTCGCCTCCTGAAGTGATTGAAGGATATGAGAAAGCATGCAAGAAGGCCTTAGAAATTTTACCAGGTATGTATACGTTGTGGTATTATCTAGAAACAAAACTATGAATGATCTTTCCGTGCTTCATTTTGACAATGAGTCTTTAGTTTGGCTGTTTCAAGGGGGGCACTGTCTGCTGAAGAGATTATTAGTGGATAACACAATGGGTTAGTGTGAATATATTATCATTTTCTCTCCTCATTACAGAAGTGGTACATAAGACTGTTAGAGATATGTGGTAACCCAATGGTTTTGCACACAAGACTCCCGGTCCAACTGTTCCAACTTGAACCCTGGTCTTGGGCATTGCATTCTTGGACTAGACGCATCACTTTACTTTAAGACATGTGATTTCCATTTTACCAGTGATAGAATTTCAAGTACTATGGTAACTGAAGTTGTACAAGACACTTCAGATAATGCATTTGATTTTTCTCTTCCATTTAGATTTGAGCTGTTCAAGCTTATCAGATCTTAGGGATAGTGAAGAAGTTACAAAAGCTCTTAAAACTGCTGTAGGCAGTAAACAGGTGCACATCTCACTTTAAACGCTCTTAATTAAGGATGCATACTACAGAGGCCAGACTGTTAACATTTTCAGGCAGCACTGAACATTTTTAGCCAGAGTGAATAGCTATGGCTTTGGTAGTAACTTTTTAACATTACCGCTATGCTTATAATTAACACTTGAACTTATGCGTAAGGAAACACAGAGACACATAAGCCAAAAAGAAAAGAAATCAATTTGTTAGCTCAGATTACTTTATTGGTATACAGTACCCTAGTTTTAGGTCAAATGAGGTAGTGAAATAATTGCCAAACCTTGCATTGCATTTTCTAACTTATTTCCTTCATTTTATTTGTCTCAGTATGGAAATGAGGATTTTCTGTCAGAGCTTATAACAAAAGCATGTGGTAGGTGACGACATTTCATCACTGTCTATGGCATTTACTTTGTTTTCTTTAGTTTGCTTTGATATGAAATACTGTATGGTGAATAAAGGAATGACAATACATTGTATGCCAGGACTGCCATTAAGGTTTGATTCACCTGTAGCCTTGATATTCACACCCGTAATAAAATTGTTACTTTATGGTGAATGGTATCAACCTTATTGACAGCCCTACATACTGTACACTCCTCTATTGAATGGAGGCAAATTGTCTGTTGTTATACATTTTAACTGATTACCAAAGTAGGATGACAACATAGTGGTATTCCATTTTGCTAACTCACGAGTATGAATTAGGTGATATAAAGTCCTGTTACCAATGTTATTGATGAAATTATAAAATTTAATGATTCACCCATGAACATTGGTTAATAGGCCTAATAATTGGTTTGAATTACTTGTAGTACTTGTACTATTGTAAAGTGGAGTTTGGTTGTTAACACAATGCACAAGAATGGGAACATATTAAAGTACTGCTGCCCCCAAACATGCACAAAATGACATGTACTGTGATGTTTACACTGTACTATTTATGCCTAAATTGGGCCTTGGTATAGTTTTGAATAAATAATTGCTACAGTTCGTAATATAACCATAGTCACATGTTTGTCTTTGTTTTATCATTAGTTTCAATACTCCCAGAGAAGAGTCCATTTAATGTAGACAATGTCAGAGTAGCAAAAATTTTGGTGAGTTTTCAAGTTTTCATGCACAGGTGTACTAGTAATTAGGTAGACCTATGAATAGAGTAACAGAACAAATAAACTTTGATGATAAGTTTATATGAATATTGTGCCACGTAGCACTATGAACACAAATGATGGAACAGAGAATTAACTCTTAAGTGTAAATTTAAGTGCTAATTTAACCCATGAATAACCCACTGGGCGTTAGCCCTGGTAAAGGGAATCAGGGAACCACACGAGGTAAAGAAAAAATCTTTTGACCTCTGTGGGAATCAAAACCCACGACCTCCAGATTAGACTGTTACTCTGCTGACTGAGCTACAAGGTCGGACAGAGAAAGTCAGGGTCGATTTAGGTGCTGAATTGTGGCGAAGAGAAAGTAACGGTAGATATGAAAGTTGTGCCGCATAGCACTATGAAAACAAATGATGGAACAGAGAATTAACTCTGTGTGGTTCCCTGATTCCCTTTACTAGGGCTACTAAGTTGCCTGAGGAACTGCCTTATTGTAGTTACTAGCACTTCAAGAAACGGGAACCATTTGCACTTGAGATTCCAAGATATTGTTACAGTAATACGTGGTGATGAATGTTCAGGGTTGCAATAATATTGGAAGTAGACTGCAAAGTAGTCCAACATCAGACTCGTTCTGGAGTGATATTTCTGATCAAGTAGTAAAAGTAATCTTTAGTACAACTGCAAATATTCTCTTCAAATGTTTACTAGTCAACTCCTTCATGCAGCTGGATTGTGAATTATCTTTCTTGTCTGTCTGTTAAAGGGCTCAGGAATCCACAGTTCAGAAGTAGTTTCAGGAATGGTGTTCAAACGAGAGGTTGAGGGTGATGTCAAAGCACTGAGGGATGCCAAGATTGTAGCGTTTTCATGTCCACTGGATTCAATGAACAC
>CM042749.1:1621138-1650659 GCA_022496165.2 Catalaphyllia jardinei | reverse complement strand
TAGTGGGCTTTTTTAGCTAGACAGTTTAATTATTATTTTGTAAAAATTGCTGGGTTCTTCTTTGTTTTACTTATAAGACCAAAGAGATGGAATTACCCATTGTTAGCATTTGGCCTATCTAGACTGTGAATCATTGCTCAAGAAACAATGATTATCAAACAAATGGAAAACATGAACAGATACAGATTGTATGGGTCTATTGTCCAATTATTTTTATTATTAATTTATTTTCTTTGGAGATATTTTATTTAGCAATCTTGTTATCAGCAAATTTGAAGTTAAAGCTTTTGATTGATTGATGCAATTTATCGTCAAATGATTCTAGATTGTTGTGTCGCAATATCTTCAAACTATGAGTGGAATATTTTATCCTCGTACCATGTTAACGTTTAAATCATTACCATTAAAAGAGCTACACATGGGAGATGTCCACCTTCTGCTGCAAAAAATAAAGGAGTGTTCTTGTCTGTATCTGCAGAATAATAAAACACATAGTGACAACATACTTAGTGCATTACAGTGAAAAGGAACTAAATAATGCACCATTACAACTGTGTGTTAATCATTGTCCTGTTTTTTAAATAATATACAGCTAAAATCAGTGGAACACCATATTGGCTAATGCTTGTTTTTATAGCTTGTGGCAGTACTGGTAGTACTCCCAGTACTGGCAGTCTTGTAATGCTAAGCTGTTAGTAATGATTCACGACCTCTGTCATGACCTTTTGGTAATTAAAAAGAGTTATAAAGAGTAATTGATATCTAAATGTTATTACTCATACCCCTAATATTCACGTCAACATTGTCATTCAGAAGAGTCACCATTGAGTAGTGATCCCCTACAAACAAGGATAAGATATTATTATGCAACATGTGTTTCTGATATATGTACAAGTGTTTCCGGGATCTGAAGATTGTGTCACATATAAAGTATGAGTAGTGTAGAGGATATAGAAGACTAGGCTAGGATAAAAACTCGGGGAGGGTGTACACTCCCTCATATGGGCTGTATTATATACTGTTACAGTAGGTATCTGCAGCCCTAATAGATTTAGACCATTTTGACCTCTCAAATGTTTATGCAAAGGGAAGCTGTTTCTGGTTAGCTGTGGTCTTTTCTCAGAACCATGTACTAATTTTAGGTCTGAAGTGGGGTATCAATTTTTGGCTGAGCTTTGAAATAGGGTGTGGAAAATCAGAGATTTTGGTCTGAAATAATATAAGGTACATGCACAGGTATCAAGGTTTGGGCCACACAGCTACCCACCAACTTTGGGGAGTATCTCCCAGGGGGTGGAGGAAGGTATAAGTCCACATTCTCATTTTATCATGACTTATTCCTCTCTGCCCATTAAACCCAGAAATTAAATACCCCAGGGCTCTGCCCCCTTGCAACTCACCAATTTGAGTAATATCCAGTGACAAAAAATGTCTTTTACTGTCACGCAAGTAAAATATAGTTAATGGAACATGATGCATGTATCTTTAGGTCTTTCATGGTGGCACAGCTCTCAATACAACTATTGTGTAGTCAAGCTCCAAAGGCCACTTAACTCTGAGACTCATTGTATATTGGGTTTAAACATTATAGCTTTGTTATCTTTAGTATTTTATAAGGATTCACGGCACTGGCCAAAAATATTAAAACAAGTTATTCATTTCACGTGTAATGCCAAGCTGTTTTGTTGTACAGCTCTTTCTACTGGCTATTTTGTAGACGTTAGTCTAGCTATATAAGCTCAAACAAACTGTTCAGAGTTCACTTTAGTGTTCTGTTGTACAGCGCAGTTAGTACTTGTTGTCAACTATCGTAAATTTTTTCCCTCCCTCCCTCCCTTTGGAGACGGGATTGGTTGTATTATTGCAATCTATTAAACAAGGGTCACTCCTACGTGTTTTGGTTAAGTCTGCACAGTGACTTCCCCTAAGCTTGTTGACCTTGTTGCCTTTGAACATCGCCTGCTAACCAATACTCTTGTCCGATCCAGCACGTGCTGTTTTGCATTCAGCTCGTAGTGTTGGAGAGATCTATAAGCGAGGTTCGTTTGTCACGCAATAGCTGGAAGTCGCACAGGCTAACCTAGCGCAAGGCAGTGCTCCTCCATTTACGCCAACTTGAGTTGTTCATTGTCTTTATTTAGTAGCCCTAATGTTAAATAAACATTGCACTGCAGTTGGTGGGTTCTGTTAAGGAACAGTGACATTAACAGTAATTTTCTGGGACCTGACTTCACCTGACTGATATTTTTACGGATATATTAATATTTTTGACAAAGTATAATATTATAATAATAACTTACTAGTAAAAAGACTTGAAGATAAATATTTCCTTACCTGTCTTGGCAGCTTCGAACAAGGACTCTTTCTTTTGCTCTGGGGTTAGACGACTAACTGGAGGTACAACTACAAACGTATCTGATCTCACGGAAGACATGGAGTCACCTAGCATAAAAACAACAAAATTATTGCTGTCACACAAAATGCACCATATTGCAAATTATAAAGTATAAGTTATACTATAACTTGCATTCAGATATTCTTTTCACTTGATCACTGCACTCAGGTTAGCTATAACTAACTTTTATGGAGGTCAATGTCAGTGGAGTATGCCCTAGTAACATTGAGGTAGGTTAAGGAACCCAAGAGTGAAGATAAGTGACTTGCAATTGGATCATGAGGTCTTCCGTATTCAAACCAATTCCCTGGCCAAAGACAAGACAGTGTTATTGACAAGACAATTTTCTTTACAATCCATTAACAGAGCAGCTCCCTGGTCAAGAGCATTACCAACAAAAAAACAATAGCCAAGGGTAACCTGGAAAAAACATTGACAGCAGAATAGCTTGTAAAAGACTAGCATCCCATATCATCCCAGATAAATTTGGTTTTATTATTGATTCACTTTATTTCATTTCTTTTTTCTTCTTTTTATTCAGTTTTACAGGTTGAAATATGATGTAATAAAATACAATGTACTGTGTTACATATAATATTATTATTGTTAGCAGTAGTCGTAATATATAGTTGGTGGGACGAAATGGCAACCCCCCAAAAATAACACAACTATTGAACCGTTAGAAACTTTTTTCTTCACTTGCTGTTCCACTCGATAACACTCACCAGCTGAATAATTATGCTAATATTTTAAATTTATAAGCTGAGCGACGTTCACACGATCCTAAAACACAATGTCAGTTTTGCAACCTACATTTTCTTGGAAAACTATTTCGATAATGTCTTTTGTACATTCTCCCCCTTTTGACTCTGTCAACCTTATCAAGACGTAACATTTTTCGCCCTAATTGGAGTCCAGCAAAACGCATTTAGAAACAGGTCTCAAAACAGTGTTTTGGCCAATTTGAATCTTGGCAACTCGAACATGGCCGTCTTGTCCTGTAAACACTTCCAGAACTCTTCCCCAAGGCCAGTGTGCTCTGGGGCAATCAGTAGAGATGGCAAGCACAATATCACCAATCTTGAGATCCGGCTTCATTTCGGTCCACTTCTGGCACTCATTTAATAATGGAAGCCACTCCTTCATTCATCTCTTCCAGAGGTGTGAAATTAACTCTTGAACTCGCCTCCATCTATTCCTCAGGCTGAATCCAATGAGTCATCCATGTATGTCGACTTCATCACGGTTTCAGCAGCAAGGGGAAATTTCTCCTCGTAGATCCTGGCATTCTCCTGGGACAGGAATTGGGCACCAAACGGAGCAGTTGCGTCTCCGAATACCACATGTTCAAATTCGTATACATCAGGATTGCGATCAACTTCCAAATTCCTCCAAAGAAATCTGAACTTTGGGCAGTCTTCAGGTGGGATACGAATCTGTAAGTACATCTCACTGACGTCACAGGCAATAGCTACTGGGAAACGACGATAACGGAGAAGAACATCAAACAGATTTGTCCGTAGTTTGTGACCTGGCAAGATATGATTGTTCAAGGATGTACCCTGAAATTTGGCACTGGCATCAAATACGATTCTCGTTTTTGTACTTGACCTCTCAGGAGGGCATACTGGGAAATGAGGTAGATACCAAGGGTTTTTCGGTTCTCGGTGTGATGCACCTTGCGGATGTACCCTTTGTCAATGTAGGAGGTAATAACCCACTGGTAATCTTCTCCCACCGAAGACTGTGGAATCAAACGCTTCTCTGTATTCCTAAGACAACTGTAGGCCATCTCATAACTGTTTGGTAACAATGAACAATCAGTTTTCCAAGGTGTCGCAACTTGGTAACGCTCCCCATCATGAGTGAGTGAGAAGTGAGTCTTGTCTAACGCAAGCTTCTCTTCTCTAGACAGAAATCAATGACGAATTTCATCGCGGCCCAGGGACGTGGAAATTCAATAACCAATTATTAGAAGATGAAAACTTATGGGAACTTATTAAGATGGAGTTTCGCGCTGAAACCATAACTTACACGAAAGCTAAACGCCGTGAACTTAAAAATAGGGAAACTTATCTTCAGGAAAAACTCGATGCCCTTGATAATGAAATATGCCATGGGCATGACCATTTCAACCAATCACTGCTAGATGAATACGAAAGCATCAAGACAGAACTCCAATATATTTACGAAAAGAAAGGCAAAGAAGCCATGTTCCGCTCAAAAGCTCGCTGGATTGAGAAAGGTGAGAAACCCACCAATTATTTTTTTAATTTAGAAAAACGAAACTTTGAGGAAAAGGTTATTGCACAGTTAAAACTTGAGAATGGCGAAATTACTTCAGACATGAAACAAATCAATCAAGAAATAGAATCATTTTACAGCAATTTACTAGAAACAAAATTATCCGACTCTCTCTCCACGAATTTCAGTGAGAACTTTTTCGCCTTTGTTGAGAACCTACACATTCCCAAACTCTCTTTTAAAGAATCAATGTCTCTTGAATCTGATCTGACACTTGCTGAGATAAAAAATGTTTTGAAATCTTTTCAGAACAACAAATCCCCTGGAGAGGATGGCTTTTCCAAAGAATTTTATGAAACATTCTTTGACCTAATCGGTATACATCTCCTGAATTCTTATAATGAAGCTTTTACCAAAGGACAATTGTCAATATCTCAGAGGCGTGGCGTTATTTGTTTGATACCAAAAGATGACTCCTACCTTATTGAGCTGTGTAATTGGCGACCGCTAACTCTCTTAAACGTGGATTATAAAATTTTGGCAAAAGCAATTGGCCAAAGAATTGAGTCAACACTATGTTCGCTTATACACTCTGATCAAACAGGCTTCATTAAGGGTAGATTCATTGGCCAAAATGTTCGGCTTTTAAATGATATTATGGAATATACAGAAGCTAAAAATCTCCCAGGCATCCTACTTTTCATTGATTTTCGTAAGGCTTTCGACACCATTGAATGGAATTTTATCCACAAGTGTATTGAATTATACAACTTTGGTCCAAATATTAGAAAGTGGATATCCATTCTCTACAACAATGTCGAAAGTGGCGTGATGAATGCGGGTTTCATGACCAATTATTTCAAAGTCTCTCGAGGCATCCGTCAAGGGTGTCCCCTGAGTCCTCTATTGTTTGTGTTAGCGGTTGAAATGCTAGCTCTCAAAATACGCCAAAACCAACTTTGCCGGGGCATCAAACTCCCAAATGAACAGAATGCCAAGATCTCACAGTTTGCTGATGATACAACTCTGATTCTTGAAGATACCACGTCGCTAAGAAATGCCATGAATATAATTAATTCATTTGGAGTATTGTCCGGTTTGCAATTAAATAAAAAGAAAACAAAAGCCTTGTGGATTGGTGCTTCGAGCAAAAACAAGACAGAGCCTTTAAAATTCCAGTGTCCAAAAGATCCCATTAAATTTCTTGGGACTTACCTTTCCCATGATGCAGTTGCCAACAATAACAATAATTTTTATATCAAGATAAGGAAAATGGAAACAAAGTTCAATATATGGCGGTCGCGGGATCTGACGCTCTTTGGAAGAACTATGCTTGCAAAATCTCTAGGTTTGTCTCAGTTAATTTATACTGCCTCCATGCTTTCTGTTTCAGAAACAGTAATACAACAAACCCAAAGTAAACTATTTGCCTTTTTATGGAAGAACAAGAGAGATAAGATCAAGCGTCAGGTTTTGTTTCGTCCCTTATCTAAAGGTGGGCTAAGCTTCCCCTGCTTCAGGACTGTTATAAAAGCACTACGTCTCAGTTGGATTAGTAGACTCTTAAATAACACCCATGATACCTGGACGGCAATCCCTAACTACTACTTCGATAAACATGGCGGATTCCTTTTCCTTCTAAACTGTAATTACAGTGCCGGGAAACTAGACCAAAAAATCCCCCTCTTTTATCGAGAACTCCTTGATTACTTTCAACAACTGCGCGTCAATTACGAAGATCCACTGAAACGCGAATTCATCTTGTGGAACAACAGAGACATTAATATTGAAAACAAATCGGTCTTTTGGAAGGCCTGGAGGGATAAAAATGTTCTTTTTGTGCAAGACTTGTTGAACAATCAAGGTAACTATCTTTCTCCTCAAGAATTCAGGGATAAATATAAAATCAAAGTCAACTTTCTACAATACTACCAAATCACCTCAGCTATTCCTGCTTATCTCAAAAGTTGCGCTTCAGCCCATACGGACCTTGGGGATCTGAATTCAATTTTCGAAAACTTCGATTTCCAACTATCAAAAGACATCACTCTCAATTTAAAGAAAACATCCTGCAAGCAGTTTTATAAACTTTTTGTAGAGGAAATCAATACAGAACCTACTGCGATTAAATCATGGCGAAAAAAAAAATTGCTCTGAAGTTGCTGATAATTGGGTGAACTGCATCCAAAATAATTACAAAATTACTCGGGATAATAAGTTAAGACAATTTTATTTCAAGCTGTTGCACAGAATACTAGTCACTAATAAAGAACTTAAACGATTTGGGATAACTGATTGTGACAAATGTGTTATGTGCGGCGAAAATGACTCTATTGAACATACATTCTTTGAATGTCAATCCTTCTCGAAATTGAGTGACGAGTCTCTTCAGTGGTTCAATAGCGTACACAAAATTAATGTCAGCCTCACCTCGCTACAATACTTTCTGAATTTACCAAGATCAATCGCCAATCTTTCCGATAAACAGACAAAGGATTTGTGTCTTCTTCTGTTATATGCAAAGCAGTACCATTACGCTTGCAAAACAATGCGAAAGAAACAAGACTCTTCTGAATTGATATCCAAATTTATAATCCAGCTTGAAATAGAAACATAACTTGACGTGATTATGTTGCCCTTGCCCCAGCTACAAACACTTGTATATTATTTATTGTTAAGAATCAGTTGAAACACCTATCTTTTTTTTTTTTGTATTATTATTTTTTAATTTGTTGTAAAATAAAATCTAGGGTTTTGAGCAAAAAAATAAAAATAAAAAAAAATAAATAAATAAATAAATAAATAAAATAATAAAAAAAAGAAAAATAAAAAAGAAAAAAATCTTCACGTCATTCTCTTGGACGCCCAGAACCTTTTCAGAAAATCATTGATTTCATCTTATATAATATTATGAGGTCTGGTGAAAAGGTACAGGCCAGATTCGTCATGTGGCTCCTGATAACAGCTCTCCCTTGTGGGGGACCAACACACGACCAGCCCAAGGGCCCTAATCTTGCAATCAGCTCTCCCGGATTTCCTCTGATGTCACACTTTGAGTAGTGGAGATTGAATTTGATCTTGGCCAATGACCACGTCAACAATAGGATCAGCTGGCAGTTCTGGAAATTTGCAGAGGTGTAAATGGGGCCATCGATCCTGAAATTTTGACCAAAGAACAGGTTAGAGCTTTAAAGGGTAACCTCACATTTCCATCAGAGCTTTCTAGTGTCATGCTAACAGGCAGTGTATCAAATGTTTCCACGCTCTCACTAAGAACATTAACTGTGACTTGCTCGTATGTTGCAGACAAACCAAGTGCACCAGCTAGCTCCTCGTTTACATAAGAAACACTACTTGTATCAACCAAAAGGGCATTACCTTTAATCTTCTTTCCATTTGCAGACAACCAAATGGGCACTGTTCGCAGAGACACACTTTCCTTATTCTGCGTGGAAGCGAGCGTGACAAGGTGGGAGTGCTCTTCGATGCTGATGCCTGATTGAGTGATTTCCTTGGCAAATGTAACACTTCTGCTTAATGGTAGTAAAGGTTTGATTCAACCGTTTCCTATTGTCCTCCTTTGGCTTTCCTTTGGCACCGTGAAGCCCCTCCATGGTTTTAACGGCTTTCACTTGATACTCTGATTCCTCAGCTATCCAGTCTTAAGAGTCTCAATAGATTCTGGTCGACCGCTTTCTTTTACCCAATGGTAAAATCTGAACAACATAGATTTCGGAATCTTTTCCAGAACAACAGTGTAGAGAAGGCTTCCAGGATCTAATTCACTCCATCAATTATGTTCGCGGAGAGTGACGACCGTGCTTGTGAGAGTATCAGCAAATTTCTTGAGTTCCTGTATGTTTCCTTCTTGAATTGAGTTAATTCTCTTCTCCTCCTTGAGATAATTTTGAAGTTGTCTTCTTTCGCCACCAAATCTTCGTTTGGGAATTTTTTTGGCCTCTTCATAGGGTTCTTCTGAAAAGCCAAGCTTCGATATTGATTCTTCTGCCTTTCCCTGAAGGCAAGCCTTTAGCTTTATCATCTTGTACTAAGCCTTTAGCCTTATCATCTTGTATTTCGCCGGCTCATCAGAGTCATCCATGATGCTTCCGAAGGCTGTCCAGAAGTATTCAAACTTTGTCTTGTCACCAGAAAATGTCGGCAATCTAATTTGTTCGAGTTTCCTATCGGCAGAAGAACTTGGTGGTTGTTTCGATTGCGAAAAGGAAGGCTTGGGTGCTGCTTCTGGATTTTTCCACAGCAAACTGTTGTCCAACGGCGGCAATTGATTTGCCTTCATGTGTTTATCAGGATCTGTCAACGACAGTTTCCGAGAGGAAGAAAAGAGAAAATCTTTCACTAAGGTAATTTCTTTGTCGGTAGCTTCGATTATCTTGTTGATTTCTTCATTCAATCGCTCAACGTTTTTCTTATCACTTACTCTCTCATAAATAATTATCAGGTCTTCCAAAACTTGCACTGCATCCTTTTTGTTCTCCTCCACATTTTCGAGGGCGATTAAAATTGCTTCCCTGTCGATTGTTTCATCGGACAATAGCCTCATTAGATGGGTATAGAGCTTGGTAAGCTGCATTTTCAGAACACGTTTCTGCCTTTTTAACTCCTCCAGCAAAACCTCATTTGCATGTTTTTCGGCTCCTGTACGACCTCTATGGGTTGTTCTATGAAATGCGTATAGTATTTTCTGCACAAAAAAATTATCAATAAAAAGGGTAGAGATTTTTGGATCCTCTACGACCTCTATGGGTTGTTGTAGCGCATGGTGGAGTAAAGACTTAGCATAGTAGACCTACACCTCTATGCTTCTACACCTCTATGCCTCTACACCTTTAAACCTCTACGCCTTTATGCCTCTACGCCTTTATGCCTCTACGCCTCTGCGCCTCTACATGTCTTCACCGCTACACTTCCACACCTCTACACCTTCACCCCTCTACACCTCAACACTTCAGAGGTGTAGAGGTGTGGAGGCATAGAGGTGTAGAGGGTTAGAGGTGTAGAGGTTTAGAGGTTTAGAGGCGTAGAGGTGTAGAGGCCCAGAGGTGTAGAGAGGTAGAGGCATAGAGGTGAAGAGGTGTAGAGGCGTAGAAGCGTAGAGCTGTAGAGCTGTAGAAGCATAGAGGTGTAGAGGTGTACAGGCATAAAGGTGAAGAGATGTAGAGGCGAAGAGGTGTAGAGGAGTGTAATGTAGGGTAAAGGAGCGTAGCATAAAGTAGCACAGAGTAGAGTATCATTGAATAGCATAGATTAGCGTAGAACAGGAGTAAGACTCTCTGTTGGGCTTGACAATGCTCTAAGGCTTCTTTACTTACAGAGTTGAGAAGGAAGTGTAATATGGAGAGAGGCTGTGCTATATGGAGGGAGTACAGGTTGTAGAGGCTCACAAACTCTACGCTTTTCTTCGATAACTTTTTGGGACACATTTGGTAAATTCCTACAAAAACAGTTCTGAATGCACCATTGCAAATCAGGTTAGATCTTCACAAAAGTTGACTGACAGCCCATACTTTCCCTAATCCCATTTTTGAAAATCACATCTTGGACACAGTCTCTAAGCGATAAACAGCTTCGATCCAATAAATAATTGTCTAAGACATCATTATGTTGAAATATTTGGCTATTTGTGGACGTTTTCCGCCATGCTCGCCAAATACATTGGCACTTTCACTGTGTTACATCCAGCTAATTGAAAGTAATTTACAAGCAAGCTAGGGTCAGTTGCCCTGTGATAAAGTTAGGTGCCCATCCAGGATCTCGTACAAAAATGTGGTCACTCGTGCTCATAACCAGGGTGCCCCTGGCAACCAGGCACCATTGCATAGCAGCCTTGTGTTTTAAAAAAAAGTCAGAACTTTTCATTAAAAAAAAATTTCTGGACAAAATTTCCAACTGATGACCAAAAAAATTGATAACTAATTAGTAAATAGGATCACTGTCGGTCATATCACTGAAATTTTAAATGCACATATACCTCTTCCAGTTCTGGCCTCTTCAATAGCTGAGAGAGCTTTCTGTGTACTCAGCTCATCCTCCTTTTGTTTAATAAGACATCTTGTACACACCTGCAACAAACAACTTACAGCTTCGATCTACTAAGTGGTTCTCGTTGTACTTAAGTGGCTGAACCCAAAGATGTAATGTCAATGGCAAACTATCAACTGCCCGTACTCTTAGTTGTGGTGTGCCCCAAGGCAGTATATTGGGTCCTTTACTGTTTTTAATTTACATTAACAATCCCCCCAACTCCCTGCAGGACGCTGTACCAAGAATGTTTGCCGATGACACCAATCGGCTCTCCGTATGTGTTATTCAGAGATTTGCTTTTGAATGGAGCGCGGTCAAAAGCTAGGCGGCGGGCGAAAGAGGGAGAGCCTGCAATGGTTCATGTACGATTTGAGTTCTGCCTCCTTTTCCACTTGGCTGATCTTTTACCTCGCCTCATTGCTTGACTCAATGAAAATAGCCAAGGTCGCCCATAGCAACCGAAAACATGAACAACACAAGCCGACATTTCAATCAAAAAATCCAAGAATTATTGCCTGAAAGCTTAACCTTGAATGGGAACTGTGACGATATTTCGTTTGTTTTACATGAAGTGTTTACCGCTGACTTGAGAGTGTAACCCAGATGAAAAGCGTGTTTAGTGCATTAACAGTTGTGTTCACGTATCGAGTGTTTGTCCGCTGTTCTCGTTTATCTGTAATCTGTCGCCCGACCTTCCAACAACGTTACAGGGGGTATGTTTGTTTTTTCTTTTTTTTTTGCCAGGGGATGTGATGATATTTCGTTTGTTTTACATGAAGTGTTTACCGCTGACTTGAGAGTGTAACCCAGATGAAACCGTGTTTAGTGCATTAACAGTTGTGTTCACGTATTGAGTGTTTGTCCGCCGTTCTCGTTTATCTGTAATCCGTCGCCCGACCTTCCAACAATGTTACAGGAACATCTTTTTCAAACTTTCCTCACGTGATTTAGACGAAAAAATGACCTTGGAAGGCTAGAGAGGAGAACAAAACTGAAAACAGAGCAGACAGCATAATTAGCTAATTATTATTCACAGCATGTTGTTCAGTACGAAACTAAAATAAAGCTTGCTTCTGGATAATTTCAGCCTTAAAAGCCAGCAAATGGTCGCAATTTACTCTCTGTATCCTTACAAATGTCCTGACTACTATCTCTAAAAGATTTTGCCCCAATTTTGAGCAAATAAACATTCCTCTGTGACCCGTTGGCAACCGACTGAAATCCCTCTGCTCATTTACTTGACATGTCTCAAGTCGAATTGGCCAATCAACAATTTACGTTCAGAAACTGAATGTAAATACTCAAATCTTACAAGGACCATTGCAGGCTCTCCTCGCCCACAGACCACCCCCCCCCCTAGCTTTTGACCGTGCGCCACTTGAAAGCAAATCTCGGAATAACCCATATGGAGAGCCTGTTTGCAGGCTAGGATCAAGGCAAAGATTTTCTGTCCAATGTGACAACTTAGAAATTAGAATTGATGACCAAATTATCCAGAGAGCTAATCATACCAAAGCTTTGGGTGTTGTTACCATTGATGATCATCTCTCTTGGTGTAAACACATTGAAGAGATTTGTAAAAAAGTCTCTTCGGCTATAGGCAGCCTCAAACAAGTGCAACCCTTTATATCGAAAGAAACTGCAATTCAAATTTATAATGCTTTAATTATGCCACATTTTGATTACTGCAGCCCCGTTTGGGACTGTTTGAGTGGTTACTTGAGAGGGCAGCCAGGATTATTACTAAATCACCCTTTGATATGAGCTCGGACCACCTCCTGTCCACTCTTGACTGGGTGAGGCTATTTCTTTGGTGGAAGAAACAGAAAGCCTTAATGATGTTTAAAAGTATGAATGGACTTGCCCCAGAATATCTTCAGAGTCTTTTCTCTCAGCGTCGCTCAGTTTATAACTTGAGAGACTCTGATGGAAAACTGACCTTACCCAAACCAAGTACTTACTATCTGAAACGCAGCTTCTCTTACAGTGGAGCTATGTTATGGAATAACATGTCCAAAAGCTTAAAAAACGCTGTATGTGTTAATCACTTTAAACAACTTATTAAAGAAGGTAGCTTTGGCTGATATATCGGATTCCCACACGGCAATCATGTAAAACAGTGTTATACTTAGTTTTAGTTTTCTAACTGACGATTTTCCGTGTTTAAATAAAGTTTTTACATTACATTACATTACAGATCATAAACCTTCAACCATCTCACCAGTGTAAGACTGAGGAAACTACTTTATTTTGACTGGCTGAGAGCAGGCCAATTTATCAGCAATTTGCACTGGGCTCAATGCAAACTTTTCATAATTTTCTCAGTCATAATTATAATACTAACAGAGAACACAGAGTCTCCAGTAGCTCAGTGGTAGAGCATCCGACTAGATCACGGAGGGTCATGGGTTCAAATCCCATCTGGCACTTGGATTTTTTCCGAGTCTTCGTTTCTCCTAGAATTTACATAATATCATAATTATAATACACGAGTAACTGTATGAAAGCCTGAGCAATAAAGAATTTACAGTACTTGTGATATATGAAAATTCTGACTTTCAAATTGTACTCACCTAAGGATCATGATGTTATTTTGAGATAGGTTTCAAATATCACTAATAATTAATCCTTAATTGCAACTTACATTCATATATCATTACCTACCTGTTAATAAGGTTTGATAATAAAACAAAATAAAATAAATTACCTTGATGGCATTGTTAACTACCACATGACAAGTAACACACACTGCTGCAGAACATGTGCGACAATGGGACCTTTGAAAAAAGGGAAATTGAATTAAAATTTATTTTGTGAAAATCAGAACGAAATGCCTTTGAAGAGTACCAGTATGTGTTATTGGCAGTTCAATTTTTCCTGCATGTGATATTTCTTTAGTACATGATTTAATAAAATTTATTAAATCATGTACTGATAATGATGAGTTTAATCCATAGAACTAAATGTTATGCTTAATATTAGTGACTGCTTAAGAGCTTGTAGTAAATGGGTTTTGACATTTAAACTATCATGATGAGTACACAGTAAGCCAAAATTTACTAACTATAATAAAGGTTTCCTAAAATATTTTAAACATATAAAAAAATAATAATAAGATTAAATTTAAATAAAAATTATAAAAAAGTTTCTTACCGCCCTTTTACCAAGTTAGTTCCCCAAAACTTGTGAAAGAGTGTCCCACACTTTGAGCAGTTCTGTGCAAAAAAGTAATTTGGCATTCTAATTCTCTTTCAGAACAGACTTAGTATAGAAGGTTAAACCTATAAAAAAGATAACCAGATAAGTTGAAGCCCTTGAAGAAATTGGTAGGGAAATTTAGAGCTGCCAATTTTCTTCTATCTCAAGTGAATATACTGGGATGAGCTGCACTGTTTAAAAACTGAAGGTTCTTCGTAATTGCCTAAATGAAACTGTTCTGATCTTTCAGACTCTGATCCATGAGCTTATTCTCCACAACAAACGGGACGTAAATCCTTCATCAGTCAGTGTAACCAGATTTATTCCAAGTAAATTTTCGCGGCGAAAAGAGAAAAGATTTTCACTGGCAAACGTGACAATTACAATCCCTGACAATCACATGGAAAATCAACACACGATACCTAGCGATGAAATACAATGCTAAACTGTGTAGTAATGCTAGACGCGTGGCATGTGTGACAGAACAGAAACTTTACAGTTGAATAAGAACAAAAACATTTCCCTAGTCCTAAGAAAAATAGGTATAGATTAACAAGAACAAAAAGAAATGACATTTTAAAGAGATGCAGTTTAACTGACTGTACACTGAGAGACTGGATGCTAATCAATCATGGTTCGACACATGTACAGTGACATATACAATTAATAATCTATTAGCTGATACTGTTGTAAATACTATTAATATTATTATTAAGTATGATTCTACCATTTTAATATATTTTTAAGTTTTTTTTATTTATACACGACCCCACAAGCTTGTAGCTTTAATTTTAACCGTGTTTAAATAAAGGTCACATACATACATACATAGTTGCTGTATCCGAGGTATTAAAGTGGAGTTACCTTACAGTCACAGTATTTGTATGATTTTTTACAGTCAATGCACTTTCTTGGACCAGGTTCATTGTTACCTGTAAAAAGCAACATGCTCTTTTATATATTGGTTGCAAAATACTGCGGCCTTCCACTCAAGAAGACTTAATAACAAACTTTCAAATCTAGATAGCTCAAAAACAACGAAAGTGCCTTTTCAGGGCATTCCATGTTGCAGAAGTATTTCTGATTTGGTTCAAAGAAATTTAAATTCCCTGAACCTGAAAACATCAGTCTTGCTATAATTAGCAATATTCTCATCTTTTAGCAGGGTGAGCCTCTTGACTTCCTTAATAAGTTAATTAAGTTTCAGTGTTCCACAAAATGCAATACACACATATATATGGACACAACACAATTAGAGCTGGTATCCATAGGTAGCATGAAATCGTACAAATCAACAACTAGCATGATCGAGTATAAACATACAATCCAGAAATTAACCCTCTTAAAAATAAAAGAATATAAAAACTTACTTTTGTGAGGTCATCTTTTTACAAGTTACCGCTCACCGGTTTACCCATTAGAGTAGGGCAAGAGCTGCTTTAGCTTTCCTGTAGTTGTTTTCCAGGTATTTTATCTACATCTATTTATTGTATCTATATCTGTTTAGTTAGCTAACGTCGCAGCGTTAGAAATTAAGTTACCTTGGGAAAGGTAAGATCTAACTATTGCAAGACTTACACTATCATAAGGGTAGTAGTACTAATGCACGTACAAACGCATCGTCTACGCCTTGCAAATTATAACATACAACATATCAGGGTTTAAACACCAAGCATGGACTTACTTTCAGATGGATTAGAGCTGTAAGAGCTATCCATTGCTTTTTCTAGCTGTGATGTTTATCCTTTTGTACAAATTGCACTAAACAACATCATTTCGCAAAATACTGTGCTTGGGAACCAGGCCTTATCAGCTGACCGTTTGGCTTGGAGTACGTGCCAGAGACCCCGTCCATTGGAGCGTGCAGGGAACGTAAAAGGTTTCTTGAAAGTGTTTCGCGAGCTGTTTCGTGAAAGGTCGATACATCGATCAATTGCTTCGGTCAGGTAGGTAAAAAGAAATGTTGTATGACAAATGTATTGAAGTGCGTGACTTAGCCGGGGACCTAAAATTGGTTCGATCATATATTTTTTTCATGGTTTCTCTTGGTACAAGGATTAAAGCTTATCGTGCCCATACGAGACCATGCGAACACTACAAGTCATATAAATCTCAGCAGAAAAATCGCCCAAAGAAAGCTAGTGTGCACATAAGAGTGTTCAAACACGGGTAGCCAGTTACGTCTAAAGTTGTACTGTAATTCGATACCTGTAATTGGACACCAATCAGAATGGAGATAATTTTATTTTAGATATGATTTTAATGATTACTGCATGCTTTGTATTTTAGATCTACCTATGAGTCAAAATGTCAGAGCTAAAAGTTGAACATTGGAACAGTGAAATTGATGGGCCAATCAATGAAACAAGCATGAGAAACAAGTTGAAGTCACAAGGCTATTCTTGTACAAGATACACTTTTCCTCCTGGCACTGACTTTCCAGACCATACTCACAGTGTCTCCAAAAAGGACTCAATTATCTCTGGCCAGTTTAGGTTTGCCATGTTGGGTAATGAAGTGATTTTACAGCCTGGAGACATGGTTGTTGTACCTGCTGGTGTCGTGCACAATGCTTCTGTGGTTGGGAAAGAATCAGTGATTTTCTTTGATGCAACAAAGTCAAGGTGAAGATTGAGAAAAAAATACCAGCTGTAGAGCTCCAAATTATAGACCAACAGAGTCACATATGTCCAGGATTGAATGCAAGTATTGTTTAATTAGTACTTCATATTTGGCAGGGTTATTTGACATTTTCATATTACTTCATATTTGACAGAATTGTGTGTGTTTCGGTGACTTTTTACCAATGAGGACACTTTGTGATGCTTATCATGAGTAATTTGAATCTCACTAGTATTCAATCCTGGACATATCTGAACAGATAATTTGGTGTTATCAACTAAGTTGATAATGTGAATAGGCCACCGCAAAGAGATTCATAAGTTAGCATTTCGAGTGCTAGCCCTTTGTCGGACTGAACAGAGTTGTGCCTGCATTATGATGAGTTTGCACCTGTCAATGAAAAAGGAATCAGGAGATACTGAGTTGTTAAGGTGATTTCCTAGTTTTGCATTGCGAGATTTCCCTCAAACTAAGCTCAATAGCGAGATAAGTCCTCCTTTTCTCTTAAACGAGCATGGTGAACCCCACTTTTTATTTTATAAATTCAATGAGAACAATATCCTCAATAACTGAGAAAAAACTTGGCAGAAATCTATGGCTACTTTTTTGGCAAATGAATTAAATGCTACAGAAAGAGACGTAACGACAGGCCCAACATAGCAAGCCCAAATTATGTTTCCTTTAAAGGGTAAAAACATTAATTAATAATGCAGGGTATTTGAAGCCTTTTTTCTGGTATGTAGAAGAATAAACAATAAAAGAAAGTCGAACTCTGTGTGATATAACATGCTTCATTGGAAAATAATCGCGCTTATTTGTTGCACACAAAGATCACTAAAAGTCACCTTAATAACCGTATTTGTCAGCATTGTGGCATGAAAACAAGCACGGTGACCCTTTTTTTATCACGTTTTTAATATCTACTTGTCTTGTAACATCAACATACCAAGTTTCATCGGAAATCTATGGCAGGTTCTTTTACTAGGGAATCACCTTAAGTGTTTGATGACATTTGCCAATGTTATTGTCTAGTGAATTTGGCATTAGATAGACCCAAAAGCTGAAAGCTTGTGGGCCTGTGTAAGGAGATGTTTATAGCTAAAAATAATAAACAAAAAGCTGTCAATAGATAGAAAATCTCAAATCATTAGGCAACAACAACAATACTTTATTACTTGTTAGTTAATTGAGGTGGGTTAGGATAATCAGTGAAAAAAAGGGATTATACACTAAAAACTAAAAATAAAGAAAAATAAGTAAATACAAAAACAGAATAAATCTACAGAAACAGCTTTGTTGGTATGTATATAATACAGAACTAATGTTTAATTTTTTAATTTAGTGTTTGAAGCTGTCATAACATTAAATCAACACTGCCAAAAGTATCTGAGGATTTTAGCTTTCTGATGAGAATCATTAACCAAGTAATACTGTAGCATTTGCCAGTCCTGCGATCAGCATATTCCAAATTACAGAGTCCCTGGTATCCTGCAGAGCCTTCCATGTAGTGGGTATTAAAACACAGTACCAGCAATCTGAGTAACATTAATATTAGTACATAACTAAACATGGTTAAATCAATTCTTTTGGGAATAAATAGTTGAAATTTGAGTGAAGGAAAAACGTCCAACAGCAGCCGAAAAAGTCTGGGTTCAAGCATTCTAACTCGTTCCAGACTACCTCTCTTGTATAGTCTTCTACGCAGAACAACTAACTCGCGCGCTCGCGTAAGCGACAACCTCGATTGATTGTCGTTTGGCTCTTTGATTTACTGAGTTCTTTCCGTGGGTTTTGGTCAATCAATCAGTGATGCATAGGATAGTAAATTAACAACTATCGTGAGGTGAGTTTCTGGATGATTTAGCAGTTGAATACTTGTAATTTAGAATCGGAACGATCGGCAACAAACACGACTGAAGCACATGGTCGACCTGACTGCCGTCGAGTGAAATAGATTTAGTTCAGTACCAATTTAGAGCTTATTCCGGCTGTGGCTTAAGACGATAATTTCTCTCGTAAATAATCTCAACATGGTTGAAGTTAAAGATGTGGTAGTTCCCTTCACTGGCCACAAGATTATTTCCTTTTCATACGAATGAAGCAAGCGTTAATCCCGTTAAACACAAACACGTGCTTTGTGGACAACTGGAAAGGTACTCTGTAATTCAACTTTTCCTTTGGGTCATAGAGTCCTAGGCTTTTCTCTCATGGAACCCCTGAGGCAGAAAAACAAAATGAGCCTCATCTTATTCAGTTGGAGCTTCCTTTATAGCTTTGCAAGGCAGCCCTTTAACCCCTCATTTCGGGCTCTGAGTCTATCGAACCTTACCCTGCGAGCAGAGTCTCTTCGATCTTCCTAGACAAATCAGGAAGAGGAAGGAGACTCTGCGAGCGGCTTCAAGATTCTCTGATCCACCGCTCATCCGAGAAAATGGATGAGTAAGTCCAGTTTCCTGTTGGTCAAACCGTTTTTTTAATGAAGCGCTCGATGATTCGTTTGGTCGGGTTTTTCAACTCACCACTGCTTGTGGTGGACCCTTATAAGTGGCTTTTCTTTTACTCTTCAATCACAATTTTTCATGTTTTTGAAGACAAGGTTTTTTTCTTCATAATATTCTAGAAAAGAGTCGCAAGAAAATATGCGAGCTGATTGGTTAAAAATCATGTTTCTATATCTTAATGGAGACACAGAACTAGTATGATCTGTTGACCCAATGATAGCCCAAGCAAAGATATTTTGCATTTTGATGATCAAAGTAAACAAGTTGTTGTACTTGGCATTTTTATCAAGTTATAGAAACGCTCGGGGAAAGTTTGAGAGAACACAAAAAAGACGTGGAAGCACTCACCTACGGGTCGTGTTCCCACAGCATTTCTCATTTTCCCAAACTTCTACTCGTGTTTCTATAACTCAGTAGAAACATGGTACATGTTTTCTATTTCTTGATTAGAAATCATATCCTGTTACATTAACACAACTGTTGCAAGGTTAACTCTAAATCCTTTTGGCGCCAAATGATGATTTTGAATCGCTACATTGAAAACTTGATGAAAATTATGTCAAACACTCTAATTTTTTCCTGATGGTGCCACATTATTATAATTTATTATGCTGTAGCATTTTTAATGTGTTAAATGGTCATAGCTTAACCACTTCACTTAAGCAGAGTTTCTTTCCCTTCTTATGTTTTGGAATGGATAGATTGGATCAGTTAGCAAATTATAATTATGAAGAAGGCACTCTCAGACTCTTTCTCTGGTGAGTAGACTCTGTCTTTGTTTTTCACAATTTTTCTTTTACCTGGAACAAAAAAGAAACTTTAATGAATTTTGCCAGTTTACACTTAACAATTATAATACTTTTGCAACAGGCGTCCCATTTTATGTCACTATTACTTATTACTGGAAAGAAAAAGTTTTAAGCCAACATTTTTCTCGTGCCTGATGATTAAAAGTTCATGCACCACTCAGACCAACTTTGGTGATGACAGCAGTATGAAGGCTAGTGAGAAAAACTGTTCACTTGTCAAGGTTGTCAAGAGTGTAGCAAGGTGTTGATGACAGTCCTTGACTTCTTAATCTAGACCAGCTACTCCACTGGGTCATTCTTCTTATTCTTTTTTTAGTAAATGTTGGTAAAATCAGTGACCTTCAACATTGCATGTGCATCCATATATGTTATTTACCGGGCGGGAGGTCCATATGGGAAAAAACTGTGCCCAAGATCTTGAGTATGGGCCGAGCCCGAAGGCCGAGGGCTGTACTCAAGACCAAGGGCACAGTTTTTTTCCCATGCGGACCGACCTAGCCCGGTAAATAACGTAAGTTTATTTTTTTCCTGCAGTAAATAGGTTTTACAGATTACTAATGGGTTTGTTTACGCAACTCTTATCACTGAATCGGCTTGCGCGCGGTCTACTAACAATTTATAAAAAATCTTGTCAACGAGCGAACAATTCAGATAGTAGACAAAGAAAGATGTATTAAAGAACATAAAGTTTTCAAACTACTTTATGTTAGTTGCATTTATTTAACCAGTTAAGTTCTCCAAAATTGCTTTTGTGGTGTGAAATTTTGTGCGAAGTTTGAAGTTTTACTACAAAACAATTTCTGTCAGTCGTCACTTTTAAAATCACAAATCAGACTACAAACCAAGCAAACCCTCACAACTTCAAAACACTCAACTAAATTTACTTACAGTGACTTTCCTTGCCATTTTAAAGAAAACAGAGATAAACTTGTGGTGACTAATCGTCGATGGATGTGTAAAAAAGGCAAAAGATTGATGGTTACCGCTAACTTTTAGGAGCGAAATTTAGGGAGCGGGAAAAAATCCGGCCCGTGGGCCGTATCGTATAAAGCTGGACCGGTCACATGCGTAAGATTAGCCAATGAAATTGAGGATTCGGGATTCCGACCCGCTCAGATGCTTGTGAAAAAAAATAAAATTATTTTGTTATTGTTGATTGTTTTGCCCTTCTATCCTTTATATTCTAAAGCATCCATCTGGATTGTTCTATTTTATGGCCTTTAAACTCATCGCCAATAGATGAGGTTGGGGATGGTGCCTGTCAAAGTGGGCGGCGAATTCCAGGGCGAGCAATGAGCGAGCCCTGAGCAGGGCACGCAGGCATCCACCACAACTCTGGGAGCGGCAACCACCCACCAGGCACCGTCACACTGACCAAGTCAGTGGAGATACTTACCAACCCCAATACTTACCAAATCCACCAATGAGGGAGGGAAGGGAAAGGTGAAAAAGCAGAACTGCAGGATTTGCCAGAAACAAACTGCACCTCACACAGCAGAAACGAACAACATGTGCGATTCAAGAAACCCGGTATGATACCTCCAAGCGCATGATTCCCAGACCACCGCTGACCAGCATTGGCTTGATTTTAACTTAGCCTAAATTACATTTAGCCACATTTAAACTCATCGCCAATAGATGAGCTTGGGGATGGTGCCTGTCAAAGTGGGTGGCGAATTCAAGGGCGAGCAACGAGTAAGCCCTGAGCAGGGCACGTAGGCATCCATGGCAACTCTGCGAGCGGCAGCCACCCAAAGGACACCCCAGGGGTGCTTGGAAGGCGAAGGGGACGCGAACAGAGATGACGTGAAACCTGCGCCACCACCCAAAAGCAACCAAGCACCCGCCCCCAGCTCAATCCATGACACTGGACAACACTTACCCAGAAAAAACAGCAACGCTGAGCATGAAATGAGTCTGGCAAGTCCGCGAACAAGAGGGAAAGATGAAAAGGAGGTGCCAAAGACAAGGTCCGCAGCAATCCACACGAATCCCTGGCAGAGCAAAAGCCAGAGAAAAGCACAATCGGCAGGGTGCACGAGCAGCGACAGCAAGATGAACAGAACAAACGCACCACCAGAAGCCTTGACAGTCGTCGCTGATCAACTGGAGTGCTTCCTGCGTACGTCGAGATCACGAAACTATGGAACCAGCGACGAGACGCGAAGAGAGAGAAGCCAAGGTCTCAGATGGAGTGTGAATGTACGCCTGGTGGGCAGAACTAGACCAACGGCCCAAGACCTGAATAAGGTGATCCGGAATGCAGCGACAAGCGGCAACCGTTGCCGTACCGATGCAAAAACTGTGACTGGAAAAATTGCTGAAACGCCTGCTCCGGGCAGGATTTCTCTGATACGAGCAGTGAGGGCAGCACGGGACAGAGGCTGATCATCCTGGAGAAGAAAGAGCGGGCCCCCCTGAGTTGCCCCTCACTGCCAAGTAGGCCAAAGCAGCTTGAAGGGCGCAAAGAGGGAAGCCACCCCGGCCAATGTGAACGAAGCAGCCTTTCCGAAAGGGGTCAGACTTGGAGGCTTTAATCCTCACTCGCAAGCAGGAAGGATTGACATCAGAATCTATGGAGATGTCACGGACGCTTAAATGGAGTGCTGGGGAGAAACTTGCCAAATTGTGAACCGTAAATTCTGCAGAACGCAGGAAGCCAAAGTAGGCGAGTTTGCATGCAGCCCAAAACATGCAGTGGGCAAAGATAGATAAATCTACAGACCCAAAGATAATCATCAGAATGTCATTCGTAATTGGGAGATGCTGAGCTTCAGGGGAACCTTGGGTCCACTTGATGCCACGAAGAACCCACCGCAGACGTAAACAGACTAGCCCTCTTCGATATGCAGAGCATGAACTGCCGAAAGATACACTTTGATTGAAGAATGCTGCACTGATCCAGCCAGGAACGTGGCAAATAAGCACAAAGTCCATTCATTGGTGGGGCACGGTGAGCCACTGGAGTGCAGCTTCACCAACTGCACGCAAAAGTTGATAAACTTCCGCTGGCCAGATGCGTAGGATCTCCAGTTGGAGCAGGCCTCGAAATTGCAACCGATACGGTTGCATTTGCGACTTAATTTTTCTTTTTGCGACTAGAAAAAATAGAGTAGTCGCGAATTTGCTACTAGGTTTTGCCTTGTCTGATACGAAATAAAAGAGCTAGCAGTTGAGTTTTTGCTTAAATAACTTTAGAAATGAAAAGATTCAATAAATTTGCAACTTACAATTTTGTTTCAATCTGAAGGTTTATCGTAATTTACCTGGAATACATGCACGCAATGACTTTCCTTTGATAGCCCGCCATTTTCAGCGGTTTCTTTACAAATTTATATCGCAGGCTCATATTACGTTTCGCTTTGCCGTTTTGATGGCGGATTGCCGTGGTGCGCGAGTCATGGCACACATTTGTATTGAATGGTTCAGTCATTCAGGGTTCTTTGAATAACCACTGTAGCAACACCCCTGAAAATTAAGGTGTAAAGTTCGTATATAAAAAAAGAATTCATTACTTGTTTTGTCATCGGTGGAAAACCTTCAAAAGGTAGAACTACAAATGTAGGTAAGCTAATATTTCTGTCTAGTACATGTGTTAGGTTATTTTGCAGAGATTGGATGCATTTACATGTAAGAACTGCAGTTTCCAGCGGTAATATCTGTTCATGATTTGTAAATCTATCGCTTTGACTAAAATAACAGGCACTTGTGTGCCTTAATTTTCAGAAAGGGACACAGGTTCAACTTGATCGTTTAGATGGGCTAGTAGTGTTGTCTAAGACGCAAAATGTTCTGTACTATTAAATCTCTAAATGACATGAAAGCTGTAGACACAATGGAAATTAAAGCGCTACACGTTTCAAAGTCTATTGTTAATCACTTATTTATTAATTAAATGACCTCAATTAATTTTGCAACTAAAATTTTCAAAGTTGCGACCAAATTTTCGTAACTAGTCGCAAAACCTTGAGCTAACAGGAATTGGCACTGCTGCTCTAACAAGAGCCAATCAATTCTTCCAGGGGTTGAGGTGGGATGGGCACTGGAAGCAACTGAGCCTGGGGAGCTAACCTCTGGAACTCCTGCCAAAGAAAGCGGGACAAAGCATCAGCAATGCAATTATGAATCCCGGGAACATGTTGAGAAGCAAAGGAGAAATTGAAACACGCAGCGGAGGTGAGATGGCAAAGCAAGTGCATTAACACTGGAATCTTGGATGTTCTAGAGTTGAGGATATAGACCACTGCCTCATTGTCGCAATGAAAAAGAACATGGCGCCTGGCGAAGTGAGGACCCCAGACGTGAGCAGCAATGACGACCGGGAACAACTCCTTATAGGCGATAGAGTGTAAGGCTTGAGAAGAAACCCATGAGCCACTGAACCACTCGCCATTGAAGAAGGCACCAAAGCCCAGGGAACCTGACGCATCAGAGGTGACTTCCAGGTCAGGAGAGGCAGACATGCCGGGGAAACAACCAAAAGTAGACGCCGTGCCAAGAGGACACGAACTGAAGCCACCACTGAAGATCCAGATGAAGTTCAGAATGTAGGCGGATCGGATGGTGCCGTCTACGAAAACACTGAAGCAGATTAAGCATTCGTCCCAGGAAGGTCCGACCTGGCCACACAACCTTGGCGGCATGGTGTAAGTGGCCGATCAGGGACTCCAGATCACGCCTGGTACACCAGCGTCGATCCCGCCAAGACTGAATCAGCTCCTGTAAGGCACAAAGCTTATCCAAGGGGATACGGGCCACCTGAGCCACTGAGTCTAACTCGATGCCCAAAACAACTAAACGCGTGAAAGAGCCAATGCACTTGTCCAGGTGGAGAGGAAGTCCTAAGGAGCGGCAGACAGCGATGGAAGTGGCCAAGTTCTCTGCACATTGGTTAGTATCCGGGCGACCTGCTGTAATAAAATCAGCTAAATAATGTAACAGGGAGGAAACATTGTGTGTATTTAGGAGAATCCACTCCACCAAGTCAGCCACTGAATTGAAAATATACAGAGTGGAACGGAGGCCGAACGGTAACGCTAAATCAACATAGTAGTGCTTACGCCATTTCATACCCAGGAGATATCGGTCTGACGGGTGGACAGCTATGTTGCGGTATGCCGCCTCAACATCGAATTTAGCAAACAAGGCACCTGCACCATAGTTGGAAATCATACAAATGATCTGGTCAACTGTGATGTATTGCAGGGTAAACTCGTCTGGGTCAATTCCATCGTTAACGCTGAGAACACCGGGGAACAACAGATCCACTATGAGCCTCCACTTGCCTGGTTGACCCTTTTTGGGGATAACTCCAAAGCTGCTAATGTGCAAGTTCAGGAAGGGTGGGAAAGGAAAAGGCCCTGCCACCCTCCCAAGGGAAACCTCATTGGCCAAATAGCAGTCAATGACCTCAGAGTGTTGATTAGCAGAGGCATTGTTCGACTTAGCTGACTTCAATTTCTGGGAAGGCTGAAAGCCCAGGCGAAAGCCATTCCTGAGCCCGTACAAAACAAAGGCAACGAGATGTTGGTCTGGATGCTGGGACAACATGGCAGCAAACACATCCTGCTTTAGAGGACTAACCACAGACACAGGAGGCAGGGGAGTGGTGACTAGAAGGAAAACAGAAAAAGCGATGATAAAATCCACTAAACAACCCCCCCAAACTAAAGGCAGGAAAGACTAAAATAAGAGGAGAAACACCGGAACGGAAAAACTTTTAATTCAACGAACCCATAGGACAACGGGGGCAAAGACAATCCAAATTAAGTAAGCTAAACAATCAAAGAGGCATGTACAATAACGATGTCGGCCTGCCGTACATAAGGTGAAAACACAGCACATGGGCAAGAAAAAACTGCTAATCAAAGTGATAACTACTTAAAAAACAAAAACAAAAGGGGGGAGGGGACCACAAAGTCCAACTGAAACACTGAGCAAGCGAAGGAACGTTCTAAAAGATGCAACTAACAATGCGCTAAAAGTTCTCAGTAAGGTAAATGTCCTTCAAGTCAACAGTTACCTGCACCGTACTTTGTGGCCAGATGAGGAACTAGCTGCCGGCGAAAGAGATCTGCGCCTGATGGAACTCTTGTGCTGATGGTCTGGTCAAGAAGTATATGCTACGGAACGATGGGCGCCGCCACACGTGCTCTGCACCGTCGCTTGTTCCATGACATACAAGGAAGTCTCGATGAGCTGGAGCCCACTGGTTCCGACGACTGCACGGATGAGCCGAGGTTGGAGCTGCGAGGGGAGGCACCGCCGGCATGAAAGGTGAAAACCTGTGCATTCATGGTCGACCAATCGGTCAACCAGGTCGCTGTCGTAAGCAAGCCCAACCCGTCCGCTGAACTGGCGATAAATCCGCAGGATTAATAACTTGTACAACGTAAGATCCTTCCAACGATGAGGGAAAAAGGAGGTTAAGACGAGCGAGAACACCGTGAAGGCTTCCGTCCACATGGTGAAATCCTCAATGCGCCGACGAGGTGTCTTCGGGGGAGCAGATAAAACTAAACGCCTATCCAGCATCATGAGGCTCGGTCTCGGAGCTGGCCAAGTTCGCTGCTAAAAGTTCTGACAAATAGACGAATATTCCGCTAAGGACTTGAGAAACAAGCTTGGCAGGAACGGGAGAAAAACCCGGGCCCAGAACGAACGGTTGATCTGCCAGGGAGTTGACAATGGACGAAGGCAATTGTGCAGAAACGCCACTTAAAGCACGTCCCGAAGATGAAACAATCGCTGGGACCGGCGCGGTAAAAGTAGACACAAAGGAAGGCACAACAAGAGGAATATGCCTACCTGGAGTCGAGGAACTGGCGATGGAAGACAGAAAGCCCGTCCCAGCAGCGAGAAACGTCGACGCTAAGCCGCCCAACGATGGCGAAGATGAGCTGGCGCCAGAACAGGAGGCAGGACTCGCGATTGGTGGCCTTTGCGAAGCTTGCACAGCTGCCTGAACAGCCTGATTGATGAGGGCCATGAGATCGGGCGAAAGAACAGTGGACAAGGCCGTCGGGAGTGGATTTGCCGTGGCTGCGGTGCTAACCAGCGGTGAAGAAAGACGTCTCGCTTGCGACCGCACTTGAGACAGGAGCTGAAGAAACTTCGAAGGACCAAAGAGCTGCTGCTAAACTATTGTTGGTTTGTCTTGCTGTCATCCAGGCGAGAACCACGGAGAGACAGAAAAAGCAGAACTGCACAATTTGCCAGAAACAAACTGCACCTCACACAGCAGAAACAAACAACATGTGTGATTCAAGAAACCCTGTATGATACCTCCAAGCGCATGATTCCCAGACCACCGCTGACCAGCATCGGCTTGATTTTAACTTAGCCTAAATTACATTTAGCCACATTTAAAGACGATTCATTAACACCCTTAACAATGAGAAGAACATGTGATTGAACATGTGATTGTAAAACAGTTAAGTCATATTTGCCGATCTCCACTGGTGGTAAACAATTGTCAAGCGGAGAGTATCTCTCTAGTCTGTCTCAGTTCGCTTGGCGCTTTATTCCCGCGCTAGGTCATCGTTTAGAGTCAAAATGATTATTTTCGAAGGTGTTGGTTATTATTCATTGCCACTAAGCTGTAAGAGGTCAAAGTAAAACAGTTAAGTCATATTCGCCGATCTCCACTGGTGGTAAACAATTGTCAAGCGGAGAGTATCTCACTCGGTCTCGCGTATTGAGCGGCGGGAGCAGGTATTAATTCTGAAGACCAAAGCAATGATCTGGTCAGTCCATCTCCGGTAAGATCACTGGGGTTGAGACACTGTAAAAAGGAACAAGGAGGGTCTTGAATTTTACCATTATTTTAGGATGTCTTCTAGCTGATTTAAAATAAGCTTACTGTTTCAAAACAAACCTCACACCTCCGTGATGCGGCATAGCTAATTACACAAAAGCAACTCAAGAGATCACTTTTTTGGGTTAACAAGCCTGAAAAAAACCTAGGATCTTGAGAACTTACTGTGGTATCACAAGAAGAACTTATTTGTATCAGCACAAGGCTTCTTACCCCAGCGACTAATACAGCCGCAGGCGAATTCGAAACAACCGCAGGGATGAGAACTCTTCCTCGTTGGCATATTCTTTCCACATAGCTTATATCTACTTCTCGACAGACCGCCGAAACATAAGTAAAACACTTCACTGTAACGGCAAAATTCTCTTTGGAAACGCAGTAAATATAAACTTAAATCGGTACTCTTGAAAGCAGAAGCCATGGGATTCAGACAAGTGTGAAAGCACACCATGGTTTCAACACGAGAGCGTGTAATAAATGATCAGGTCACGTATGCGGTGATAATATAAGCATAAACGAGGTGCATCATGGGATACTATTCGATCGTTGTCTGCCTTAGTACTAAATGAAGAGGAAGAACCATTCAGTGATTCTTTGATATCTTGGCTTTGTTTTATTCAAAAACAAAGTACAAACTAGCAAAAAAAATAACCAGCAAGGCACGGCTAATGAACTAAATTGAAGACCATAAGTAAAAAATTGGGCACTTGAGACAAAAAAAAATTTCCACCTAAAAAGTCATTTAGGAGGTTTTTCCACAAGCCTCTTCAATTTTTGAAGTCCCAATGTAGCTTTTTCTCATTTGTCCTGACCTGTATTAAACAGCTGCATGGATGTTAATGTACTTGTACTTGCCCTGCCACGACTAGCTTTCAAACTATTTGCAGGGCAAACTATCTCACTTTTTTTTTTGTAACAAGAATAAAGAACAATAAATTGTTGTTAAAAAACAAAAAAAAGTTGCATGGTGTCAACTATTACATGCACTGTACTTGTTCATACAGTTTCAAATCATGAAACACGAGATACCTTGTTTATTTTCACAAATCATTAAAATGACGGAAATAAATGTTTCTAATGTGAGGTTAGATGTCTTTTCAACACTGATTGTATTGGAACTGTTTTCTTGCAACCTGTATTAGGCAGTCAACCTGTATTAAGCAATCACTTGGCCTGTATACTCCCCTCCTAATCAACTAGAAAATTTCAGTTATGTGCTCTACACTTAATCAAGTGTCAGATATTCAGACATGTAATATTCAATTTCCGGTAGGTACTCTTGAAGCAATGAAAGAAGAGACACTTAACTAGCAAGATAAGATTCTTTGGATGTCAGGAAGCTACTGTGGGAAAGGTAGGAATATAAACCTTTTGCTCCTGTGATCTAGTGGAGCACTTTAAGACTATAAAAGCAATGTGCCAGGGGAGGGGGCCTGCCTTGTTTCTTGGGGGACTTTTCGGGGCTTAAACTGATACAGTAGTCCCACAAGTGAACCCAGAAATCAGGTGTTAGCCATGCCATGCTGATGAGGCCTAACGAGGCCGAAACAGCTGTCCATGGCTGCTAATATTCTGAGCTCAATTTATTTTGGTAGTTATAGGGTACACTCTACATTGTCGCCTTTGTACACATTCCGTGGCTATAACTTTTCCTTTTTACTCTGCTTGTGCATTTTAGCACATCCCACAAACATACCATTTACACTTCTGATACAGTAGGTCGCAGACACAAAAGAAAAAATTTTGCAGGATTTTCAGGGACAAATTTGGGAAAAGAATGGCCAATTTTGCGGGAAATTCACGGGAATTTTTCAGTCAAAATTTGAAAAAAGAAGAAAGGGCTGATTTCTTGAGCCCCAGCCAAGTTTCAAATATGTTTTAGCGACATGTA
>CM042749.1:1586138-1618638 GCA_022496165.2 Catalaphyllia jardinei | reverse complement strand
AACACTGATTCTATTTTGACTTCAAATCTTTTCTTAAAACATATCTTTTTAAGTTGGCTTTTAGCTTTTAGTGCTTAAATTACTTTGTTGTTGTTGTTTTTGTTATTGTATAATTTAGTTTATGTGCATATCTAGTATATTTTAATTTCAGGGCTCCATTTAAACTAGCTCTGCTAAATTGGATGCCCCTGGATAAATAAATAAATAATAATAATAATAATAATAATAGTGTAATGCGCTTTTGATCATTGAATGTGGCATGTATCAAGTGATGAAAAAGTTAAAAGCTTGAGCCCTTCTCAAAGGGTCCTCATGAAGTCTTTTCCGCTTATTATCTGATGGTATGTGCACAATCCTGGGGACATAATCACTAATCAAACCCATGCATTACTATTCATTCCACTTTAAACTAATTTAACATCAATGATTTCTGATTTTACAAATTATGTAATTCTGCAGCTCTTCCATTCCAAGTGCTCAGGTGCAAGGAGAAACCCTCAATGAATAGAAAGCATTCCTGAAAATGGAGATTTCTACCAGGCCCCAGTTGGGTAGAAAGGATGGTATTCACCAGATAAATTGTATCTAATAGATAAGTGTCGGAAAAAACAAAATACGTATCCACTGGATACTGATTTATCCACCCTTTGAACAACTGGGGCCAGGGTGCTATGTCAGTCGCATGATAGGGGTTCACTGTTTGCTGGCTACTGAGATTCAACAATGTACTTTGCGTAATGGTTAGCTACTGCGTGAAACTCTTGTTTGCAATTGTTTGACCAGCAATAAAGAAAGTTATATTTGTGAAAATTTTTGCTGTTTATATTTATTTCATCAAATGTGATGATTTAGGTATGTATAAAGAAGCAAAACTAACGATAAAAACCAACCAACATTTCAGTGTCAAGGTAATGGAAAAATAAGAAGTAAAAATTCTGCCAGTTAATAAAGTTACATAAAGTCTAGGAGGAAAAATAACACAAATACATGCACTTTTGCACAAATTGAGTTGTTGTGATCGTTCAGAATGGGTTTTAATTCTCTGATCAAAAGCATCTCTTGCCCCCTCCCCTAACCTATAAGGGGAAGCCCTGGCAACAAGGTTAGTTAAGAGGCAAAGGGAAACTCTTAAAGGGTCCTAGTCGGCCACACCTTTGTTTTTGTTTCCATGCAAGCCTTGAGTTATTACATTTTATTTGGAACATGTCGAAACAAAGGAAATCACTGTCATACTACAAAAGATAATTAAACCTACTTCAGGAACACAACTTACAGTAGAGCAGTGGAATCAAAATTGGTGGAGGCTGACAAGGGTCCTTTGAATGGCCTAATTTTCACCTGCGTTGTTATACATCACACCCAGCACATATGCAGGACACCAATACAAAATTAAGCTGCCTGCTCCCTTTCCTTGAATGCCAAAAAGAAGTGGATTCAGTTGCTAATATTGCATTGCCTCTGTAAGAAGTTTAGTCTGAGTACGGTGTGACTTAACTTACCCAAAATCTTCAAACGCTATATCTGCAGAGAGGTTTTGAGGAACTTTTGAAAAGCTTAATCTCTTCTCTTCTACTTATATGCAAAGCTAGCGACTCATTGTTAAAAAAAAAATGGATCACATGAATGCGCAACCTTGAAGGTTAGACTAAACAAGTAGCCACATGCACACATTGTGCGCCTTTTGAACATAGTGAAAAGAAACTAAGTGGAAACAAATATACCGGTGGTTTGTGTTCTATAGAATGGTTTGGGGGTTTCATTCTTTTTTCTCGAAAAGCTTACCCATTATCGGATTTATCAGTACCCGGGGCATTAATTGTCTGCCAGGAGCGTAACACGGTCGGAAACTTCTGTAAGAAGTCCACTGTTCTCCTCACCTCGGTTGTTTGAAGGCTGGATAAAGCCATCCAGCGGATAATCACTATCCAGGTGATAAGTGTTCACAAAACAAACCATTCTATCCACTGGATAGTAATTTATCTGGTGGGTAGCGTTACCCACCTTTTCAATAATCCAGGACGGAAAACTCCCCTCTGTTCTTGATCATTTGGTAGTTGGACACAGCATTGTCATTCAAAACAAATGGCAAAGCTTTTGTGTTTTATTTTAATGAACCTGTGTCGATTCAAAAGTTTTAGCTCAAAAGATTTACGACCGAAATTAAAAATTTAGAGAATCTGGTAGGAAAAAATGCCGACGTACATAAGCAGAAAACTCTCAGGCCATTAGTGGTAGTCGGCATATTAAACAATTGGTCATTATGCTGTGACCTCCGTTTGGTTAATACCGAAAGGCAAGGAAATGAGACTGAGGATTGAATCCATGGTCAAAATGTTTGAAAATAATTAAAATGATAATTGCAACCGTAACAGCACGAGACGGTACATTCTATGAAGCAGTTGAAACTACGAGAAAGGCGACTGTTCGTGTATGCAGACCACTCTTTCATCGCTTTGTTTTGGTTTTGCATATAACGGCGACAGAGCAATTTGGCGCCAAACTGGCTGGCGTTGACGATCAGTGTACTAATCTTGACTAAGTAATCTATTCGCCTGTGCATGGCCTGTAAACTTTTGCACGCATCCTTTGAATAATACAAGAGAAAACGAATCGATCTTTTTATCAAAGATCTCTTCATTGTCACATAACGCCATAAAAGCTGGAACAGGTGGATTTTTAACCCGAGTTGTCCATCTGTCTTTAACTCTTTCACGGTGAGATCAAGTTCTGTCCCTTGATAAAAACAACAAGAACTACACCTTAGAAATAATTTATGAACAAGAGCTTAGACTGAAAAGAGCAACGTTTTATTTCATCAAAGCAATTACAAGTAAACCGCTAACAAGCCGACACCGGCGCGGCGACTTCAAATGTAAACATGCATAAATGAAACCAAACGTTCCTAAGCCCTTTTTCATAATTTATGGCGCATGTGTTTTAACATGTTTTCGGAGTGTTAGTGGCGAAAACCTGGTAGTACAACTTAGCAAATAACAGGTATTCTTTGTTAAAATTTAATCAAGCCGTCGACAGCGTATACGCTCTGTAAACTGTTGACGATTCCTCACAACACTGCTTTTTTCAATAAGCTTATTTGTAAAATTCTTGAAAATATTTACCAGCTAGTAAGACAGCCGGACAGATAAGTATTCAAAAGAAATTGTCGTGACGGATTAGTGTTCATATCTGAAAAAGAATAAAAAAAGCAAGTCTTCAGTACGGTTCAATGGGCATTTACCAAAGAGCGGGTGCCTCGAGAAGATATAAACCGCTCATGAAATGAGTGTTAATTGGCTTGAAAACGTAAAAAAAAGGCAAAGTTTGCCAGTTTTGTACTGTCAACGGCACCGCATACATGAAATGAGGACATAAATGACTCTCTGGCATGAAGGCAGTCACAATTTCGAAATTTACTTTTGCCTTGCCTCTCTACGTGAACTTAAATATTTTGCGTGTTTAATTGCTGTCTACCGCTACCCAGCACGTTGAACAGTTGTTTTGAAAAACATTTTAATTGCGGTTTGTGGAGGCCATTAATATTACCTGGGGCATCAACACGACGACACGTAAACTTTAAGAGTATTTCGCCTTAATTAAATGCTTCCAAAATTCAGTAACTGAAACAAAGTCGATGTCCCTTTGTTGGTCGAGGTAGCTAAAAACAGAATTACTTTAAAAAAACTGTCTTACAACGAAAGAAATAAACCATTTCAGAACGCCGTTTCCCTAATGCCATACCCAAATGGGGAAGAATTTACACGCTGTCGTTAACTTACTGCTAACGCCCGCGAAGGCAGATGGCATCAGAAATGGCTTTTTAAAACAATGCTGTAACGAGTGAAAATTAAACTGTGGCAAATAGCAATTATACCACACGAATCTTGTTAAGAGAAGAAAAGATTAACAAACTAGTTAAGAAATGAAACCGTTATGTATTTACTTAGCAACATATGCAAACATAAGTAGATAAGTAGCTGGATTACCAATGAGATGTGAGTTATGATATGAGAAAACAAAGTAGGCATATGTTCTTGTTTTAAAAACTGAAAATAAAGATGGAAACCCCTTACAGTATCTTGGTTAAGGATAATTGTAGTCAAAAATGTTCTTAAAAATGAGGTTAAGAAAAGAAAAAAAATAGTTGGCGCTTTTAAATTCAAAGTTCACTTGGGACCTTGCCATGAGATAATTAGTAAATGTCTGAAAAGCGCGAAAATGGCATGTTCCCCTCTCTGACAGTAAAAAAAACAGCAGCAATAACCACTAAATGTATATATCGCCATCTTTCTGTCAACAGCTCGAAGTATTAAAATGAACTGTCGAATTAGTGGCAACCATTTTCTCGCAAAATGATATTATAAATTGACTTTAGAAACGTGACATCTCCCGTTGCTAGCAAAGGTATATTTTTTAAGAAAGAAAGAAAAGGTTCAGTTGTGCATAAGCGCCACACCAGGGTCCCAATAGGATTATCCGTCAAACGGCCCAAAAATTAACTGTCGTTTGTCAAATAATAATGTTGCGAAACAACAAACGAGGCTGAATAAAACCTACGTCAAATTGAAGCTTGACGTTTTCTTTCCCATATCTTCAATCGAAACCTTTTTAACAAAAATTGCTAGCTGATGCAAACTGTGTTTAGTTATAAAGACTTGATTGATCATCGAAGTTATACTGACACAACTTAAGTAATTGTGAAAGTCCGAAAAAAGATTCAGGCCTGAACGGGATTCGAACCCATGATCTTTGCGATACCGTTGCAGTGCTCTACCAACTGAGCTATCAGCCAACTCATGTCATAAACATTACGAAGGCGACCTTAAAATATCCTACTCCTTTTGAGCTAAGTAGCGACCAAATTTTGTTTTCTCCTCACCGTTCTACAACAAATTTAAGCCGTTGGTACGCGAGAAAGAAGGAACTGATCACCTCAAGAAAATGACATTGATTATCAACTAAATACCTCAACGAGTAGTGAAAGAAAATCTATAGGGACAGTTAGGAGAATTTAAATGCTTAAAGGGGCAGTGTCACCGTATTTGGCAACTTTATAAAAAGCTAGAAGGTGTCTTCGCATTAATCGAACTCCAAAAATAATGGTCTAGTTTTGTTATTGAAGACGCTTTGAAGGTACTGAAACTGTTTCCTGTCGCCTGTCGCTACGTATGGCAAGGATGGAAATGGATTGAAACTTGAAAAAATTGGCCAAGTTTTTCAAGAGTGGATGCTACGTCTTCAAAAAATCCTCAAGAAATTTATGGTTAGCCCTCTCTGATAAAAGTCATTTGATATCATCGTCGTAGCTTTGCAGAAGCATTTTGTTTATCAGGAAAGCCTCAAAGTAATGATTTTAGCACAGAATTGACCTAAAACTGCAAAATCCTCGTGACGCTGCCCCTTTAGCATGCGACGTAAAGAGCTGACTGTACAGAATTTAAAGGGCATTGACAATAATCTTGCTTGACTTCTTCTGTAGTTTCTTGGTTTTGTTGAGCGCAGCATACCCTGTAAGGAGGAGGAAACAAAGAAGTTTAAGACATGCTTCAAATAAGTGAAGTGAAATGGCCATACATAATACATATTGGCCAATTTTACATTTTTATATTCTTACTCAAAAACAAGCGGACACTATAACTCCCGGGTCAGATTGAATATTATTCGACACAAAACCCATTTCCAAGACCCCTTGTTTTTGAGTAAGAATAAGTGAGTCCTATATTCGCACAGTACAGTAGCAATTACATTTATCACCCTCTGCAAACCAGCCAGTGCTCACTTGTTTTGAAATATAAAATTGCCCTATATGTATTATGTAGAGTCATTTCACTGACCCTAAATAAGATTTACATTTTACATGACGGAAATTAGAGTCTAGAGTCGTGGAAATAGACCTCTGGGGGCCTGTTTCTTGAAAGCCACGGAAACGTTTCGGGCCCGAAAAGTCATTTTTAGTTCACGGTAATTTAAGACAGAGGTGCATACACCTAAAACTTCTTGTGTGGAATGGAACCTCTGTTTATATTAAGAATATGTGAATATACAGCACTGTAATCATAAGGTTGGAAATTTTGCTCCAGCTTTCCGGGTGAAAAGTCATGGGACCTTCGAGAAACAGGCCCCTGGTACGAACTGGAAAATTACTTATTCAAGGTCATGCTACCAACCAGAGAGGGTAACACTCGTCATGGGAAAAATCACCTTGTCACACAAAAGAAACCGAGAAATACAATAGAAATAGTAACCGGCTGAAAGCTTAGGAGAGACGTCCTATATAGGTCCTGTGAAAACAACACGCTACGTACATAGAACTCGACAATGAAACTTATATCAAGCAAATAAATCAACAAGCTTAATCTTAATAGCGTAAGAACTACACGCCCGATGAAAATACAAAAGAAACAACGGCAATATAATAACGGCAATCACATAAATTAGACTAAAACAGGTCACTGGCTATGACTGTGAAAACACAACTCGGCAACTATGGTCGTGCACAAAACTAACACGCGATGACAATTCATGACAAAACGCCCAATGAACCATGGGTGGGAACTAAATCAATTGAGCCTCGATATTCTGAAAAATATTTTTAAAGGTGCTGCAAGCTTACGGGCTTTAAATATTCCAAAGACCTACTTTTACTAAAATTATTTTACATTATTTTCTTCGGGTCAAACACGGCTGTATTTACGCCATGTTCGCGCCCTTTTCGAGTCAAAATTAATTCCTAGGAAAATTGTTTCAAGCATTCATGGCCAACTTATAAGAAAAGGAAATCTTCGCAGGCATTTAAGCCTTGGAAAATTTTTCTACTCGCAGGACTCGAGCCAACTGCATGCATCATTTTCGGTGCTAACTATCTATTTTCTATTATATGAAAGATTGAAGATGCCACAGACTTGTTGGAATGGGAGAGATGGTCGATGAATTTAGAGGGAAGATTGAACCAAGGCGAGGAAGGTGGAAGAAATAACGGCTCAAAAATTTCAGCCAAAATATCCCAGAAAAACTTGTTGCAAAAAATACTCAATACATAGTCTAAAAATGCTATAAATTGAGCACAATTCTCAATTTGTTTTTCTACCAGAGATTGTAAATCGGTGTATTCTTGCTAATGTTTCTTCATCAGTCTGAGTGGATACACAAAATGATTTGGTGCAAAAATTTGTTAACCTCCAGGCCTCGAGCTTAAAAATCAATCAGTTCTAAGCAATGTCTCTTTTGACGGACGTAGAAAAACGAATATTTTCTTTGCTTAAAATTTAGGCGAAAAACATTTTCACTTTGAAAATTGTGGGTTACAAATACTCCAGTAAGTTCGTTACATCTTAAAATACCTTTTTGCCGCCACGTGTGATCTTTAAAGAGCGTTGGCAAATTTACTAAAACGGTAAATTAAATTGTGCCGCCAAGGAGGTTTGAAATAATATAACGAGAGAAAAATTTATATATAAACAAAGAATAAGATTTTTCAAGTCCACGCGCTTTCGAGTCTTTTATTTGGCTGGTTTTCTGCTCCAGAACAAGCGAAGGAAATTGCTTGCTTTAAGAACTTCAATTCTGTATTCAAAAGACTGTTTATGTGAAATGTTAGCGACTTGAAATGACATCTCTTTCCCCCGAAACTACAATAATTACTTCGGCTGGGCGGGCTAGAAAACAAGAAGCCGTGATTACCGCTGAGAGATAATTCTGGTCTAGAATAGCCTCTAAAGAGGCATAATTTAAACGGAAAAATTAAAATCTATGGCGGCATCATTTACGCGATAACAATAACAATAACTCTAATCAAAACGGCGAAATAAAACATATTTTAAAGCTAAACATGGGTTTTCAGGCGGCTCTCGCATTTTCGGAGAAAATATCCATGCAAGCTAAACAAACATTTAGTAATTTCACTGCTAAAAGTTAATTTCCATAATCTCAAATATTAGCTCGAAAAGCAAAACACTGTAGGATTTTAACATGTTTTTTGATAAGCTATGTTATCCTAACGTGCATCACTACGGAAACTGAACAAGACCTTGGCAATGTTGTTCCTGATTGTCTGAGGTCTCCGTTATCCAAGGTGAAAAACAGGAATATTAATGAATGTACTCGGAGATATATCGCTAACAGGCCACTATCGCAGTTTATAGGTCCTGGTTTTGATCCCGGAGACGCGATAAAAATGATCCTCAGGGATGCAAATAATTGTCTGACTCAATTGTGTACCAGACTTTTGAAACAGTTTTTCAGATTAAATCGAAACCTCTGAAATACACAAACTAAAGTGCTTTCGAGTTCTTGTTTCGATCTGAGTAGTAGATATACAATGGTTTTTTTCTTCTTTTGTGATGAAAAACCTGTCTCGAAAAGTGAAGTTTCTAACATGGGGAAATAAAACGGTTTGTGATGCGTTCATAGCGAAAGTCCTTTGTTCGTCCAAACAAAAGATTTACAAAAGAATAAAGAAAACTTAAAATCACACTCTTTCGAGTTTGACATTTAGCATAATAAAAGTCAGTTAGTAAAGGATAAAAACAGCTATGAGACAGCAGTCAGGATGTCAAGGGAAAAGCAAACGAATTAAACACTGCCTGTACTGTTTGCATTTTTCTCTCCAAATAACTATCAAGGCTCTCACTACATCACTCATAAAACAACGATCTATGAACCTTCCCGTGACACGTATGCGGATTTTGCTAAAAGATATTCAAATACCAGTTTATAAACTCGACATACAATTCGCAACACACGGCTAAATTTCAGAAAACGAAAGAGACATTACAGACTGTTAAAAGCAATTAATTTTGCTGGAGTTAGGCCAACATTGCCAAGAAACAAAATCCGTCGACGATCAATTTTGAAGCTATCAAAAAATACATATAAGAAAATTAAAATCATACACAAAAATGTCACAAAGTGACAGTTTTAATTTCTTAAAAAGACGACCTAATTCAAAAATAAAACAAAATGGCTGCATAAGCCATGGACAGGGAATAATTTTAACATTACATCTTTCTACGCCTTGCTGCTGTTTACGTTTAAATTTGGGCTACAAAACATCTTACTAATTAAGAAAGAAGTTTGAACTAAAACATTTTACTTTCGTGATCCCATTTAAACTGATGGCAGCTACCATGTTTTCTTCGCGCCAACCAATTCAAAACACGACAACTTGTCTTTAAAAAGTAATGAAAATGAAACATAATCAACCGTAATCTTGCATGATTTTTGCTACCTCATAGCGAGTTTAGCATTTCACGCTGTGAAGCAATTTCACGACAGGAATCGTTCTATAAGCGTAGAAGACAAACATAATTTAATAGTCGTATTATTTTCGAGATGACTTTGTTTCCCAGAGGAAGTGTACAATATGACAACTTTATTAATACTGATTATAACACACGCACTGCCACAACTGCTGTCTGCTCTTCCAAATTCACACTTGCCTGAATTATTCAAAGGTTTAATTATTCCAAGTTCTAACTGCTGTACTAACAGTTTTTCTTCGCCTTAACGACCTTAAAAAGAGAAGTAAATAAATAAGTCGGCAGAAATTTTCTGAAATGTATTCTAAAGTAAACCGACACGTTTTAGGGAATCTTCTATTCCATACCTAACATTAAGACTGTTGATTTTGTAAACGACACTCAGATATTGATTTTCGTTCGCAATTACATGTTCAAGTCTCATTTTCTTACAAAACGTAACTGAACAATGAAGTTTTATAAGAAGCATAGCCAAGTTACAAAGGTTGGCAGACTTGGACTCGAACAAATGAAATCAAGTAAAGTTTCACACATGCAGCTAAACACACAAATACGTGTAATATTTAATGACATCGTAGACAGAGAGACACTTACGAAGCGTTTTACCTCGCCTACTCAGGAATACACAAACACACCTGCTATTTACAAAAATGAACGCGTCCTAATTTCTCAGCAACACGAAAACATTTCCCTTACTCTCACTAACTCCCCTCAACTTTAATTCTAGCAAGCAACAAAGAGCAATCTAGACTCCATACGAGCACGAGCGAATTTTAAAAAAAGTTTCTAATGAGGAATAAAACTTAAATTGGTCCAACAACCCTACCATTTTATGTTTCAAACTATGTACAACCATTGAAAGACGACAAAGTTTTTCAAGCTCTACTTTCTTAACTCTGGCAAGCAATAAAGAGCAATCAAGCCTATACACGAACGCAAGCGAATTTTAAAGACTGGCATCGATTCCACAAGTGCACAATTTCATAACAATTCAAAATATCTACACCAATTGAAACACGAACCATGTTTACTCGTGTTAACTCCGGCAAGCAACGAGGGGCAATTTAGCCTCCACACGAACGCAAACGAATTTTACAAAATTTTCTTGTGAGGAGTAAAACGTAGATTGATCATCCCACAAGCCTACAATTTCATAAAGTTACATAATAGCATAACATCAATTAAAACAAAACTTCAGCAGTTCTAGCGTTTGTATGTATGTGACTACGTACGCAAGAAATATAATATACACAGATTTGACGAAGTTACTAGTAATAGTCAGAAGACGTGTGTATAAATTTCTGTTTTCTGGGGTAAACAAAAAATTAATGTTGCGTTTTGCCTTTCAAGTACAAAGTACAACTGGGTAAAGACGCCTCTTGAGTTTAGAAACCTAAAAGCAAAAGTGCATTTAAGACATCAAAACACGACCGGCTTCGAATACTCTTCCATGGCATTAAAAATAAACTGAAGCAAACCGGTACAATTGCGACAGAAGGTTAGTATTCTTACTGAACAAATCAAGGTTTAAGTCCTAGAGTTTTTAACTATCATTTCTCGTTCAGTTTTGTCGAGACATTTTTGTGAGTACTTACAACAAAATGGCAGCTTGGCGCCCGGCAGGAGTTCATTCATTCAGAGTAACCAAAATGATCACAGGATTTGCTTTAAGTTGTACATATATTGGAATAAACTTATTAATCAATATTCTGTCATAACTTTCAAATTTTGCCCTTCTTCTGCAATGGAAATTCGTGTCATTTTGCATATAGGTTTGGGTTACGAATAATTTGCTTGTGGTCAGTGAAATATTCAGATCTCGTTTTCTTGGCGATGCCAATACTAAATTAAGATGCAGCTTAAGATCTTAGTTAGACGGCACACATTTCGCTCAACAGGTCTTCGGTCACTTTCAAAAGATGCTTTTATGGAAAATCCCTGGATTAAGCAATAAGTAGCAGCCTTTTCTATGAGTAAACAAAATCAACAACAAAAGAAACGGGACAACTCTTGGAACAATAATACGAGAGAATCCGTCGACGAGACCCTCTTTTGTTTTACGGTTTAGCAACTAAAAACCTCCGTAACAGAGCTTTTTAAGTCATTTCTTCAATAGAGCCAGCTACTTAATGGCCATTGTTTCGACTTCTGGATCCCTTTTCTTAATTGAATCTTGTATTTTGGGGGCTAGAGGAAATAACAAAAAAACCACTTAATTTTTACTCGGTCGTCATATGTTAAACACCTTGCATGCATTTTTTGGGGCCGCAATTATTATCTTTTAAAAGCACTTCAATTCCATATTGGCATATACGACTCTGTCCGAGGTCAACTTCAGTGCCAGCTACAAACATCATTCCGCTTCACTTTGCTCGCGCTATGCTGTCGTCCGCGAAATAACAGTCGCATGCATACACCCCATAAAATAGGGTCTAGCCAATGAACGCAGTGTCATTTTTAATCGAAACCAACCATAAGCTCGCCTTGCTAAATTCTTTAGCATACGCATTTTAAATATGAGACCACTGCTCATCTACGCTATTTACTCAGCTCACACAACCAAAATACACTTTAAAAGCCATTGTCTATCAAGGAATGCTTTGCTGAAGAAAGCAAACATTGATTGCACTCCTTCGCACGAGAGAAAAACAACATTACATTCTGGCGGAGAAAATAGATCGAGACGCAGATGTTTGACCGGCCACTTTCGTCCAAAAGATCCCCTCATTTTAGCCAGTGCTTATTTTAATTTAAAGGGGAAAGCAATTGGAATTACACAATGTGGAATTACCTACTGCCGTTTCAAGAACAAATATCAATTATGAGTCGCCAAGAAAACAGAGAAAACAACTATATTTAATTCTGCTGAAAAGCGACGTGAACAGTGCAGAGTTCTTTTATGCGCTGTACAGGCGGGAAATATATTTCCTTTCAACGCAGTGGGAACAAAAATTTAGCTTAGTTCAAACATGGTAGGGAACCATTAAGAACCTTTCTCAAGGAAGCACTTTCGCAGGAAACCTATTGTTTAGCAACATAAAAGCTTCTTCCTAAATGCCTTCAGGGCATACGAAATTGCCATAAACAAAGTCCAAAGTCGCTTTCGCAAATATCATCACCGTTTAGGTCTTATGACTTCAGGAAATTAACTGATTAATTCTCTGTGAAGTCTCTGTTTTGCGGTTTCTTTCTAGCTTTTCTCTCGAGCTGTAAACATGACAACATGAGCCAAGATTCATCTCAAAATTACGACAAGTTCCGAGATTGCCACTCGCTTGCGAAATGCTCTAATGCCAGGCGGACAAATTAATTTTGCACGAAGCCAAATAATCGCCAAAAAATAGGCTTCCGCCTTTATGGAAAACTAACATGGATCAAGAAAGAGAAAAGGCTATTTGCTTACTTAATCAGACCTTTCTACAAGGAGTACATTTTTAATTTCGGAAGGCCTTTACGTGCCTTTCTGGAGTAAAGCAATTAAAAACACAGACATGCGCATTGCAAACAACAATCGAGCCGACATCTTGAAAACACTCTGCGTCGAATTGAAGTTATTTTGAACCAAAAAAAGGTGAACAATGTCCTTTTTGAAGCTCGTGAATAAAAAACCACGCTGCCATAATAAGAAACACAATGTCGCCATTCTGCACAAGCACTAACAAGATATAGATATATTTCCCCGGGGCATACGTCGAATATTTCTATTATTTCCATCAACAAAAGGTCTTCTTCACATTACATACATATGGGACACGAAAAAAGCTCAATGTCTCACGTATTTTCCAAGTTTACTCGTAATACTCTTAAAACACTTGACTGAGGTCGCTTTGTGAAAAACATTTATTCGCTTTTCAGCAAAATTGATCGACATGTGTGGTTTGTACTTACACGTGTATAACCATCACGCCCAAACCTTTTTGGGCCATCGACCTGTCAACACATTCTAGAACAAATAGCTCGTAGAGCAATTTTCAAAATGCCTACGTTTCCCTGACATCTCACTTCCTTGGCGGTCAATATTCGCGCGAATCATGCGGGAACGACTTAAGATTAGAGGGGAAAAAAGCTAGATAGAAGTTTCGCTAATTCGTATCAAACCCATCGGCCGAATGTCTGATATTTCAGACGCTCTCAATACCTTTTGTGCGATTGATTGCTAAAATGCTATGAACAGGAATAGAACTTTACCTTCATAAACTTGCTGCTGGCGTCGGCGTTTTCTCGAATAACATCCGCATAGGAATGCGCACGCAATTCAACAACGACAGCACGCGAATTCGTTCGTCCCTTCGCGCTGAATTAGCTTAAGAGTCATGATATATCGAATTCATAAATATGTTAACGCAGTAAAATATTCATCTTATTACCATAATACAGAAGCAGGGCCAAAGAAAGGTTCTGCATTTTCTCTCTACAAAATTGCATACACTTTGCAAGCATCTAAAGTCACTTTTCCTTGCCAGAACTGAAATAGCTTTAAAACAAAGGAAACCGCCCGGGTTTCCCGCGACCACTTCACTATGGCGCCATCAGTCGAATGGTTTTTCAAAATTCAAAAGTTGTTTAGGATTTGTCAATGAAGGAAGCAGACGGAATGAATTTTAATTCCGCTTCGGAAAGAATTACATCCGAGAAACGAGGTACGAAGTAGTTTTCACGACTGGGCCAAGTCATACTGTGACAGGACTTTTAGAAACAGCCTTGTTTGCCGAGCTAATTAGTTGTCCTATTGCGAATTCTTTTCGCCACCGTTCGTTGATAAGGCAAGCATTTTACTAAGAAAATGGCACAAAGAGCTTCAAGGAGTATCTAATGTTAATATCAGTGGTATAAACACAGCAGAATAAGCTAAAGAAGAAAACTTCATTGGCAAACGAGATAACAGTTCGAATCAGTTCGATGTGAGTTGTCCATATTTCATGGGCTCACAACATGCAATGCTCGTTAAGAGAAAGTCACTTTTCAAAGTTCAACAAACGTTTCGATTTTGACCGCCTAAAACTCATGAATATATTCCTCAATTATGGAAAACAGTTCCAATTTACAATCGTGTTTAACGTACTGCGAGAAATGATGCAACATACTTCAAATGTCAGATATTGTTTGAACTAAAATAAAAGCAGTCCAACCACCGTTGTGAGTGAACGCGAGCGCCCGAACACTCCAAAGCCTTCAGACCCAAAAACGGTGCAATTTGGGAGCAAGTTAAAAATCGCTGGGCTGGAAAAAAAGTATACAATCAAGGGGAAAAAAATTTTAATACCGACCTCTGTCTTTCTGGAGTCTTATGTATTTGTAATCATTCTGTGTTTTGGTACATGTGGTCTTCGACTGCAACTTCACCAACAAGATTCAAAATAACACAACACAACGAAGGTGTAGGCAGTTTGAAATCTTTCAGGTTTTTAGCTTAGCATTTCCAACCATATTTTGTAAAAAACATAACTATAGTTTACTTTTTAAACCAGAACATTTAACTTCAGTATATGTTCGAGAGAGAAAAACTTATCCAAATCGATCTGCACGGTGGGTACCGACATAACCTGAAAACATGTCCGTCTCGGCTGACCATGTTGAACATGGCAGAAACGAACGGCTGAGACAACCGCATGGCAATAGCAAAGCGTTTAACAGCGATAATTTAAAAGAAAACACCTTGGTTTTTAAACTAGATAGCTAGAGAATTTCTCACAATGGAACAAGTAAACATGCATCGAATGAATTCTCTGTTTCGACTGGATCGAAAAACATCTAGGCCATTGAAAACTTACTGCTCACAAGGGCGTAACTCGAAGCACACACACACGCTGAAGGTAGGCGAGCATTTTGAGTCCGTTCGCTTTCAAACGAAGATTCGCCGCACGGGCGAGCATATTCCTGTCTTTACAAATTCAAGAAACACAGTACCTTTAATGTATGGGAGAATTTAAATAAGAAATTGTTTCCATTTGCATACATCAGTCTTGTTATGAATGGACTTCTTTTGCTATGCATCTACGGCTCACTTTCTGTGAACTTGAAATTGCGTCGAGGAAGAACAGCGCTAAAACGGGAATTGAAACACTGAAAATTCGCAGCAACAGAACTCGAAGCAATGCGCTCGAAATACCGAAGTCAACAGTTAAAAGAACAGCGAAAACTATGCGCAAAAGCGTCGAGAGTAGAGCCGCAAGCAAAGCAGCAGACGATGGTGTAAACTGGCAACGTTTTAATAACTTATCTGAGAGTACAGTATGATAGCTTGAAAGCATGCATGGTTAACATAGAAAAGTATGATAAATATCTGATTCACATTGCAAGAAAACAACTCTAAATAATGATTTCGCAGCCCGGAACACGAGCATATAAGCCTGTTGATGGGTCGACAATTTACGAGCGTCCTTCTAATATTTACATACGATCTTTCGGAGAAAACCCAAAACTTGGGCCTTGAAGCTAAGTCAAACACAGCACAAATATTCGTGGTAAAAGAAACTACAAGTCCTGGTTACTTTTTCCCTGGAATTCCTCTGAACTTAATTCAAAATATTCTAGCTTTCAAAGTAAGTATTTACATACAATCATGCCCATACCATTAGAATACCTTTTTGCATATCCTACGAGAGGCGGTCGACTTGAAAATCGAAATCTTTAGAGCGCTTACGCCAGCTGAAATTAGACTATTTCACATTCAGCTTCTGTTCCGAGAAAGCGTGCGAAAATGACTTATAGTAAACCAAGTTTACACGCCTGTCCGTACGTTAAGTTCCTTGTTCATTCGCGTGATAGAAAAATACATTGGCCACTATTAATCGGAGTAGCGTAGAGTACATACAAAGTTTTATTGCGGGCCTGTGATGTGAGCGCCGACAATGTGCGGAGAAGAGACGTGAGGAGACGATACGTGAGGAGATGAAACATGAGGCGACCCAACATGCTGGTCGTCGGCTCCCCCAGTAACTGAAGCAGTCATTCGCTTTTCTTTCTGCCTTCTGTTACAGAACCACACTCGAACGACCTCTTTATCGAGCCCTAGGTTTTCTGCGAGCGTGCCGATTTCCTGCGCGGACGGTTTGGGATTTTTACAGAAGTGGTTCTCCAATGCACCCTTGACAGCCACCTCGATCGACGTTCTCTTCTTGCGTTTCCGTCCCTGAGTCGCCAACTTGTCGATGCCGCTCGCTGCACCGTTGTTGTTATCAGCCTCCTCGAGCCACTTGGCGAGCAGGGGCTTGAGCTTACACATATTCTTAAAACTCAGTTGCAGAGCCTCGAAACGGCAAATGGTGGTTTGGCTGAACACGTTCCCGTACAGTGTCCCCAGCGCAAGTCCTACGTCCGCTTGCGTAAAGCCGAGCTTGATTCTACGCTGTTTGAACTCTTTGGCGAACTGTTCCAAGTCGTCTGAGGTAGGAGTGTCGTCTTGAGTTTCTAACTCTGGGTGAGCTCCGTGCGTTGCGTCTTGGCCGTTCGGATTTTCTCGAATCGTTTGCGGCGCCTGCGGGAATGCTCCTTGTAGCTGGACAGCTCCGTTTATCGAGGCGTAGGATGGATGATTCGTAGGCACCGCTTGCATCGCGCCGCTGATGTGGATGCGAGTGTGATCGGGCGAGTGAGCCCCATGCGACGCAGCGCTCTGCCAACGTGCTTGGTCTAAAGGCATAACTGTGTGACCGCCAGGTCGATGATGGACGAGTGTTGCACCGGCAATTGTTGTTATTACCGGCGAGGCATCCTCTCTTAAGATTGGTTTAACTTCTTGTAAACTCACAGTGTTCGCTGGCCAACCAACTGCTCCTGTATGGTCTTGCACTACCCACTGGTGACTAGCAAGGTGATTATTTCCTACTCGTTGGTCGTTCAGCGAAGCTACGCTCGCTGGAGCAAGATTCTCGTACTTTACAACAGTGTGTTCATTTTCTCGCACGTAAGCCATGGTGGTCGGGTGATTTTGAATGACTCGAGTTTCACTCTGCGTGGAGGCCGACCCGACCTGAGTTGTGTATGGGTTCGTTTGCGCTTCCATTGTAACGAGCTTCGTTTAACTTGCGTTCAGCTAAACTAGGCTTTTTTGCCGCCAGCCTCATGAACGTGTCCAAAGATCTGTTGATTTCCTGGGAGCCTATTGGACAGCTCTGTGGTGAGTGACATCCTATTATTACTTAATTAATCATGATTCATAACCGCGCGCTTTGCCATTGGCTCAGTGAGCACGAGCGAAACGGTCGTCAATGACTACAATACGGCGTGAAGAATATGCTAATTGTTATCAAGACGTTGTTTTTCATTGGATCGCTCCTCAATCCGCTCTTTTGTTCGCCTCGAAACCTCATTACCACAATTGCAAATGAGCTAAAAGCGTTTACAAAATATAATCACGCTGGGACAATGAAATATGCCTGCGTGTGTTCTAATATTAGAGCCTTTTGTTCCACTGGAACTGTGGAGGGCGGGAGAGCCTGAGGGGTGTCATCAATTTGTCGACAGATTGATATCCAAAGTGCCAAAGATCTTTCAGCCTTTGTTTTTTATTCCGCTGTTGACAGCTTAATTTCGAGAGGTTTAACAATCAGGTCGACTTCGGAGAGGTGAAGAAGATGTTTAGCCATATGCGAAACACACAGCTTAAAATTTTAACACTTCCGTAACGTGGCCGCGCTGTCAGCGCCTCACTTTGCGGTTAGTTTTATTTATTAACCGTAAATGCCTTTTTCGCTTCGATCGAGACAAGAGCCGTTTAGCGAGTGCGCGGCTAGAAAGCTAATATAACCACCAGCTGTTTTAGAAGGCAGCGCACTGATCAAAACAGCTAGCCCAAAATCTTGATAGTGAGCGCCTTTTTAAATTTCTGCGCGCCACAAAAAGATGGCCCCTTTACCGCGCGCGAGAAGTATTGCTAAAACAAACATTACTGAGCGTGGGATCGGAAAGAATTTTGCGGGCTGCACGCGCTCGATCGATCCGGTCCTATCGCGCTCTTCATCTCGCCCTCTTGAGAATGGGAAAAATCCCTTTGTGAAACGCTATTCAACCAACGCTGTGTAGTGCGGATGGGCTTTAAGATTTCCTGTATGATAGCCATCACCGCATGCACCGATGTTTGCCCGATCGGCTCTTTCCTGGATGTTTATATATTTCACTGGCGGTTCTTTTTCAAGGGAACAGCGCATAGTCCAGCCAATAGCTTTACTGAGAGATTCCTGATGAATGCCAAAATAGCTCAAGAGACTTTAAGTGAATCCTGACGTCACAACACTAGGCGAACCTCACGATGCATGGCAGAAAACTAAGCCTTTTGAATACCGACTGAAATGGCTCAGCACCACAACCTCGTGAACAAAGCATTGAGAATTAGGCTCGGGGAAAACATAATTATCTCTTAAAATCGAAAATTGAGTTGAGGCCACTTACGAACATTTCTTTTGATGAACAAATGCGACAAGAAAAGCCTTGGCGACCTAAGAATCGGAAATATTTCTAAGACCACCTGTAATTAAATTGTCCGCAACAGCGCAACTGCGTAATGATGTTTGGTTGCTTTCGCACGTGACGAATTCCTCTCGCGCGCGAACTGCTGCTTTGCAAGAAATTTTTCTTGACTCGCCCGAGGTTTGTTTACTCCGACGAAAGGAAAGATTTTTAATTTCAATTAAAGCGTTTATCGTCATGAAAGAAAAGTCTGTATGAAGCCATAAAAGAGACCTGGAGGACAAAGCAAGTTCGTTTAAGCCTTCACAATGCTAACGTCGCAAACCGCATAAATGAATTCTGTTGTTCGCTGCCTTGAGATCTCGACGCAATACAAACTTCAAATTATCTTGCCAAAAACGACGCTTTCCTGTTGCACTTTCGATGGATAGGCTGGGGAAAAGCAATACGTTTGTCCGCCATGGTTATTTTGGAATGAAAACACTACTGTTACGAATCTTTTCCTACAAATTAAGAGTTGACTACCACAACGCCCTAGTGAAAACAAAGCAAGTGAATAAACTTAACAGTGAACCTCGCAAAGAATCGTATGATTTTGCAGCTTAAAAGCCCGAGAAACCGACGGAAACTGCAACATGTAAGCGAAACCACCGAAGAGAGCCTAGCTAAGACATCTTGTTTACCTCGAACAAGTAAATTCACCCGCTTTCACGAACAGTACCACGTCGAAGGGCACTAAAATTTCAACTAGCAAAATTGATATGAAATGCGTATACTTACGAAGACGAGCAATCTCACTTTTATCGTCTGCCCTTCGTTGATTGAGTTCAACCGTCAACACCACAATCCAAGAGCTTAATCCCAAAAAACTTTCGCCCATGGTAGAGAAACTTTCCCGCACGACCTCGCCGCACCACAAACAATAGTGGACCAAGCGGGTTTCACAGTCATACATAACAAGAAGGAAGCGAAATGTTTTGCAATTCACATTCGCAAAGAAATTAGCATCTATACATATACATGGCTGTACGTAAATACTTGAGCAGTGTTTAAGTTTATATTTGTACGGCCGATCAGTAGGTCGCTCAATGCGACTTTATAGCGGTCGGGATTTTGTGGAAGAAAAGGTTTATAGAAAATATGCGGAACGAGACAAGTTCAGTTCACGACATGTTGTTTTAAGTTGAAGTACTGAAGCGAACAAGAGTTTCCGAACAAAACCCAATATTTCCATGTTTCTCCATTGTTTAAGGTCTAAAAGCTAGTCATGACTTCAGACTTTTTATAGGCGCTTGTAGGAATCCGCTGGAACACTTTGGTTTCGTTGCAGTTGTTGAACTCAACTAGAAAACTGAAAGTCAGTGAAATACTGAAGTTTAAGAATGACATTTCAGCAGTCTGAAGCAGAACTTGCCTTATTAAACTTGAATTCTTTGCTATTAAACTTGCGTCATTTGAACTTAATCTATTTTGTAGGTTATACGCGCACGATAGAAGCTTCCAAAAAGATTGTGGTGTTGTGGCAGAACAAACGGTTCTCGGCCAAACTTCTTTCATCGGTGAACTAGAGTACATTGACCTTTCCATCATTGTGTTTGATGAATGCTATACATTTGAAGCTGTGCCACTTGGGTATTGAGTTTATTTTCACATCATCCTAAAAACCTATTCTGCATTTTAAGATAAGAAAAAAAAAAGGACTGCGGACAAATTAACCGTGCACAAAAAAGGACAGACGTTAAATAATAAAATAAAAAAATATGAGTGGGTGTATCTTTAATTTATCGATCAAACGACCATTTTAAAACGGCAAGGAGCCAGCAAATAAAAATTCCCTGCCGCGTAGGTTGCAAAACTTAAAGATTCACCGAGCTCCATATGCAGTAAAACGGTAAACATAAAAAAAGAGGAAAAGTCATTTCTGATTTAATGAATTTCCTAACTTTCGTCTCCGGAGATGGCCGCAAATCTCCCGAAACAGGCCGCCAAGTTCTAGACAATTTGACGTCAGCGCTAAGATCGCAAACTCACACGCCCAGCGAGAGCGCATTTAGAAAACAACGTCGTTTCTTTTCTTTTCCTGAGAACGACAGGCAGTGGGAAAAACACCGCCTGTTACTTCAAACGGCAAAGTAATTTGCTTGACTTAACGATGATAAGAGAGAGAAAAAAGCGAGATATTTAACATCATGAATTAAGGATCTATCTTGATGGCACGTGCCGATCTACTGCCGTTTGCGTTCTTTTCGTTTCATCATATTCGCGCGCTTAAAAACTCGAAAAATCGACATTTAAATCTCAATTTCTGATTGCCTGGCCGTGCCAGAACGTCAAAAACACGTGGGTTTCGATCCGCAGAGCTAAAAGCCCTGTTACACTCGGGAAACAATCAGTGTCCGCGAAGGAAAGGTCAGTATTGATTTCAGCGCTTTTAGGGAGCGGTACCCATTGATTTGTCAAGCCGAGACCAAAAAGTGAGAAGTTTTAAACACAACTTGTCATTTGCTTCACAGGTGGTCACGGGTGCTCGGTCGCTTAACAAACAAAACGAAATTGGACGACAACGCGAACACAGGAACTGAATACGACAGCAAACATCGCTCACAGAAAAAAATGCGTGTTTAATTGGCGGGCTTTCGCTAAAGATCCGTAATACGTGTTTGATTGAACTGAAAGTGTAGTGTTTCGCGTCCGTGATGTCCATTTAAAGTGCATATTTCATTTCACTTATGCAAGCATTAAACTCTTTAGGGGCAGGAAAAGTTAATTCACTGGCTGGCTGCGCGCCGGATTGATTAATCCAATGTAGTTTTATTTTTAAAATAGAAACTTGGTGAAATTTTCGTGCATTCATATCAGCAAAAAAAATTATTTAAACACTCTGTCAGTGTTCCAAGTTGGCTTTGCTTGCTTGCTTCAGTAAACAAAAGCCCCAAAGAAAAATTGATGTTTGAGCAACGAAATGAGTAAAAGTGATCCTAAATAAATAAAGAACCTTTTACTGTGTAGAATTCCATGCAAGCAAAGCGTATCTCAAGGGAAATTTAATACTAAAATTACGATAGGGTGCATTGTTGAAATTGGGGACTGATTCACTTGGCAATTAAAAAGAAATACTTTCGGAACACGCTAAATGGGAAAAAGGCGTCGCTCTTATCTTAGTGTAGTTTAGTCGGCTTTAATCAGCAAAACTAAACCCCTTATAGTACAACCTCGCAGTATGTTCGAGCAAAAAAAACTTAATTATAGCATACGGTTTATCTGACTGCACGTTCCATACACAAAACAATTTTCTACATTCTCTCCCAGTATTAATATTCTAAGTTCTGGCTTGTAACTTAACTCTACAGGTCTGTACAGCTTTCGTTAGGATTGTAACAAAATCAGCGGTTTAATTTTCATTCAAAGTCTAACAAGCACCTTGTACAACTGGCGTAACACTACCATAAGAAAATACTGCTAAACATCTTCCTTTTGAATGATCACCTTGTACATAAACACACAATAAACACGAATGTACTCCTCAGTAGCTTTCATTTGAATGGTCACACACTAGGGTTTTATCCACAGACTTTATGTTTAAATCCACCTTGTAAGGCATAATAAACAGTGCCACATGAAACTGCTACTCGTTAGCATTAAATGAGGTTTCACTGGGGCTTCATCCAAAAACTTAAAAGTAAAAATCACCGACCTTGTACAGCATAATAAACAAGTACCACATGAAAGCCCCGTCCAGTAGCTTTCATATGAATGCTCACCGGGGTTCCATCCACCGACTTAAAACTAAAAAACAATTTGTGCAGCTCAATAAACAGTATCACATGAAAGAACTACTCAATAGCTTTCATTTGAATGGTCACACACAAGGGTTTCTTAGTTTCTTTAAGAAGAATCTTAACCAGACCAAGCTTGTATAGTACACTAAACAGCATCTCATGAAAGTACCGCTTTCAAATTCACCCAATAAAGTCCACTGAAAAGAACTACAAATCCACTTCTTTGAGCTGAAAAATGGGGAAAACCTTTGAATCAAGCCTTTCATTTCTAAATAAGGAAAATATTTTCTGTAGTAGAAAACACCAAAGTGATAATAATGAAGAGTGCAAAGAATAAAATTTTGAAATGGACAGATGGTTCTGTGACCGCTTTACACACTCACTAGATTGCGTGACAAGCCCAGTGATGCTACCCTGGTCACGTCAATCAGTTCTACTAGTCACTTGTGCTATCGTGACTGTACACTTTCGTTGAACAGAACTAAAAGAAAAAATCGTTTTATTGCTCCTTTTAACATTCTTCAATCCACAAACGGCACAAGAAATGATCCAAAAAATGTCAGAGTCCACATAAACTAAATGATTTCTACAGTTCCTAAATAGGACAGGAAACACCACGACTCAAGAACTGTGCAAGACAAAAGTCCAAGTCGCACTAGAGGACAATTTCAGATTTGTTCCGGACAAATCCGACTTGAAATCGGCCAGTGACAAAAAATTTGTCCGGAAAGCTAAAGTCGCACTTGAGAACAAATCTGTGAACAAAACACCACGCCATGCTTTGCATTGAGCGCCTCCCGATTTCCTCGTCATTTAATACTCCATGTGTCCTTAGCCTTTTAGTTCTCGGCTGACGAATACGTACGGTGCAAAGAAGTTGGGGTTGATCCCGGCATTGAGCTGTCTTCGCTGAATAGAAGGGATTCTGGCAACGAGTCTCAGAAGTCGTGGTTGAAGGAGATGGGCTAGGCAGACCGGGATAGATCCGTCCTCGTGGATATTGTGGAAATTATTGCGTTTCATACGGAAAGTATTGATCACCCGCGACGAGATTCATGTTGTTGGGAAATGAGATCGTGATTAATTTTACCGCGACGTCTATCGCATGTACATTGGTACATTTCACCTGTCAAATTATTTCCGAATCAAAACACCCTTGCAATTGTTTTCTAAGATTTGTCTCAGTTTGGCCTGCTCCAGAGATAGTCGACGGCATCTTTGAAGTTTGTCCGTCTGCAACCGAATTTCGTCCTTTGGTGAACAAACCAGTCGCACTTGGTTTTTCATTGTCATGACAGTTTTTTGACAGAGTAAACACTTTTGTCCTCTAGTGCGACTTGGCCCAAACACGAGCCACGCCTGAACCTAATCTTAGCTAGTTCCAGTGCTGATAAACCGTTGTCGATAAAACTGAGAGAATTTAAACAGTAGCTATCTCGATCCACGCTATATGTATATCAGTGTCCTTTCCTTCAAATGAATACCTAAACATAGTGTTCAATTCGGAGAGATAGAAAAATTGCGAGAATCATGTACATGCACATTTTAGTTCCTGAGGACGGTTCAGAAATAACTCACGTGCCAAGGCACTTCACTGCTCATTAAAAAATCCTTTAGGTAAAGCTCCCGGCCGTTTCCGTTGTGGTTTGTTCATCTGAAGCTCACCAACTAGATATCCTCCAACTTCACTTGAAAACTCAGCTCTTTCTACTGAAATTTATTCATTGTCTAATAACGCAATCACGGACTGTTACTAACATTGTTCAACCAGGCAATTCTATCAACCATTACATCTGTCATAATTTTACATTGTAAACGTTTAGTATCCCTTTCCTCCCTTACAAAGCGGAATTCGTCACTTTACAGGCAATAATTAAATCACAACTGCACATTTTATGGAATGCAATCTGTCATCAGTTACTCTCATTTGTATTAATATCAACTCAGAGTGAATTCATTTTATTTTAGTTATGTAAGTTTTTCTTTTGATCCAGAACATATCTGAGCTGACGAGCTACAGCTGCTGAAGAAGCCCGGAATGTTAATGAACTAAATTGATTTACTACAGTTAAGTGCAACAGTATGCAGCTGTAATGACAGAACAACTTCCGAGCAAAATAACTCCAGGGTGATCCTCAATTAGCGGTTTACTACGACTATCAATCAAAACTCGACTGAGAAAAGAAAAAAAGTCGATTGGCAGATAATCAGATATGGTGAGAAAAAAAGTCTGAAAAATTACATGCCTGCACGGTTGAAATGAAAATTTGAAGTATAAAACGCAAGACAAATCTAATCAATTGTTTCTGTCTAAGACTTCTCTCTCACTTGCTTTGGTTAAGATAAAAATTGAGGATACCAGATGTTTGGCGTGAATCCGACAACCCAAATACACGATACATTGCACTGACTTTCATGCGGGAAATTTCTTCCTTTTTCGGAAAAAATCAGCAGGGCCATTTTAAAAAAAATATAACGTGGAAAACGACTGAAGACGGCAGATTATTAACGAAAGCCCGTTACTATTTTCCGTAGCAGAAATAACCGACACATACCACTCGTATTAGCAGTATAAATGATTTTTGACTAGCGGTTATGTTCCGTAATTGAGGATTTACCCTGCGGGGCACGTGGCTTTGCGGAACTTCTGCGCGGCAAAACGCGTGGTCCAAGCGCGAGGCTCTAGTAACGCGAGAGCAAGGCGTTTCTCGCAATCATAATAAAAGTGTTTAGGCTTTGGGCTTTTGATGTCATTGTCGGTGGGACGATCCTCTTCTTATCGTTCAAACAACGACGTGTGGCAAAGAAGTTAAAAATATTACCAAAAACAAAAATACCCTTTTGTATTCAATTCGGAATCTCCACAGTTCTCCAGTAGCGCCAAGATTTCTGACTGATGTCTATGATCTGGATTAATCCCAGATAATATCTGGGTACTCTTCATGTCAACAAGTGGAAAACGCTGTAGCCGCCTGAACGGGCTTTCGTGATCTAGATTGTTATCAGAAGATTCTACCCATCACATGTGCTCTGAAACGATGCCTAACGATATAACGAAACTCAGAACGATTGTCTTTGTTTTGCTCAAAATTCTTTGCTATATAATCTGGACAAATCTTTTACCATTAACACAAACGACAGCTCAATTTCGTCTTTAAATCTAATATTGAGATAAAATGTTTAACACTGATCTCAGTTCGCAGTCTAAGCCTGAACTTGGCCCATTTTTTGGCGGGGAAAGACTGATTGTTTCAGCTTTCGGAAGCAACAGTCTTACAATGCACAGCAGATTATATATCTTATTAGACGTTTAGTTGTGTAGTATCGCTGAGTATTTTTACGAGTTGTGCCGTATTTTGACGAGCCCGTACTCGTTTTGGGCGTTATTTGTACTCCACGAGGTGCAGTTGGATAGTACAAGGTGATATTTTCAAAGGTCTATTCACAGCATTTAAAAATGTCGCTCGGAGAAGAGCGCCTTACTGAGCTAAGAAGGCACGGAATTCAGTGTTAAGAAAGCAATTATTCTATTTTGGTCCGCGTCCGGTTTAAGTGCCTGTTTAGTAATGCATTTATAAAACTGCTATGTAGGTTAAAGTTAGGAATGTAACAGTACGCTCTCTCAGCCGGGGATTAGATTCCCGTCACCTTGAAACTCAGCGCCGGATTCTTCACGTCAAACAAAACAAAAGAAATCTCTTCGTCTATTTTCAATCTCACGCCTATATTGCGGCAATTTAGCGCCAATTAGTACCTTAATTAAGATCAATGGGCGCGTTGACAGATTCGGACCGCTCGGTATAAGCGTTTAGTCAAATGATGAAAGGTTCGAGAATGATTTTATCACCACACGCTCGTCGGTTTCCTTGTTGATACCTTGGAATGTTTACTTTACCTTCAAAACGTTGCTCGGGTTAATTAAATAACTTTATCAGCTGTGTACGCACCCACAACTCATTAATCGAGCCACGTGGAGACAGACTGGAGCGCTTTCAATTAAAATATCGAGTAGACTTGTGAAAGGGAGTTGTTTAAAACAACACGCGAATCAGTTTCCCTGAGCAAACTGAGAATTCCAACAAAGCCATTATCTTCCGGTCCGCACAAGTACATAGAATTTTTAAATGTACATTGCCACCCGAGATTGTTGTCTCAGGGTAAATGTTTTTCGTCTAAAACTACTTTGCCATATGTGATTTTGCGACCGACGGAAAGAAAGTAAATCCCTCAACAAAAGAAGAACAAACACCCTATTTAACGCAAAAAGACAGGCTTGGCCGCGAATATTAACACCTTTTGCCTTCCGCAACCTGACTCCTGCGGTTTTTGGCCACACAGTGAGCGCTCGTTCTTCATGGAACAGTACAAAAACAACGGGTTAAGATCTCTTTTTACCACGTAAAGCTCACAAATATTAAAAATTTCACGCTCAGATCACTACATCATAAAAAAAACAACTTTTTGAACAAAAACCTTCAGAAAACTTTTTTTTTGCTATAACTGTTCAAGAATCTTAGAACACAGCAAGACTGAGAAAGGCCAGAAACGTAACGACACACTACTCAGAGCGAACTAATGCCAATTTGAGTAAGAACTAATTTTTAAAAAAATGCATATGCAATATGAAGCAACATAATCGACATCGGTTCACATCCAAACTAACAAACAACACCATGTCACGGTAACACATCTGTGAACATACCTATATACATAAAAGCGATCTTCACCTTGTGATAAAAATAAAACCTGACAAAATGACTGTGAACTTAAGAACAGGCATTTTAGGTTTAACTTAAAAACCGTGCAAAACTTGATCAGCGTTTCGCCTTCGCGCAAAACTTAAGACGCTCTTTAATAGCTTTAATTACAATTCCTAAGAAGGGAATTAACTCTAACGATAACTATCACTTGCGGTCATAATGTCGACTTCAGTTCATGCTGAAAAAATTGCGACAAAATGAGACACAAACAACTGAGTGTATTTTGTTAATAATTCAACGACGAATTCTGGACGAAGACCCAGGATTTGTTTTAAGCATTCTTAAGAGAAACAACTGGGACATTCAGTCTCACTCTTTGCTCTAAATCACCTTTTTGCTGTCTGTCGTATTTTTAGGGTTTCGAGCGATTTTTAATGAAGTTTTTACCTTTGGATGAGTTAGTGTAATCAAAAGCTGAGAGTCGGAACTTCCAACAAATGACGCGTAAATTGTTGTCTGTGGAAGATAAAATGCTCAACATGTTGCACGTGTTAAGTGCTGGTCCATATAAGGATGCCCAGTATCCACAAAGCTTTCTCATTGGCTAGAATAGCATAGGAGATTTAGGAAAAAAATGAAACAGCAATAAATACTGCAAATCCCCATAATAAAGGGGGTCCTTCTTAACTACAGATTTAGGGCAGTTGCTAAGGGATTGCTAAAGGTGATATTAACAGGAAAGCTATTTTGTGGCGTTTTGCACTGCTAAATTGTGAACATTTGCTTTGAAAAAAAATCGCGTTTGTATCTACTGCCAGTCCCAAACCACACGTTTAAAGTTTTAAATCCCTTTAAAATTGAAAGACAAGAGGAAGAAATCGGATTTTTCTTATGAATCAGAAATAACTTAGCTTTGTTTACAACCCCACGTATGGAATTACTGATAACACGTGAAAGCTGCTGTAAAAAGTCTGTTCAAACAGGTATTTATTTCCTCATAACTTTTATGATAATGCACTGCATGCTTGTTCGATTTTGAAATCGCACATATGATTTCAGACCAAATTGCAAGTTCCACTCAGTTCCATGATTACCATTACAAATTTGCTGGCTCTTAGCAGATCAGAATAAAGTAATTTTCTCAGTCATATAACATAGCTTGTTATTAGTCACAAACTAACTAACTGATGAATGAGAGGACAGATAGAAGAACAGATGAACAGAAGGACGGACAGACGAATGGACTAACTAACTTGGCTGCCAATCTAAACAACCTACTATGTTGCAGAAGAAAATTGTTAGAATTATAACCTTCTCTAATCATAACCTTCTCAAATCATACAGAAGAATCGAGACCATTGTTTAAGTCGTTAAAAATACTCGATATCTATGAATTAAATACATATTTAACTGGGATTTTCATGTATTGGTATTATCACGGTAACCCTCAAGCATATTTCATAAATTTCTTTGTTCAAAATGAAAGTATACATTCTTATAATACACGATCAGCAACAAATATACACATTGAATTTAAACGAACAAATTATGCAAAATTTTCTCTCAGGTGTAAAGGAGCGACTATGTGGAACAGTCTACCTGTTGATATTAAGAACATTGATTCTTTCAATCGTTTTAAAAAAGGCTTAAAGTTATATATTCAAAATCAACCTTATAATGAAGTGTAGAACAAATATAGTTTAATTAGTAAGATGAGACTTCAATGTAATGAGTTTAAATTAGTCCGCCTTCTGTAATTTATCTTAGTAAATTGTATTATAATACTGTGGAGATCTTCTAAAAAGCTCATTAGAGCTTACTGGATCTCCTGCCTTATGAGATATTATGTAACTATCAAATGTATATGTTTTAATGAAAGAAGGCGAAATAAAAAATAACGAAAATACTAACCAGAGATTGGTCAACACAGGCCCAGCTGCATGTTGATTCTTGCACTGAGTGTCTCCAGCATGGAAGACTCCACTGCCTAGCCCAAATTTCAGCAAGGCTTTCTATCAAACAATCTGGCAGGTAGCTATGAGATTTGTGACATTGGATAACCACATATCTGGGTAAAAGAATCAGATGAAACAACTGTCAGTCACTGATGATAGTGTCAGCCAGACTTTGAAACCAAAGGATAATTTGACTTTGTCAGTGATCAAGACAAGTGATTTTTATTGGTGCCGAATACAAAACAAAATGTTAAATCACCTGAGGCTGACAAGGCAGCCATGCAATGAATGAACAGATTGCTGGCCTTAGCCACCATCACAATGTTACCTGGTAGGAAGCAAACTTCTGCAGCCTGTATCATACACCTCAGGAAACTGTAAGAGAACTGAACACCCACAGGCACTCCCAACATCACAAAATTTTCAAACCTATGAATGGAAAAGAATGCACTGTGAAAATGAATCGATGAACCAAACCTACGAATGGAAAAGAATGCACTGTGAAACTGTATCAATAAACGGGAAATAAATTGGAAAAATTACCGCTTATAACACATTGTAACTAACTATGCCATAACTGTATTTATTTATTTATTTATTTATTTAAGGTTTTGTACCACAGTACTGGTGCAAAAACAATAGGACATAAGTCCCCTCCTAGGTTTAAGCACCAACCCAACTCTCTCCTAAAATTTTAACTTAATAATGTAAATAAACTAAATAGGCTTCTTAACAAGTGCACGCAGTAAGGGTATTTACCCGGCGACATTTAGGACAAATCATTTTATAGGTACGAAAGTTGTCGCCATCAAACACGTTGAAAAGTCTCTTAAAATAAAACGATTTAAGTTCACGCTTAAAAGAGTCAATAGACTCAACCTGCCTAACATCATTAGGTATATTGTTCCAGAATTTAGCTATTCTATTAAAATAGAAGTCCCGAAAAGTTGATGTACGATTATTATTAATCTTTAAGTTCAGGCCAGAGCCCGCTTGACGCGTTTGACTCGTAACAAAGGAAAAATAGTAATTAAATGAACGAGTTAGATCAACATGACCATGAAGACTTTTAAAAAAGAAAACTAAGTCGAGATATTCAAGCCAGTAATTAAGCGTCAGTAACTTCAGTTTGATTAAGCGATCCTTATAAGATAAGTTACTACTATTTTTTAGTATAAAGCGTGTAGCTCTTCTTTGCACTTTTTCAACTAAGAATAAATTGCTGATAACAGACTGAGGTGCCCATAACTGAGAGCAATAACAAAAGTGCGAACGCACTAATGAACAGTAAAGACGCAACAGCGCAACACTGCCACTGTATATAACATGAGGAGGCCTAAGAAAACCTAGACCCTGTCTTAGCTTTTGCACTACAAAAAAAAACAACATAAACCAAAAAATGAATGTGAAAAATAATCGTGCAATGTCATATCACATTAGTGAAAGAGCAGGACAGTTGTGGGACAAAACAGGATGCCAAGGGTATCTTTGCAAATCTTGAAATGATGCTTCACGACTGCTTCAAATAATGCTTGACTTTGACATTCAGCAAAGCATTTTTGCTGAGAAAATGATTCAAATAGTAAGTGGCCCTTGGTTTCGTACAAACAATTCCAAAATATAAGACTCCTAGATTATTTCTAGATTGTTTCTCTACCACTGGCATTTGTGTCTGATAGACTACATCACTGCTCCAAGCTGATCAAAATACAGTCAAACCTCCCACAATCGACTGATTTATTTGTCAAGCCTACTGTAGGTGGTTGCTTATGGCATGGGAGGCGGTCACTTACAAAAGTTTAGATCACAAAATTTTGCCTCATTAGAATATGGCAACTGAAGAAACTCACCCCTTATGTCAATGCTGATGCAATATACTATTCATGTGAAAAGTCAATTTGGAAAAAAAAGTTCTCTTGTAATACCCAGGAATATGACTAACAAATAATATTACAACACCATATAATCCAATCTCGTCTCAGTCAAGTAGTTGCTTACAGGAGGTTATTAAATACAAAAGGAAATGTCAAACTTTTAGCGCTAAAAGTGGTGGCATACACTTATAAGAGGTGGTTGTCTTACAATAGGATATATGACCAGGAAACTTGTGATATTTTGGAAAAGGTCACTGAGGAGAAAATTTGGTTTTATCAACTGGGTTGATAGTGTGAATTGGCCACCGTAAAGAGATTTAAAAGCTGAAGTTTCAAGTAATAGCCCTTTGTCGTAGCAAATTGAGGAATTGTCAGTTGTGTGTGGTTTATATACAGAAAGATGGAACTATGCTATTGGCTGGTGCACGGTAATGTGAAAAACAACAGAATGAATTAGTTGAATGAAAAGCATTTGTTGATACCACGAGTATTAAGAGTGCCAATTTGAAAAGAAAATTCTTGTTCCAGAGTTTTGCAGCTTTCTGCGCTTCCTTGATTTAGGGAAAGACCACAGACTGCCATATGTTGTGTAGAATGATTGGGGAGATTAAAGTGTCTCATGACTGGTTTAGATGGGTTTTTGTCACCTTTCTCTATATGACAAAGGTATTCTCTGAATCAGTCGACAAGTCATCTCCCTGTTTAGCTGATGTATAGCTTTTTGCAAAGAGTCCAAGTTATGCAGTAGATGACATTGGCTGAGGTACAGGTGAAATGATCAGTGATCTTGATGGATTACTTGGGTCCCCATATTTTCTCAATGTCACAAATGAAAGGGCATGTTTTGCATTGTGTATGTGTGCATTTAAAACTTCCAGCTTGATCACTTGTTTGAAATGCACTTCTGACTTAAAAGTTTTTATTGTATAATTTGTAAATAACCTAATTTGATTTATTTTGTAATTGTAATTAAATAAATGTAATTTAACAGGGAAGAGCCACCCTGTGGATCTGTTACTAAATCATTATTATTACTATTTTTATTATTTTTATTATTACTATTATTACTATTATTATTATTATTATTATTACTATTATTAATTGAAATAGAGCAAGGCACATTCACCCCACTGGTATTTACAACAACAGGAGGGATGGCTGACGAATGCCTGAGATACCACTCTAGATTAGCCGAGCTATTATCTGCAAAAATGCAAGAGAGCTACGCCACAACAATTTCATGGGTCAGGGCAAAAGTGTCCTTTGCAATTTTGCAGAGCGCGTTCCTATGCCTAAGGGGATCGAGAACCCCAAGAAGGAGGAACTTGGATGTTAAGGACAGTGATCTGGAAATAGAGGGGGATCAAGCAGGACTTCCCTAGACTCAACAGCCATAGCCACTTTATTATTATTCTCAGGATGTACATAGAAATTTTCATTTTTTTTAAGTTTATAGACATTTTTCCAGACCACCAAAAAATCTTTTTAATGAGGCTAAATATAATTTAGGCAAAGTTAAAACCAAGCCAA
>CM042749.1:1567164-1581138 GCA_022496165.2 Catalaphyllia jardinei | reverse complement strand
AGATGTTCGAGGGACTCCTCCATCACACCACAAAAAGAACAGGCTGCTGAATCTGTTTTACCTATTTTCTTTAGAAAAGTGTTTGTCACTAAATACCTATTCAGAATCTTATATTGGAATTCTCGTGTTTTTGTGTCCAAAGCAACTTTGAAGGGCAAACTATAAATTTCCTTCCAATCCAAACAGACATCATCAAAGGTTTTATTATACTTCAATTGAGCTGTCGGTTGAGCCACAAGCCCAGAAATTAATTCCCAATAGACCCTTTTAGAGGTCACCTCACTTATCAAGACGTTCTGGTTATCTAAGACTAGTTGAATGTGGTCCTGAAGGACAAACGAGATTTTGTCTACATAACCATTTGTTTTAAGGGATTTCCGCCACGGTGCAGGGATGGCATCCATTAAGGACATCAGATCAAAGATGTCTTTTGGGGAAAAGTCCAACTGACGCAAATTGCCTTGAGAGATAAATTGATTATTTTCTGTGACCAAGTCACCTATTCTGAATAATCCTTTACTAACCAAGCTTTGATTGAACACAGATTTATCATTGATGCAAATGAATTTGTTGTTCCAGATAACAATGTTGAGTATTTCTTCGTGTGATAACTCCGGAACACTATTACATGTGGATGCGGAGCATTGCGCAAAGCACTCAAAACATTCTCTGTAGAACTTTGGAAGATTAATTGGAAGCTTTTTAACATCAAAATTACAGCATAGAATGAACTTATTCCCAACTGGTTTCAGATAGTGTAATAAAATAGTTTTCCAGTGACAAGGTTCCTTTTCCACTAATCTCTTGCAAAACATTATTCTTTGGGGCCCTTTTTGGTCATCAAAGAGTGTCAAATCTTGCAGTCAGGCACCTCGAGGGCCCCCGACATAATGGTTTTGGTTCGTCACCTTTGTCTCCTAGCAGCTCGTCACTCATTCTCTTTCACAGCCTCCTCAGTTAGGGGAAAGTGCAACCCTATCGCTGATGCACTCTCTCTTTTTCAGTTTCAGCACTTTCGTCAGCTGGCTCCTCATGCAGCCATCCACCAGACCTCAATCCCTCAACAACTCTTTGTGGACTTGGATCTTCTCTGACGGACAAATGTCATTTCTACTTAACTCAAGGTCTTGCTCCGACACACGGCATGCCTATTCGTCAGCTCAGCATCGCTTCGTAACCTTCTGCATTCACGATGACGGCCTCCACCCATCTGGATCAGCGCTTCCTGCCAGCGAGGAAACGCTCATACGTTTCTGCACTCATATTGCGGGTACTGTCCACCATTCTTCAATTAAAGTTTACCTGTCAGCTGTTTGATCTCTTCACATTGACGAAGGTCAGCCCGACCCTCTTGCTGGCTGCCTCCAGCTGCAACGCATTCTGCGGGGCATCAAGCGTCATCAAGGTTCAAACCAGCCTAAACGTCAACCCATCACTACTGACTTGCTCGCTAGATCTCTCTGCGCACAACCATTCAATGCTGTGGGCAGCCTGTTGCCTCAGGTTCTTTGGTTTTCTTCGCGCCGCCGAGTTTACTGTTAATGCTCCATTTGACCCAGCCATCCATCTCTCTGTCAATGACATCCAGGCCGACTCATTGTCTAATCCCCAGAGCTTCCAGATCCTCATTAAGTGCTCCAAGACTGACCCCTCTCGTCAAGGATGTTTCATCTACATTGGTACTGGTGGGCAAGACCTCTACCCTGTGTGTGCTATAGCTCAGTATTTACACTTCCGTGGCTCTGCTCCAGGCCCGCTTTTTCTCCTCTCGGATGGCACTCCTCTATGCTGCCAGTGGTTGGCTTCCTCCGTTAGGTCCATTTTGTCTTTGGCTGGAGTTCCTGGTGTTTTCTCTGGTCACAGCTTCTGTATTGGTGCGGCCACCTCAGCTGCCACTCAGGGTATCCCAGATCATCTCATCAAAACCCTTGGTCATTGGTCAAGTGACGCTTACCACCTGTACATACGTACTCCGGTCAGCACTATCATAGGTGTGGCAAGCCAACTATCTTAAGATACCTTCCATTTGTTTTTTCTATATTTTTCCGTTGTTTTCCTGGCCTAGGGTGCCTCGGGACTTTGGCTAGTTTGGGCCATGGCTTCCCCCAGCCATGAACCCTTTTTTCCTTCTCTCCGACCCAGGCCGGTGGCCTGGTCGGAGGGTCCCTTCGGCATGGATTGGGGGCTCATGGCTGGGTTGCGGGGATTTGCCAGCCATGAGAGCGGTATTCTATCTAGGGGCTGGCTGCCCACAGTGGCAGCCCCTGGATATCCCAGGCACTCACCTTCCACTTAAGCGAGGCAGCGGTTAAATATTATTATTATTATTATTATTATTATAGTAAGTTACCTATGTTTTTGTCTTGTTTGAATGAAATTAATGGAGGTTGTGAAAAGATTCCACCAGTATCAGGATCATTTTGAATAAAGTTCTTTAGAATGATGGATTTACTGTGTGGTTGTGAGGGTGAAATGTGAGGGTGAATGGAATTCTATCATTATTTTCCTTCTGTGGCGTTTGTAGTGCTGACTGCTGATAAATTTGTTGGGCGTGATAATGGCCTGCTAAAAAACATAAGCAGGATAGCTAGCCACATTTGTCAAAGAAATTGCACATTTCCTCTAAATTTAAGGAAAACTCAGAGTCCTCACTACCAAGACAACAAAGTCTAAGAAACTGAGAATAAGGAATGGAATTTCTGACATGTGATGGATGTGAAGATGAATACAACAAATGACTATAACTGAGGAGAGGTGGTGGTAACCAGAGGCTTGAATGGTGATACTAAAATAAATAGTTTAAGGTTTAACTCAGTAGAATGCCGTTATTTCACCAGCTAGTAGAATTTAAGGAAGTTGATTTTGGTGTGTTTACTGAAAGCAGGGCCACCCAGAGAAGGACAACCCATCAGATGGCAAAAGTGAAACAATAGATTCCAACATTTTGAAATCCAGCAAATCAAATGTCCGGTACAAAACAATGAATCTTAAGTTGTTCCTTGTGATGCCTGTGACTATGTTGTCGGTTAGTAAATTGTCTCACTCAAACCATCAGAAATTCCATGTTAAAAAGTATTGTTACTTTACCTTAGATTTTACATTTACAACCGTGATACTCATTAGATTGACCATTTTCCACTGTGAACATACTGCCACACATTCTATCACCTTTACCGTTGTTGTTTAAAATCACACATTTTGACACTTGCATGTTTCTATTTTTACGGAGCTTTCAGTTGTCATTAATGCAGCAGTTCTCAGAAAAGCTATCTTGATCACTGTCTCAACAGCCGTACATTTCGGAGTTTGAGCTCCCTTCCTTGGTTATCAGTGTATTGAAATGACATCTTCGTCCAAAATTCAAACAACTTTTTTTTCGCATTGTGTTATCAAAGCTTCAGCTTTTAAAGATCACTCACGTTTAAAGATCACTTCAACCATGTTTGGGTGTGCCACCGAGGGGCTGAAATCCTGACCTTGTTTAGGACAAAAATATGCTAAAATCCCTGTCCTGTGTAGGACAACAGCCTCCATTTCAAGATCCTGTTTAGGACAAATGAAAAAATGCACTCTCTCTGATTTTAGAGGAATTTAAACTGTGTAATAAGTCATTCAAAAAAGAGAAATCATGCTCGATGCATCTCAAACACAGTTATTGTATCTCTACACTTGAACTAAACAAAACTCCATCAAGCGTAAAAGCTCTAAATCAGTTAGCGTAGCAAAATGTCATCATAAAATCTATAGAAAGATGATTTTTTTTAATAGCAAATCAAAGAGGAATGACTTCTTCAATTACTGTATAATGAATAAGGTTAATTTTATTCAGATTAAAGCACTAATAGAACTTTTACAGAGAAAAATATCCCTAAACAATATATATATACCACTGGGATCACTTGTGCCTGTGCGACACAGTGACATCTTTCTTTCATCAACAGGGGAATATCCAAGACAAAGAAACAAGACCTGCCGGTAAAATCTGTTCTGTCAATGCGTGCTTGTTATAATACTTGTTACAATAGCATTCTTGTCCAGAAAATAATCTGATGTCGATTGATGACATTGTAATGTCCGGTTAAGAGTCGGTTTACTCAGTTGATATTATGCAAATCAGGAAATGAAAAGCGCCACTTGTCCGCCGCTCGATTGCATGCTCTTTCAACTTCTCACAGGCTCCAGGTCGCAGGCTAAGAAAAGAAAGAGACTGCTTGCAGTCTGGGTTTAAGTCTCTCAGTTCATAATACCATGCCCTGTTTAGGACAGGTTCTGACCCTGTCTAGGACAGAGACAAGTATTATTGTATACCCTGTTTAGGACAGCGAGGCCAAAAAAACCATACCCTGTGCAGCGCCATGTCCCTGTATAGCCCAAATAAGGGAGTATGCCCCCGGGCTTTCTTCTACGTGAAATCTTCAATTTTCCCTTTGTATCTCTCTGAAAAAGCTATTTTTTACCACAAACCAACACCAGTCACTTGATCCCATCTGTTCAAAAACCAAACTACCGAATTGACCTAAAAGTACCGGTAAATGCAAATTGTGAAAATTTACAACAGTACAGGTTTGCATCATGGGTAAAGGTTTCTCAGCTACAAAAAATACAGATCGAAAACCCCCAATCGCAGCCAACTAGTTGACCTTTTGAACTGCACATAAAACAAACACAGAGGAACATTGCTTGTGATTGGCTCCAGTTTTTCTTGCTCTCGGACGTGCTGTCTAGCTGTGTCTGATCAACTGATCCTGTCTTCTTGATTTAACATGATCGCTTTTCCATAAAATGTCCTCCATATCTATTCTTTGGGGAAATCAAAGCCAACAGAAAAAGAAAAAGCCAGCTCATTGTTTCACGTCAAGTCGTGACTAATCAATGCTGCGGTTTAGTTGTTATCTTTTGTGGTTTCATCTTGCATCTGATTGGTTACAAAACGATTAACATTCCAGAAATTTTCTCTGGTGTCCACGGTTTTATGGGAAAGACTGTAAAAATGTTGGAATCTATTGTTTTAGTTCTGCCATCTGATTGGTTTTCATTAGTTATGGTTCCACAACACAGGTGGCTTAGCACCAACCACCGCCTGGTTAGCTCAGTTGTTAGGGCGCTAGTCTGCTGTACGGGATGTAGAGGGTTCGAGTCCTAGACCAGACCAACTCTCAGGGTCTTGAAATACCTGAGGAGAATGTGCTGCCTTTGTAATAAATTAAATCTTCAAATGGTTAGACATTCAAGTTTTCTCGGATAAGGACTTTCAACCGTAGACCCTGTCTCCTGCATCTTCAATGTTACATGGTTAGCAGGGGACGTTAAAGAACCCATGCACTTGTCGAAAAGAGTAGGGGACGTAACTCCCGGTGTGGTGGTGTGTCTCTCCTTGTATCGGTCAAGTGGGTGGGGAAGATTAAAAATGGACTAATAGCAGCAGCCTGAGGTGCCTTCTATAAGCTGACATCTGATCTCACCCAATAGGAAAAATTGTAAAATTGGTCCCGAAAAGCCCCAATGGGGAGTGCCCAATTACAAATTACAAATCTTTTGTTTTTGCCTGAGTGATTTTACACAACATTGAAAAAAAAAATGTTTGAATTGTCTATTATGTTATTTCTGTCAATATGCTAATACCCAGAAGGGAAGCTCAAAAACTCTGAAATATACAGCTGCCAAGACAGTGAACACAATGTTTTCTTCTGAGAACTGCGTGGTAGGTAATCATAAGCTATGTAAAAATAGAAACATGCACAGACAATGGGAGCAGAAATTGTTCTGTCAAAAATGTCAAAGGAATTCATTGTACACGACGACCCCACAAGCTTCCAGCTTTTATACATATCGTGTATAAATAAAGGTAACCTACCTACCTATCTATTATTCCACGATTGTAAACAACAGCCATAAAAGTGATATTTTATGTGGGTGTACATTCACAGTGGAAAACAGTCAATCATCAGCTTGAGCTTGACAATAGTAGCATAAGCATTACTATGAACAAGTTGACACTTCATTGTTTTGGGCCAGACATTTGATTGGCTGGTTTTGAAAATTTTGGAATCTATTGTTGCAGTTCTACCATCTGATTGGTTTTCATTGTCTGGATGACCCTGGTTTCAGTAAATGCACTGTAATATGTAGACAAGCCACTTGACTGGTTTGAAAATCATTACTTTTGTTTTTAACTTGTCATAACTCTTCAAGAATTCAAGTCTAGGGCAAGAATTTATGAAAGGGAATAGTGGTAGTTGAGTAGTGTTATAGAAAGTTAATTGATTAATGAGTAACCAGCAAGTAATCAATTAGAAATCACTAACATTAATGAATTACCATTGACCTCAACAAGTTATCAATGATGAATAAGTAATCAAAGGGCCACATCATTAATTTTTGCTTCAATTAGTCATCGATTATTCAGCAAAAAAAGATTTTTCATTGATCATCAGCCTATCAGCGTTATTTTTAATCAATGGCAAACAGAATATATAATCAGCTGATTATTAATCAAGATTTCTTATCGATTACTCCTTGATGCCATTGATCATCGAATGATTACCTGGCGTACATGTGAGAGTACAGTGTATATTCGTCGCTCAGAAACATACTTTAGCAAGATTGAAATCAGCGCACCGGCCACAGGTCACACTTCATCCTTCATAGGTGTCCAATTTCATTTCAGGTCTACATCCTGCGAAACGCTACACAAATTAAATGCAGAAAAAGTTCATAACAAATATTTGACATGTATGGTGTTGCCTAAATAAAGATTGTTTCAAGATATAATAAGTACTTACATGAACTTTCCCTCTATATTTTCGTACGTCAAGAATCTAAGAAAGCCGCGAAAGATTGGCGCGAAATCGACGCGAAAGATGTTACTTTTACCGCTGACCTCTAAGTACCGTTGAATGATTCAACTCGCAAGGATAGCAGGGAAGCGGTCTCTTTCCTTCTCATCGCCATCATGGTTAGTATCGTAAATACGAAAGCGAATTTTGTATCCAACTCATCTGTGACAATCACGCTATTTTTCTTTGAATAAAACTATACCGATGGAAAAAGTGATCTTTAAACTGTTGTACTATTTTGTTATTTTTAGGCTCGTGGTCCGAAGAAGCATTTAAAGCGCTTAAATGCACCGCATCATTGGATGCTTGATAAGTTGTCTGGTAATTTTGTAAGTATTCCTGTTGAAATACGCTTATGTGTAGATGTGGTTTAATCTAAACTTTTTGAACGGTTATGTGGTAGTCAGTGTAATTTTAATTTAAAAGAGAGATTTAGATTTTCAAATCTAACAGGTTGTATTTATATCTAAAGTCTGAAGTTGTGGTTTACAAGTAAAATATTATTGAAAGAATGAACTTGATAAACGTACAGATTAGCCGTGGAGTTATCGCATAACTCTTCATCTCTCGGAAGGAAATATTGACGTTTTGTATATCCCAGCATTTACAACGACATAATTAATCTGATAATCAACCACGTCACTTGGTGATAGAAGACTGAAACGAGTAAACTGTCAGCCAAGTAAACTGTCAGCTTCCGCTTGTATGGTGTTAATTTAACTCCATGGATAAGTCATAGTTATTGGACCGAGTGGAGTACAATTCAGGGAGTAACTGTATAGATGAGTAATTTTTAAAAGTGGAGGAGTGCATAGCATGAGGCCGAATAGAAATTATGAGCACAATTTCTCCTTGTATTGTATGACATAAGGTCCAGTTACTAATTAATTGTATCATTCATAAAATTTTGAAATTAAAAAAATTATGAGAATATCATTTGAGCGAAAAAGTGAGTAGCACTTTATGTAACTGTAGGAAATATTAAAAAAGCCATAAATACTCTGGCAATTGATATGCAAATGGTGAAGGTATCCAGTTACATCTTGTTGAAATTTGGTACCAGTACTTGGCACTCACATGATCGCATGCCAGTTGTGACAAATAGTTGCACAAAGAACCAATCACGATCAAGAATTTTCTTTTTGACATTATAGGCTAGAGTGTTACCCATAAGAAAACTATGGAAATATGCTTTCATGCATATCATTCAGAAAGGTTAACTGTTTGTATGTTGCTAAAAGCTAGGGCATTAGCATTTTGAAGCAACATGTGGTACTGTTTGTCAATTGTATAAGTCATTCTTCAAAGATCAGGAGATCAAACCCTAACATGACTGCGTAAAAGGAAGTTACCTTTTAGACCTTTGATATTGGTGTTGCTTTGATCATGTTGGGAGATAGTTTTAAATTGATAATCTTAGCATTGAATGATTAATCTGATACTAACTTCAGTATTGATTTCTAACAAATGTAAAATACTTTTCTTTCTTCCAGGCACCACGTCCATCCGCTGGTCCCCATAAGTTGCGTGAGTGTTTGCCATTGATTGTTTTCCTCAGGAATCGCCTCAAGTATGCCCTGACTTATGATGAAGTGAAAAAGATTCTTAAGCAGAGGCTGATCAAGGTTGATGGAAAAGTCAGGACTGACATTACATACCCTGCTGGCTTCATGGGTAAGAGATTTGTTTGTACATACCTTTGAAGATTATTCTTAGAACAAAATCATTTCTCTCCTCACAAAAGAACAGTCTGTGAGTCGAAACAACAAAATGTGACATTACAGAGATCTGTACTTACGCAGCATGTTTAATTGGTTACTACTCAGTACCAATTTTTAAAGGCCAGTAGCAACTAGTTGGACACTGTATGAATCTCCGTGAAGTCAGGGTGCAGTGGCTTGATTGTTAGTATGACAGACCACCTGATCAAATCATACTTGCCACCCAGGCTTGAGCCCTGTGTGGGGATCCTTGTGTTGTATGTTTGGGTCTCCCTCCACACAGAAGTATAATGGGGACCACAATCTGTTAGTGGAAACCTGCAGGGGAAGCAGGGATACCTCATCCACTGGCAAGTCTTTTTTCAACTAGGCATATTGAAAGGTCAGTTTATTAAATAAACCTGAGTGTATCACCAATGATAACTTTGTTCCAAACCAAACTTACCGTATTTATTCGCCTATAAGCCGATCGATTTTTTTCACAAAATTAAACTGGGAACCAGTGAAATTTCTACAAGAAAGGGGGTTCGGCTTGTAGCCGAATGCTTTTGCCAAAAAATTTTCTCTTATGCTGCATGAGCTTCAACTGAATGTTTTTATTCGGCTATAATTTTATCAACAGACACAAATTACTGGTTAAGTTCGTGTACAAAAATCATTGCTGTTGGTCATAAACTTTTATTCAAGTGGTGGCTCCTAAAGGAGCTGTTTTGTTTTTTGACTTCACGAATGAAGTTTTCAGTCGTCGTCTCCTTCGCTGTCAGTTTCAAATTCATCCTCCATCGCCATATCATCGTCAGCGAGTTCTGGCATATCATCGGCATAGACCTCGTCATCTTCGGTGCCGTCAAGAGCGTTCGAGATACCACACGTCTTGAAAGATTTCCTCACCATCTCTGCTGGAATTTCTGCCCATGACTGCTTAATCCAGCGGAAGACCAGGTTTCTCTGCAGGACTGGAGTTAGGCCACCACCACCACCACAGGACTTCACTGGAACGGTTCTGCTGCCACTGAATTCAAGGGTTCTGCTTTATGGAAGCTCAAATCGCATAGGGGTTTCATCCATATTGAAAATCCTGGATAGCGGATAGCCATGGGTTGCCGAGCTGCGATCACGAAGCGATGAAACTGTACCGTCTTCTCCTCCAAATCTTGAACTGGGCTGGGCCAGGGTTGTTTTAGTTCGGAAGCTGATGGCATGGCGCTTTTTCCAATTCTGGTACCAACCCAAGGAAGCTTTAAACTCTGGATCGCTGCACAACTCCTTCGCCTTTAACCGAAGAATTAATCCACTAACCGCGATTCCTGTAAAAGATAAAAGAGAAACACTATATTTAGATCAATGCAATGACTTGTTTTGGCGACATCGGAAACTGACCAATCACAAGCGGTCGTTCCCACGGCTTTGGTAAACATGGCAACTCGATCGAATAGTGACAGAAATTAGCTGGGTTTGGGTTAAAACGACGAACTTACCCTGGCTTCTTTGCTCTGAAAACCACTCCAGAAGTGTTTGATCTAATTCAGGATACTTCGGCGTATAGCAGCCCATCGTTTTTCGTTTTGCTGACATTTTCAGCTCGCCATTGAAGAGGTTTGCTTGATCTTTTCGCCAGCGACGAACCATGGATTCACTGATCCCGTATTCTCTGGCGATCTCGGAGTTGTTCTCAACGGCCTCTGCTTCAGCCACAATTTTTAATTTGAAGGCCAAGTTGTACGAAGAACGACGAGCTTTTGGCATGATGATCGTTTACGGATAACTTTGAAAGAGCGTGTGATTGTTCGAGACAGGATTCTGAACTCAGGTGATGTTTAGTCGTACATGCGGTTCTATTTATATTCTTCTGAAATGTCAAATCGGATCACATTAAATTCATCTTACATGTGATTTGTTGTTATTTTCAATTAAACGACCAATAACAGTCATTACTTGTAAATGTGTTATAATGAATATATGAATACCGGTAAATGAATGTTCATTTCACAGTGTCATGCGTGTTTCCCGAGAGGGACGCTTCTTTTGTTTTATGGTTTGGTGATACGTTTATTCACTTGACAGCGCACATGGAAAAGAAATTTGCGATCTCGGCTTATAGCTAGATGTTTTGGGTTTCCTCTTCATAATTTTCTAACATGTTCTGATAGCCAAAAGTTTAGGGTCTCGGCTTATAGGCGAATAAATACGGTAATAATGATTAATATTCTCATCATTGCTACACATCATTTTAGAAACTTTGTACAAAATCTAAAAATGTACCTTGCATGTTTTGTTTGTCCTAGATGTTGTCTCAATCGAAAAGACTGGTGAGAACTTCCGCCTACTGTATGACGTGAAAGGCCGCTTCACTGTACACCGCATCACTGGCGAGGAAGCCAAAGTAAGTTTCAAGTGAAGCTATAACTACGCGTAACCATAGAAAATTTTTATCCCAATTTTGCAACCTTTTTCTGCCGCGAAAATGCAAGTTCTGGATCATGTTAATACATTGAATAGTCGTTATCACAGTTGTCAGCAGTTTCCAACAATAATTATTCTGTTGTGTGTTGACCCTTTTGTCTCAGTTTTTGTCCCTTTTGGAACAAAAGAATATTTGATTGCAGTCTTGACTGCACTAGCAGCTATTGCACAAATATTGTAATTAGTTGTTTCCGCTCTTTACATGTTTGTACCATTTTATTTTGAAACCACTGGCAATGATATCTATAGTTAAAGTGCCAATGAAATGAAAAAGAATTGCTGCTTATTTGAAAGGCTTTTTGACTTGGCTCTTTTTTTTTTAAGGCTTTTTGTTAAAATTTTTATTGCTTATAAATAGTGTATTTTGGGTACAAATAAAGATGTTGTTTGTTGTTGTTGTTGTTGTTTACCTAATGCATAAGAATGATGTTTTCCTTTTTGGAATGTCCTTTTTGTTCTGGAGATATTGGCATTTTTGTATTAAGCAAACTCTCAGGGAAAACAAAATTAGAAAAATACAAAGGGAGGTCAAAGTAGCCAATAGAAAATGAGAGTTTAAAATAACTGAGCTTGAATCTGCGGGTCATGTTGTATTGCTTTTTCCTGTGTTTCTTTGCATCAATTGTTTCTGTTGGTTCCCACTGGGAGACTAGTATGTATCTTTATTCTATAGTACAAGCTTGGTCAAGTGCGACGTGTAGCTACAGGTGCTAAGGGTATCCCTTACCTTGTTACACATGATGGTCGTACCATCCGCTATCCTGACCCACTCATTGCTGTCCATGACACTGTGGTGTTGGAGATCAAGACTGGCAAGATCATTGATTTCATCAAGTTTGACACAGGAAATCTTGCTATGGTTGTTGGTGGTCGCAACATGGGTCGTGTTGGAATTGTTACCCATCGTGAGAGACATGCAGGTAAGTTCAATTTTTTGTCTATCTCAATAGATGTCAAATAGCTGTAGTTTTCTACTGAACATACCTCAACAGACTAAACTTCCATAAAACCAATACAGTTAGTGTTTTATTCTGTTTACTGTTAAGGAAATTCCAAGATGGTCAAAAAATTTCAGAATAATGCAGGATAACGTACATTTCAGAACGCTTGATCTCCATTTAATGATTCAATATTCCATGAGGGTGACAAACATGGAATTTCATGAACTTTCAAAATTTATTGCAGAGAATGAAAACTGCTTTAGATGTATGTAAAATATTTTCACTCCAGTTGGATGCTGTTTGGTTTGTCTTTAAATTACATTGATGGAATTTTCTTCGTCAGAATTTGTTGATTATTGTCTTGTATACTTTATAAGAATTCATGTGAAGGCTAGCCTTCTTCTTGGAGTCAGTTCCTGCCTGTGTGGTTACAAAATCTAGGAGAGGAGTTAAATGATGGGTCCATCCCTCAAACAATGATTGTGTTGTTGAAAATTCTGTGTTCATGTTTAGGCTCATTTGACATTGTTCATGTGAAGGACAACACAGGCCATCAATTTGCCACAAGAATCAGCAACATCTTCATCATTGGCAAGACAAACAAGCCACATGTGTCCCTTCCCAAGGGTAAGGGTATCAGGCTCACTATTGCTGAGGAGCGAGACAGAAGGCTGCAGGAGAAGGCCAAAATGAGCTCCATGTAAATTGCAACAGAAGGACCATTAATAAAAGTTCAGAATTACATCACATGACTACTGACTTGCATTCCGTTATACAAGTTGGGGTGGGGGTGCAGGGGCAATTGGCATACTTTGGTACCAGGTTAGGGATTCTTGGAACCTTGACACATGTCACTTGGTCATGGCAATGGATTCCTAATTTGTAGAAGCCTCATAGCGGAATTGTTTATTTCTTACTACCAACTCTTCGGAGTGCACACTTGAAATTTGATCAGCTTACTCTGGAATATTAGAATAAGAATCATGGGATTGTCCTGGTGTCAAGATAGTGCATAGGTAAACTTAAAAGGCCGTTTACACGGCAGAACAATTTGGGTGGGGACCCGCCAAAAAAATAGTATGGACCCATAACTTTTGTAAAGAAATACTGGAGTTTCCGCAGGGCCATAGGCGCCTCTGGCCCTGTGGAAACTCCAATGTTTCTTTACAACAGATATAGGTCTGTACTACTTTTTTGGCGGGTCTGGACCCAAATTTTTCTGCCGTGTAAACGGTCTTTTATGCTGACCATTCTCTATAAGTGTACAGTTTTTAAGGTCAGCGCACAGAGGGGACTAGTCCCTGTAACTAGACCCTGAAGAGTTTTCACGAAGGGACTGGTTGCAGGGACTTGTCCCACGAACAGTTCACACAAAGTGTTTTGAGGAACAAGTCGCAAGGACTTGTCCCAAAAATTCAAACTGGGTTGAATTCGTGGGACTAGTCGCAGGGACAAAAGTTGGTCCCCGTGGCTAATTTTGAAGCGAAAATGGCCAGTTCACACGATGGGACTTGCCTCCGTGACTTGTTGCAGGGACTAGTCCCTCCGTGTGTGCTGACCTTTACATCCAACTTTCTTGGGACACACTCCTTTAAGCGAAAACTGTGAGAACTTTGAGTGCACACACAATATCCTGCACCACTCCAAACAGAGCCTTCGGGTCGGGATGCCTTGTACCACTGGTGGATAGCACAAAACGGCTGAGAATAAAGTATTCGAGAATTTGCGAAGATAGGTTCGACAAAATATACATTTAGTATTTGCTTTTCACCCTGTGGGGAATACTACATGTTTGTTAAGCGGAACCTTTAGACCATCAATCATACCAACTGCCTTAGAGGAAGTCCGCTTGAAAAGTATTCAAAATGTGCCCGAAGTCAGAAGTCCTCGTTTTGATTTGACTGCGCGCATGAGTCTGAAATGCTCAAGAGAGAGTGGCCGCGGTAACCAATGTAGGCTCGGCAGGTAATTTCTCTCCGATCTCGAATTTGACGAGTACTAAAGACTTGCAAG
>CM042749.1:1522164-1557164 GCA_022496165.2 Catalaphyllia jardinei | reverse complement strand
ATCCTTTCTCTAAGTTCTTCATAGCAACGGTGCCTCTGTTTCTCAAGTCTCTGGAAGATATTGAAATATTATTTCAGTTGGTTCAGAGAGAGAGAAAACACTCATCAACACTCACAAATTACCACTCAAAAATATATGGCCTGGGTTATTGATAAACCTTGCCCGGTCAAGATGGCTGGATATTGGCTAAGTTCATCTTTTTGCATGTTTATATATCAAGATGGAGACAGGTCCATAAGCAAAAATGTATAAGGCCAATATCCTGCCAAACAAGCTTGGTCAGCAAATGGTTTATTACGGTTAAATGGGCTACAGGGTAAAGTGGCCAAAGTATTTGACATTAAAAAGTGCTGTGATGAAAAATATAACAAAAGAAAATCATCATCATCATTCTTTCTTTCATTTTTTATCAGCACACAAGCATACTTGTACACTGTTTTTGCTGTACAGACAACCCAATCCATTTAGTAACTTAGATTTTAATACCTGAACTATTTGATCATCTGGAGTTTGAATTAACTGTTTAGCGAGTGTTTCTCTTTTAGGCCTGTTGTATGTTCTTGACACAAGTTCTGGTACAGTGTCAAAATGGGTTGCAGCATCAAAAGACTGAGCTGAAAGACAAAATATGTCACATGTTAATTTACAATAGAGTAAACCTGGGTTGGGGGCTGAGATGGTATAAATAGAGCTTAAATGAGGTGGTTTACAAATAAAATGTATGACTACAGTTCTGTGAGGGAGGCTAGGTGGCCTCGTGATTAGTTCACTCAACTACAGATTGAGCAGTCTGAATTCAAGCCCTGACTGGGGACATAATGTTGTGTTTTTGGACAGGACATTTTCCTCTTAAGTACCTCTCTCCACCCAGGTATATAAATGGGTACCAGCAAAATTTAATGCTGGGAGTAATCCTAAAATGGACTAGCATCCCATCCAGGGGGAGGGGGAGTAGAAATACTCCTACTTGCTTCATGCTACTGAAATTGAGACGATGCAAAGAAACAGCTGCCAGTTTGTTAAAAAGTGCACTCTGCTTGGCTACATGATGAAACAGCTGCCAGTTTGTTAAAAAGTGCACTCTGCTTGGCTACACGCTATAAGGAAACATAAGGTAACTTTATTTCAAGTTGTATATGCAGGGAGAGGTTGACCAATCTCCTGAGCCAGCGGCTCATCTGAAAAATGCATGATCTACTAACAGTTAGATTATGATCTCCAGATTTCTATTGCATGATAGTTGACAAGGGCACAGTCCAAGTCAACTATCACGCATAGAAATCAAGAGCGAATAATCTAATTGTTTTTACAATTAGTGTAACTATAAATCTACTAGTCATTCAAAACTTTATCTAAATCCTCTTCACAGACACTTTGAAAATACCAAGAAGAGACTGTCATTTTGTTAACAAGGGCACACTGCGCTACCCACTATAGTGGCACCCCACTATAACGAACCCCGCTATAATGAAGACCCTGTTATAACGAACAACATTTGAAAGCCTGGCAGAATCACAGTAAAAAATGTGGAAACAAACCCCGCTATAACAAATAGATTTTGACAGTCCCAATGCACAATTTACCCCGCTACAACAAATATTATGTGCTGTTGCTTGCAGTCAGTAAAAAGGACATGATGGTACAAACGGTTGACAAACGAAACACGACTCCTATTGGTCAAGATAGGGAAACTTTGACCTTCAAAGCTTTGCTTTATTTAAATGTGGCTGTACATGTGCAAGTCTGTAGACTGTTTTGTGTGGTGTATATGTTGCAGGTCAATTTGTTCCCTAGGTCAATTTGTTCCAACCTAGGTCAATTTGTTCCAATCTAGGTCAATTTGTTTCAACCTAGGTCAATTTGTTTCAACCTAGGTCAATTTGTTTCAACCTAGGTCAATTTGATTTTTTTTTTTTTTTTTGCTTTTGTGGCAAACAAAAAATATTTTTCTCCCACCTTCGATCTTCTTTTCATCCTCCTTCTACTCTTCATCTCCACTCTACCTACCTCACCTACTATTCCCTCCCTACTCTCCCAACATCCCAACCTGTATTCTTTAATCTCAATGCTTACCTTGGGAGCCTTGAACCACAGACCTTTGGTTTTCCTTTGGATTCATGTCCTGATGCCTTACCATTGAGCCATGCAGACTTGGATGCAAGTTCCACTATTTTTTTAATTACATATACATTGTAGTAGTAATAAATTTTCTTAAATTATTCAAATCAGACATACTTATAAAAGTGAATATACCACCCATTATTACACTACAGTACATGTACCTCTGCTGTAAATATATACAAATAATGTAATTGTACTTTAATTTATATCAAATTGACCTAGGTTGGAACAAATTGACCTAGGTTGGAACAAATTGACCTAGGTTGGAACAAATTGACCTAGGTTGAAACAAATTGACCTAGGTTGGAACAAATTGACCTAGGTTGAAACAAATTGACCTAGGTTGGAACAAATTGACCTAGGTTCAAACAAATTGACCTAGGTTGGAACAAATTGACCTAGGTTGAAACAAATTGACCTAGGTTGGAACAAATTGACCTAGGTTGAAACAAATTGACCTAGGTTGGAACAAATTGACCTAGGTTGGAAACAAATTGACCTAAGGAACAAATTGACCTGCAACATATATATCCCATTGTTCAACTTGGTTCAGCTTGGTCACCCTGCTATAACGAATATTTTAATTTTATTGTTAACCAATTAATTTGTTATAACAGGGTCTTCGCTATGACGAAGACCCTGCTATAACGAACATTTTGTTCGGTACCATGACACTTTGTTATAGCGGTATGCCACAGTATCTATTACAGAATACATAGTCAATAGCATAAGCAATCAGAGAACAGCATTCATGACAGAACACTAGTAGATTTATACTAATACAGGCTGAATAGGAAGTGAGTAGCAAAGAATGCCATTTGTGATAGAATGCTGGTAGACTTACAAAGATATAATTTAGTATTATCAAAATCTAGCATTCTATCAAGAATGCTGCTCTCTTATTGGCTACACTACTTAACAATATTAGGTAATGGTTTGATATTACCTGCTCTTGGAGCTAGCCATGTAATAAAGTAAGCTATAAAATACAGAAAATGTGTACCTTCTTTCTGACTGTCCACAAAAATAATGTGCTGGTTTGGTGGATGGGAATTATCTTCATCTCCCAATAAATGCAGGCTTGCTTGGAGCTTTTCTATTTTCTGTTACAAGAAATAAATATTGCATTATGGTAACAGTATAATTACATTCAGTGGTTCAACAGCTGTTCATTGAAAATCACAATAAAAAGTGTTGGGAAGGATTGACAAATCAAGCTGCTTGTTACAGAAACATCATTTCATGGGTGGATATAGATATTTTGCAACTGTACAAATTGCCCACAACTGGTCAAGACCACTTGATCCAGTATTCAATACTGTAACCATTACGTGACTGTTGTATTTTTCCCAAAATTCTCAAAAGTGATCAACAATTTATATCTGCCAACAAATGTCAGACAATGTAAACAAACTTTATAACTGCAATACAGGGGTTTTAGGTTCAGAGTAGTCACTGATCACACTGGTAAAACGCAGGCCTACACTGAGGTGAAGACTAATAGCATCTGTTCATAGCCAATTCTGCAATCAGGAGAGAGTACTGAGCTTAAGGTTAGATCAAACTTTTTAGATCATTTTCTTTACAACTTACCTTTGCCTCCATAGCCCTTTTAGAGTTGATGTAGTTAAGATCCTGGGTTTTCATCAGCTTCAGTGCCTTTGCAGTGTGCTTTACTGTTTTTTTGATGGTATGAACTCCATCCTGCATGCACAACAAAGAACAATTTCTTATTAGTACCAGTTATTTCTGTCAAAATCGTATTGCCTGACTGTGTTCATTCACTATCCAAGTCAACCAAGTACACAAAACAAAAATAACGGGCAACACTTACTTTTGTCTTACTGCTGATCATCTTGAAGTAAAATTCATCTGGATTCCTGTTTAGCGCCTAAAAGTAGAAAATTAAATTAAAATAAGTAATGTACAGTACAAATACAGTTTAGTAGTATATTTTGGCCAGGTTTTCATGTACCAGTAAAGGTTAAAATTGTGAAACAAAAAAAATCCAATTATAGTCCACAACAACCACAAATGGAGTTGATAACCATGTAAATACTCACTTTCTCTTTTAGAAGTTTAAGTCTGTTTTGTTTTCTATGGTAATCTCTGCAATAAATAGAGAGAGAAATCCATTCACTTATGTCAGTTAGCAAAATATATGCTGAGTGCTATATGAATGAGGAACATCTCAAGCGTTTCTACAGCTACAGTGCGAGATGTTCCCTCAAAGAACTTTGTCCTTTGATCTTCATTAAGCCACACAAAACTTGTATCTATTAAAAACCAAGAACAAACTACCTGGGCCGGGTTGTTCAAAGCCTGATTAAGCTAACCCAGGGTTTTTATTTCAGTTCTATAATTTTTTGATGAAGTGTTCTGTTTTTATTGTTTGGCCTTCAGTTTTGAGCTGTAGTAATCTCAAATGACACCAAACATTAGAGGTGAAAAACATTTTTAAACAATAAAAAATAATGCTTCAGTTGACGTTTAACCCTGGGTTAACGTTAACTGGCTTTCGAACAAACCTGGCCCTGAAGTGTAGCTTCAGTTACAGCAGAGCGGTAACCGGTCGTTTGGCCAACGTGTCAGTTCACCAACGTATGAAGTCAATTCGCCAACGCTGAATGTCAGTTCGCAAACTACAGAATACAGGGCCACTTTTTGCTCGTACATGCATATCAATTATTCTTTTATCCACTGCCGAGCCAAATGTTAGCAAACTGACATTCGACGTTGGCAAATTGACTTCATTAGTTGCCGAACGGAACTATCTAGACATCTAACATCTTCAAGAGAAGCATTGACAAATGGTTCTCTGCATTGGACTCCGACACAGTAACTACATAAACCAGTAAATAGAAAGTTTCGCATGTGATGTATTTCTGTGCAGAATTTAACCTTACCTACGTTCTACAGCTATCTAAAGTTCTGCCAAGCTTCTTATCTACTTTGACTCTTACCTTGCCCGCAAAACATAATCTTTGTGTTTTTCAAGAAGACCGTACTGCTTCCTGCTTTTCAACTGAGTGGACAAAAAAACACGGCAAGCTTTAAAATATCATCTGGATTGCAAAAATTTGTGAAATATAAGCTTAAGCATTTAATAGGTAGGTAAATGTCGGTAGGTTGCCTTACACAATAAGAATGTGATGTGTTGCTTCAGTCCATTCTATTCTTCAACAATATTGCTGAGTTCAAGGACAATGCTTTGACCAACACTAGAATATAACACCAGAATAGGGTATTCTTCCAATACATTTTCTCTTACCTGCCCCCTTTCTTTATGAAATTTTTGATAAGATTTCTTAGCTTTCTCAAAGGACGCCATCTTTGATTTCCTTCAATCCAACTGAGCCTGCGGTAACTATATTGGTTTCTTGAAGACAGAATCTCCTCATGTAAGCTAACACAATCTATACAGGGGACTGGAACTACTCACTCGGTAACTTTGCGCGCCATGTGCAAAGTAGATCTTCTGCAATGGCGAATGTTGGAGAAACCGTGGCCAAATATGTAGGGCACAAGGTATCGAAGGTTCGATGGATTCCTCAAGTACAGGGACAGTTGAATCCTTCTGAATCTTTTGTGACAGGAGGCTGGGACGACCAGGCGAGTACAACTCTTGTAAAACACGATCACACTTAACACGATTTGACAGTTATGAGTTCCGTGGCTGTTGAAAAAGTATAGTAGGATTATTTCTCGTCTAATTTCTTTGTTAGATTAATAAGTTGTCCGTTTGGAAAGTCGAGGAACCAAGTGAAGATTCAGCTGCTGCATTCAATGTCACAAATGAACCAAAATTGTTGTGTGAAACTAATTCTACTGGGGATGTCACAGACATCGAGGTTTGTAAAATTAACTTATCGATTGGTGAAGTGAGTAAACTCATTATTCTTTGAAGGGATAATATGTATTAAGTCGCAAAAGTGCATTTTAACACTTTAAATTATTTCATGGATACCTAGTTTTATATTTGTTGGTGTAGCTGGCTGGCTAGGTTTTGAACAACAAGACAAAAACTAATATCTAGCTAGTTTGTACAGATCATGAAGTAAATCAAAGTGGTTTTTTGGCATATCGGTGATTGACCAAGCTTGAGGTGAAGATGGCTGGATAGTGGTCAAGATCACTTTTTAAGTGTTCATGGGCCTAGATCTAATCATGGACCATAAATATGCAAGAAATGAATGCCATCGGTCATCGGTGAAAAAGTTTGGTTATCAAAGGATTTATTACATTGCACCATTTTGACGTCATTTTGGGCTCATCCTCAGTGTAAGAACCTGTGGCACTCACCAGTGACATAAAGAAGTCAACTTTATAGACCCTAACCCTAACAATAAACAAAGAAAAACTTCACAGGCTTTTACACCGAGGTAAACCCTCATTTTGTGTCTGTCTGATTTCATGGAAGCAAAGAAATTAGAGATTCAAGTGGGTTTTTTTGATTGCATCCTACAGTAAATGTCTGTGTATAGAGTTGTCTCCTTTGTCAATTTTTGTAATTTACACAGTCCAATCCTTATTAAAGAGATACCCTTCGAAATGGGTAACTTGGTTGTTTAAAAGGGATTGGATGCAAAATAGAGGTAAAAACTACTTTTATTACTGGCTGTCTAATAGGAATGTCCCTTTAATAGGGTTTTGACTTTATAACAATTTTTTTCCAATGCAAAGGCTTAGGTATGAGTTAAGGACGTTCGCGCATAAATTTTCCAGTCTAAAGCATTTTTTTAATTTTTTACTGCAGGGAGATAATGGGTTAAGTGTGCCAGAAATGCAAAAAAATTTGGGGTCATCATCTCCGTTTTAGATATAAAGCATGTGGTAAACTATACTGATTTCGAAAATTGTTCCATATAAATTGAGCACGGTCTACAGGGGTGTATCGTTAAAGATATCAAAGGTGAGTTGACGGAGGCAAACAATCCTAGTCATATTTTGTAGAAGTGGATCTGTTGTGTAAATAATTCCAAATGTTTATAACGTTTTCACAAAATTTAACCCTTAGAAAATCAGTAAAGAAAATGATCCATCGAAAGAAAAATTGGGGTCACCGAACGTCCAAGATCGTTAAATCCAGGCAAAGCCTTTCGACTAACAATGGTCATCTGCCCTATCATTTGTTTATTTTATGACTTAGCGAGATACATGTATGTCCAGGTTTGACCCTAATTAGATGCATGCGAATTTCAATAAGCATCACGAAGTGTCCCCTTGCTCTTCTCCCCAACTTTAACATCACTCATTTCTTGGAATACAGACAATTAATGTCACAAAGTGTCCTCCAAATGCTGCTCCTCAAGTAAGGATTAACAGCTGCATTTACCCTAAGATAAAAGTAACACTAACCTTTACCCTAACCTTATTGTTAGAAATAGGTAGCAAAGGCTTAGACTTAAAGGGACACTTCGTTTTAGATGTCAAAATTTGCCGTGCATCTAATTAGAGTCAAACCTGGACATAAGTGGAATTAGCGTACGCGCTCATGCATTACGTGACGTGTGAATTTGCGTGCACAGTAAGGATGCGCAGAAACAATTAGCGTGAACGTCCTTAAGCACTTGTGTTATACTGGACATATGGGAAGCAGTTTCCGCTGTAAATTCATGTAAAGGTTGATAACAGCAGACAATATTAAACTAGTTGCCCTTTCTATTCTTTTATGTACTCTCATCCCACTCATCTAGATTGTATGCTCCCTGTGGAGAGAGAGGTTGGTTTTCTACATGTTATGGGGTTGGATTAGGAGCCAGGGTGATCGTAGTGTGTCCTATTGTTCTCTTGCCTGTACATTGTACAAATCTGTAAATAAATAAATTAAGAAATAAATAAATGAATGAATGATTTAACTTAACTGAATTTGTCATTTTACAGTGCATTGATTCAGGGAGGATCCTGGTATCATCCTCAACAGGAAGTGTTTCATTGTTCCATTACAGCTCAAAACACCAGGTTAGTGTTGTAATTTTGGTTCTGCATTTTTTATACCAATAAGACAGCACAAAAATTAAGTGCAGATCTGATTTAACAATTAGTTTGATACTACAGTTGAATCTCTATTAAGTGGCCGTTCTTGGGGATGAGACAACTGGCCACTTAATGGAGGTGGCAGTTTAATGAGAGGTTCACCTGAAAACAATGTTTTGCGTGGTTCAGTTTTCAGTTTATCGAATATAAGCATAAAAAGAGGTGTCAGAAAGTTGCCGCAAAGCTTTTTTTGGTAGAGGTCAAATCGCCAAACAACCAAATTGCCACCTTTTGTCACCTCCAGGGGATTCCTCTTCGATTTTTGAGTCTGAAGCATCTCAAAAGTATCTTTGCCTGAGTTGTTAGAATCATTGTATTTATCATGGAAAAAAGCTTTCAGTTGAACCCGGCAAAGAAATTGATTAACTGAGAATTTGTCCAGTTTTTTGGATATATGAACAAAATAGATTTCCCCTGGATAACTGTCGTACATTTAACTTGAACCCTTGATGACAGGAACCTCCCCTTAATTTCAAGCTATTTTAATTTCCCTTCAGATAATTTTCTTCATAATTTTACCCTCGATAACTTGGACCATCTTTGTCAATAGTTACATGACAGCTCAACGCAAACAGTACTGTTGTCCAGAACACTGAGAAACTATTTCTTGAAAATGTAAATAACTTGAACTCAGCAGAAGTAGCTGATGTTGTTCTCTTTGAAACCTACAAAGTATGCAGTGCCTGGAATTTTCCTGCTGCTTTGCTAAATTACTTTGTTTTCTTTATGTTCTGATTTATACAGTAATGTAGAAACATTGTTCTATTTTCATTAGACTCAGAGCTCAACACTGACCGCTGGGGTTCACCAATGCGACCATCATTGTGGTCACCAATTGTGACCAAATTTTTTTTTACTGGTGACTGACTTCCTGTGCTTTTCACTGAAATACTAGTCTTGTGTACTGACTAAATCTGAAAACTTGGGGCCAGCTGTCCCAAGGATTTTTTTCCAAAAGTCGAGCCCTGAGACCTCTTTGTAATCAACTTTGATTAAAATGTACGCTATATGAATAGACTTACATTTAACACATTTTTTATTATTTCCAGCCACCTGTTCCTAACTGCTAATAACTCAGGAATTCCCTATAGCTCAAACCTTTTTAAATTTCCCTTGGTGGTTCATGTTATTGGGTGTTTGGTACTCTACTGTATTTCTACTATTAATATTTCCCAGTACAGCCCTTATACTTGGTGAATAACATTTGACAATAACTCTAATTTCAGTCGATAAGACCTGAGCAGGAGTGGAGTACTCTTCATCACATTGGGGGTCGCAGCTGTTCATGTACATGTCTTTCCACGAATGCTAGTTCAGCAGAAATTGCAAGTGCCGGTGAAGATGGAAAAATCAATGTTCTGAAACTTGACCAGAGACATCCAGTCAGAACAATAGGTATATTGTTATATTAGTTTGCTGATCCAAAATTTTATCAAAGATTTTCTTAGCATTTAAATTTAAATTGTCACTTTGTATTTGATTTGTTTCTAGATTCTGCAGATAGCACAACCATAAACAGTATCAAATTTACAAAGTTGCATGAAGTAGCTGCAGTAACATTTGGTGGGCAGCTAAAAGTTTGGGATCTTCGACAACCAAGTGATAAACCTGGAAGAACAATGCTGCTGTAAGTGCTGAGTAAAGGTTCAAAATTATGCATATTAACATCCAAAAAGGGAATTCAAACCAGGTAGCTCATTTGGTACATGGAATGCACTTTTCAGTAATGCCTTTTCAAAAATCCAGCCATATATTTATACAATCATGTACATTGTATTTATTTGAGCTCTGATAGACTTGTCGGAAGGTTTCATGTTCTTAAATCCCATGGTATGTGCTACCTAAAACAGAACTTAAACTTATCAACAATAGATAAGCTTGGGGACGAATGAAACCAAGCTGAATGCATAGGGTATCCATGACAACCCTGTGAGCAGCAGCCATCCACCCGGCACCATCACACTGACAAGTCAGTGGAAACACAAATAATTACCACATACTTACCAAAGCAAGAGGGAAGGGCGGGCCGGGAATAAAATCACTGTGCGAACTTTCCGACAGCAAAAACAAAACGCAAATGACTCAACATCCAAAGCTGAGCTGTAAGCCATGTGGGACCCCTGCTCAAAATCCCCGGCCACCCTGCACCAGAACCCTGGGAGATACTGCTGGCCAGCATTGTCTTGCGTTTATCTTAGCCTAAATTACATTTAAAACTCATCAACCATAGATAAGCTTGAGGAATGGTGCCTAGAAAGGAAGGTGAGGCCACGAATGAAACCAAGCTGAACACGTAGGGTATCCATGACAACCCTGTGAGCGACAGCCACCAAACCCTTCCCTCCAAAGTGCTTGGAAAATGCAGCGCCCTCGCACAGGGTGGAAGAGGGGCCAAAATCCCGCAACCTTCCAAGCACCAATTCTCAAGCCCAACCCGACAAACAAAACAAAGGATGTACACACCACACCTAGTGCCCTACTGTGTCTGCCAAGTGGGCACTGATGGCTAGCAAAATGGGATGCTACTCAGCCTGACAAACCAAATCCATGCACCCAACAACCAGGAACATCCGGGTTGGCCACCGACCATGCCAAGAAGGAAGATCTCCATGGAAACACAGCCCAGGAACATGCATGCTCTACAGTAAGAGGTCTGAACCAATACAGCCTATTCAGATAGGAATTGGGGAAGGCCAGTGAAGCAGCAAAGATCCCGATGGATCCAATCCGTGCTGTCAATGGGCAGCTGACCGCGAAAGCTGCTTAGACGATTGAGATAATGACTTTGTTGGAGTTCGAATGTATGATAAATAAGCCGAGCTTGTCCATTGCCCCAAGGCTTAAATTTGATGATCCGGAATACCATTCCTAGCTGCGACCCTTGCTGGTCCAATGTGAAAGCTGTGGCTGGAGAAATTGCCTTGGATACCTGCCGACGACAGGATGTCATGCCACCACGAGGTCAGCAAGGAACAAGTTAAAGGCAGTCTGTCATGAAACAGAAATAAGGGGCCTGGAGCATTGCCCTTCAGGGTCAAATAAACCAGGAGAGAGTGAATTGCACAAAGTGGGCACTCGCCCCTGCCAAAACAGCCCTTGCAAAATGGATCGGTGTGTGAGGCCTTGATGCAGAGCTGTAAGCATGATGGAGATGACATGAAATCCACTGCAACATCTGCGAGTCCCAAATGGATTGATGGGGAAAAGCTAGCCAGGTTCAGGACAGTAAACTCCGCTGAGCGCAGGAAACTGAAATAGGCCAAGTTACATGCCGCCCAAAACATACAATAGTTGGGAAGGCTTAAGTCCAAAGCACAAAAAAATCACCGTCATGATGCCATCAGTAACTGGAAGGCGTAATGAGGATGTATCACCTTGAGTTCCCTTGATTCCTCCAAGTACTTGTTGTAACCGCAGGCAATCAGCCAGAGGATCCACGAAGCCTTGCTCAATATGCAGCGAGTGAACTGCAGAGAAATAAACGTTGATCGTTGAATGTTGAACAGTGTTGGCCAAGCCTAGCTGAAAGCCATGTGTGGCCCCTTCACAAAACCCCCGGCCACCCTGCACCAGAACCCTGGGAGATACTGCTGGCCAGCATTGTCTTGCGTTTAACTTAGCCTAAATTACATTTAGCCACATTTCATTGTCCAAGCCTTGGTACACTTGCTTACCAAGAATTAGACTTTGCATAAAGTAGATCAGAAGAATTTCCTAAGTATGCAAAGAAATGTACTAAGGAACACTGTGACTGTGTTTTGTTTTTGTTTTTTGTACAGTTCTGGTGACCGTGTTTCATTGTTGTGCGTTGACAAACATCCGACTCAGCCACACCTACTGGCAGCAGGAGGTCAAGATGGTGTACTGAGCATCTGGGACATGAGACAGGAACTGTATCCTGTCACACTGCTGGAGGCACATGCTGCAGAAAGTAAGACAAGTGCTGTGTTCTACTGTTTAATTATGTCTGGTCATTGAATTCTGTGATCAGTTTATACATAAGCTGTTACCTGGGTTCATATGCACTTTGAAAGACCATGAATGGAAGTTAAAAACAAAAATTCAAGGCCATGGAAAGTGAATCCTGTCCTTGGAATGGTGTCTTTGAAATGTGTGATATCATTAAAAAAGGTAGCCCTGGATCAAATAGGTGTAATCTTAAGGAGAACAAGAAATTAGTGTTGGTTAAAAGGACAGTTTCCCAGCTGGTTATGGAATCTCCTCTTTCCTAATGTCCAAGTTTGCTGAATATTATCTCGTATTGCTGAATACCACAAAATATTCAAGATTCTACAAGTAGAATGTTCAAATATTGGAGAAGAAGAGCACAATTCCAAGCATAAAGAAGTTCATTACAGAACTTTATCACAGTTGATTTTAAGTCACAGGATATCAAGAAATCAAAATTTTCGTTTTGGCAAAATATTGCAAAAATTAATAATAAACAAAGGAGATTTACTGCATTGCAAGCTCCTGGGGCCCATTTCTCAAAAGCTTTGGAGACTTTTTGGGCCTGTAAGACCATAGCAAAATCTGGAACCTCTCAGTTACAAAGCTGTTTTATTCACATATTCATTTGATTGCATGCATATGAACAGAGGTTCCCTGCATACAGGACATTTCAGGTGCATATATGCACTTCTCAGATTTTGGATACAGATGAACTAAAAATTGCTTTAAAGGCCCGAACATTTTCCTGGGCTTTCAAAAAACGGTCCCCTGACCACATTTACATTCTCATTCACAGAATCATGCTTCTTTAGGTCAGCTCCAAGAATCGTGACCTCTAGCTGGGTCCGATTTTTTTTAGCATGTGACGGAAGTCTGTGAATCACAGACTTCCAGTGTTGAACCTTTCTAGTAAGAGGTCATGATTCTTGGTGCTGACCAAAATGAGCGCAGCCTCTGCGGACAGGAATGGCCATATTCATTAAACCTCCGGGGGTGATGGATGGATGGTAAAATTCTAGATCTCAAAATCCTCGTTTGAAAATCCAAGGTTAAGACCTGTAAATTCAGAGATGAACGAAACTCAGAAAAGTTGAGAGTTGGTGACTCATCATAAAGGATGCTAGATTTCAACAATCTTTACCAAGACCCATGATTTTTGTTGCCTCTAATTTGATATTTTAAACAAATTGATGTCAGCTTTTCATGCATCTATCCTGTTATTGATCATGAATTTCGTCATAACATTGTCAAAGTAGCTGGATCCATAAGGCAATAGCCGAGTGAGTCTGCAGGTTCTTTAACTAAGCGGCAAACTGGGATTCCATGACTGTCAATTCTATGTTTTTTTTTCTTTTTTAACAGTATGGGAGGTCAGGTTTCATCCTCTTAGTCCAGACAACCTATTCACATGTTCAGAAGATGGATCGCTTTGGCACTGGGATGGCACATCTGTGGCAGTCCAAAACACCACAGGGTTTCCAGGTGCCAGTAAAAGTCACTTTAGTGGTATTAGTAATGGTGCTGGTGTGGGTGGAGGATATGAGAGCGTCAGCCCTTGGCTATCAGTGGATGCGACAAAACATAAAATGGAGACATTTTCATTACTTCCTTATAACAGACTGTCAATCAATTCGCTGGACATTCAATCAAGACACTTGTTAAGTGGAAGTGACTGTGAAGCTATTTTTATTGTCAAAGATCTTGTCATCAGATGATTAGTTTTGTTACAATTATTATATTAATAATGTTCATAGCTTTTACTACTTGAGTGTATCACTGTACAGTTAACATTGCATAATTTGCGAGGATAGACATCTCATAACTTCAATCAGTAACTACTACATTTATGACAATGATATGCACACAATCACTGTTTTTGACACAGATTCATATTCTCTAAAACTATCAGTGCCATAACCTTCAATGAGGCTGGATACTTTTGCAATTTTAGTGATAAACACCACAGATTCAAATTAGTTCTTGCAGATTGGATTTTGCCAGAGCTTTATGGTTTCTTTTTCCCCTGACCAAGATAGTTTCAAATGGAAACACTGTTACACTTTATGGTGGTATCATAGGTAATCCTATGCACAAATGGGGCATGGAAAAAAGCCCTGAATGACTCTTAATCTTATTTGAAATTCTTTTTTTTTTATAGAAGGAAGTAGAATGCAATTTGTGACGGGGCTGTCATCATCTATAGATCAGACGTTACTCAGGGTCTTTTTCCATTTAACCTTTCAAATGGGAAAAGTGTTTTTGTCTCTAAACTGTTTGCATATGTACCTCATTTTTCAATTTTCTGACTGTTTTCACTAAAAACAACACCAATTCTAGGATTATCAGTGAGAGTGATCTTTTAGATGCCACTAGGCAAAAGCAGGACTGGTATTTTTTTTTTAAAAAAAGAGGTAACAAGGGAACTATCTTAATTTGGCTGTTACAACTGTTTTACAAATATGTAGGTAAGCTATTTTCTTTATTCTTTATTATTAACAAAAGTAGACATTTGTATAAATTTAAATAAACAGTAAATAGATTCCAAGACTTGTCAAAGTTTGTGTGCAAAAATTAAATTGAATTAATAGGCCTATGATTCATGTGCTTAAAGTTGTTGCTGCAACAACAAACACCCATTATGTACAGTTTATAATAACATAGGACTTTAACAACCCTAACTAGATTGTGCTGCTCTCAAATTTCTGAAAGTGATGGCCTTCACAACTTTTTGCCAGCTCTTTTTTACAACTAATTCCAGAGGGCTGTAGCTTTTCAGGGTTTTAATTGTGCAGCAATATTTTGTACCACAAAATTAACGTGTAATGTGAATCAAAATATATAAGTTAGATCATTTCAGATTACAGTGTTGTAACCGTTATCTCCAGGTTATCTACAGGTCTCTTCTTTCCAATGACTGCTACATTGCAATGTTTGTTACTTTCTGTGTCACCACATTTGGGGTTTGCTAGTGACCAGAAAAATCTATTGTACATTAAGAAGACTGCTACTTTTAAGGTGATTCCCGAGTTTTGCATTGCGCATTCCTACTGCGCACGATTTTTGCGTCATCAGAGCGCGTGCCCATTCAAAACATAAGAGATTTCCCTCAAACTAAGCTCGATAGCGAGATTAGAGCTCCTTTTCTCTTAAATGAGCACAGTTACCCCCACTTTTTATTTTATAAATTCAATGAGAACAATATCCGCAATAACTGAGAAAAAATTTGGCAGAAATCTATAGCTACTTTTTTGGCAAATGAAATAAATGCTACAGATAGAGACGTAACAGGCCCAATAGAGCAAGTCCAAATTATGTTTCCTTTAAAGGATAAAAATATCAATTAATAATGCAAGGTATTTGAAGCCATTTTTTCTGGGACGTAGATGAATAAGCAATCTGAGCCGCTACTCAGGAGGATCGGCAAACACCAGATCAAAGGAGTGTTCAGTGATAGAAGCTGGTATAACACGCCGCATTGAGAAAAATAATGGAGCTTATTTGTTCCGCACTGAGATAACCAAAAGTCACCTAAGTAACCATATATTTTGCCAGCATCGTGGCATAAGAACAAGAACGGTGACCCCCTCTTTTTATTACGTTTTTAACATCTCCTTGTACTGTAATGACAACATACCAAGTTTCATCGGAAATCTATGGCGGGTTCTTTTACTTGGGAATCACCTTAAGAGCTCTTCAGCTGAAAGGATAATTATTATTCCTTTCATCAGTATTACTGTACAAGCTGAGAAAACTACACCTTTTCAAAAAATGTAAATTATATATTTTTATGAAGGATCATTCACATTGTGTTAAATTTATATCCTAATTTATAGATAGACTGCCTGAATTTGTATACATCCTTCCACATCAAACATTGCCTTGCATGAAATTAATTAATTAATTATGATAATTACTTTCCCTGCTGCTTCCCTATTTTGAAAGCAATTGTAAAATAAACCATTTTAGATCAAATATTTGATTTAAGATCTTTTTCCATGTGCTGTATGACTTACTTCAATGGGAAACAATTAGCTTAGGATCTTAGAAACAGTATGCTTGTCTAGTTTTAATATTGGTATGCCATGGAACATCCCACAAGTGTCACTTGCATTTTCTTGGTATATGCACTTGCCTAAAAGTTGTGTGTATAGTCCAAGAAAACACAACTGACAAGCGGGATATTCCATGCTATACCACAAGAGAGTGTTCATGACTATTTTATACCATGCTACGTATAGAAACTACAGTGACCAACACAATGAATGCGACATATGCATGGCGCACAGTGGGAAGGTCAAATGTAACACAGTCAAATATACAATCATAATTATGGCTTTCCTGTATTCTGATTCGCTGTATTTTCTATGGTATGGTTTAAATGGCAGTATTCATCAACGAGCTTGGCATTATCGACTGACATTTTTTTGTCATTTATTGAGGTCACTATCATAATTTACAAAACAAGCAAATTTGTTTCCCAGATTCCTAGCATGTGTTGGCTGGAATGTACTTGGTGTTACTCTAAGTAGCTTGAATGCTAGATCTTCCATAACTTCCCCTAAAGTGAAGAGAAAAAACATGTTGTTAGGAAATTGTAACATAAATTACTTTCACTGTAAATCATCATTTTATTCAAATTGTAAAGCGCATTTCATCATGTTCACCATGGAAAATGCACTATAAAAGTTGCAATTATGATTACTTTATTATATTGCAGATGTCTGAAGATGTGATGCATGACTGTGTTACCAGGAACGACACAAATCACACTGGCATGATGCAACATGTTTTCCATGTGATTATCACAAGAAAACATGGTAGAAATTGGGAATGTTTACTGTTTGCCAAAAATAGAAATAAATAATGATTGGTATAATAATGGTTAGTGTTTTTCCAACAACATGAAACCCACCAAAATAACAGAATTTACCATTTAATTAATATTAATTAATTATAACTCTGGAGCCTGGATATAGGAGAGAAGAAAAAATAGTACCGTCCAAATTTTCTGAGTGTTTAAACCAGGAGTTTCTAAAACCAACTAAAATTTTTGGAAAATTAGTCTTTCATTTGCTTTCAACCAAAATGTTGGGATTTTTGGCTAAGGGAAAACTCCCTGGTGTGAATTGGTAAGATGCTTAGTGTCATAGATTACATTTGAACTGAACATGTGTTGTTTTCTTTAAGAGCAATGGACTATACATACACTCTCATTTTTTACATTGAGTTGTATACAGTGAAAAAGTAGTTTTGAGGAAACTTAACTATCATGGCAGGTAGTAAGAAGGGGGGGGTGGGGGAGGGGGAGGATGGATGACCTTTATTTAAACACAATAAAAATTAAAGCTACAACTTGTGGGGTCATGTATAAATAATTAAAAACATAAAATAAATCATAATTATGTAAGAAATAGTATCATTACAATATTAAGTGATGTAAAAATATTTTACAAAGTTGTCAACTAAAAATTACGAAATACATTACGAGGTCAACAACTAATAAGAGTCGACTATAAATTTTCAAATGTATATGAAATAGGCATTTCTGTGTCGCATAGTCGAGGCGGAGGTAGCGTCAAATTTAAAATCCTTGAAATAATCTTTTGTTCTTACTAGACTCTGGTATTCATTGCTCAGATGCGAAATTACGTTCTCATTGAGACAGATCGTATTCCATAGAACAGTGTCTCTGTAAGCCAGCAAATCTGTCATGAATCTAGTTTCAAATCTTGGTACTGATAAGCAGTCCACCCCATAATGAATACCCATTACGTCTTTTTATGTGAATATTATTAGACAACAATTCAGGCAGGCCGTAGCGGGAGAGTAGCGGCTCAGTAACCACGTAGCATTCCATTTAGGGGGAGAAGCATACCACTCAAGTGACATCCTGCCATGAATCTTGGAGCTAATAATCTCAGTAACTGACTCAATGATTCACTGAGCTAGAAACAAATTGTCCTTACCAGTGCAAAGAATTATTTTTTCCTTGCCAAGATATTTTATTGTCTCTGCAGTTTTTGTGAGACATTCTTCTGAAAGGAAAGGAGGATCGGCAAACACCAGATCAAAGGAGTGTTCAGTGATAGAAGCTGGTAAGTCAAGTGGTTTCTTGTAATCATAGAATGTAAAATCTTCACCAAACACAGCAAATCTTCTGTCATATTCAAATACTTTTGCTTCACATCCTTCAGGCTTGATGGTTAGTAATTTCTTGTACAAAGTTGGTGCACAAAGGCAAGCTATTCTGCAAAAAGAAGAACATTGAAAACTGATCAACATTGTTTATCTCTACATTTTTTTTAACGGCAGTTCTAAGAATTATGTGGAGGACCAAGATTAAATAATGTGCTGTCTGAAAATCTATCAATATTGTCACCCAACCTGACTGACAATTGAAAGGCCTGGTGCAAGACTGATGTAAGTGACTTTTTCAGGTGAATTTTCTTGTTCTTTCAAGATATCTGGACTTTAGCATGTGCTTTTCAATTAAGTATTAAACCATTCCCCTGTATTTTTTTTTGGCTGGTTTGTACTTTGTTTCTGAGAAAACACGTAGGTCCGTCTTGTACCAAGCCATTCAATTTTCCACAAGGAGGGGGGTAGGACTCCAATATGAAACGATCAACAAAAGTAAATTATAAGTTAAGGATAGGAAATCAAATTTCTGTTTTTTTATGATGCTTCTTCGCATTTATCTCTGTTATTTTTTCTATTAAAAAAAAGGATGCTCATTGCAAATTTTTAATTAAACACCTAAAGGAGACAGAACTGAGGGTGGCTTTAAAATTAAAAGAAAGGGCTTGATTACAAGCCACTGTTCAGGAATGGAGCCTGTGCTAGTAGATAGGACTCAAGACCAGTGGAAATTGAGCCTACAAACAGAAATAAGAGCATTTTATTGTTAGTTCTTCGAGTGCAACCTTAAGATCTTTGACAGCTAAAAATAGTGATGTTTGGTAATCCTTCAAATCCTTCATTTTTACTCCTAAACAAGATGACAAGCAGGCCCTTCCTATGGCAATTTCCTCACCTGCCATTGTTTGATGCTCTTAGAGCTTCTTCTGCCAAAATAGAGGCTGTGTTATCATCATACCAAAACTGGCTGAGTTGCTAGAAGAAAAATACAACAACAGGTTTCAATTGTTTTTTTTAATAAAACGTTTTTACTGTTTTTTAACATTTAAGTCTGAAGTTGGGAGTTTTTAATTCTCCTTAAAGTAACCATATGTTTCTTTCAAGGTGAGTTCTGAGAATTTTCATCCCCATTTGAGCACCTGAAACTCGGTTAGTAACAATAATCCATATTGACTTTCAAAAACTGAAGTTCCACTTCTGTTGAATAGAGAAGATATCAGAAAAACAAAGTGGCAGTCAAGAGCTTGAAAATGAGTTTCTCAGGTTGATGAACCTTGCTTCCAGAAGATCAAAAGTAATTTGAAACGATTACATGTGTGCCTTTCCGGGTCATTCGGTCATGTTCCGTGGAAATGTATGTCTGGATTTATGAAAATGGTGCTATAGAATTGATAGGGGGCGGATTCTTAAGCACCGTTTTCATAAGTGTATAAATCCAGACATATATCAATTAAATATAATCTGGTGGTTTGATGATTTTGTTATCATTGTTATTTTCTTTACTAGTATGGTTGACAATGCATGTTCAATATTCTGGATTTGTTTATTAAGCCATTTATGACAGAGGGAATTTTTACTTGACAAACTGTAAGAGAGTTATCCCTTCTGTATTTTTCCTATATTTTCAATTTTAACCTCCATTAGCCTAATAGGTAAATGTGTTGGCTCCAGAATAAGTGTGCCAGGTTTAAGCACTGGCTAGCACTGCATTGTGTTCTTGGGCATGACACTTAAAGTACTCTCACAGTGCCTCTCATCAACCAGGTGTACAAATGAGTACCAGCAAATTAATGCTGGGGCTACATCCCATTCAGGGGGGAGTAGAAATACTCCTAGTCATTGCATGCTACAGAAATTGGGATAAGCTCCTGCAGTAATAGTAATAACAATAATAATAGTAATAATAATAATAATAATGATAATAATAATAATGGCTTTATTCAGCATTTCCACAAGGTGGCTCTTCATATGGACCATAGTAATATGGACCATAGTAATATCATGGATTATTATTAATAATAACAGTATGGACCATTGGCCTGATGGAGTCTTAACCCTGTTTACCTATTGTATTCTTCTTCCTGATATAACATACCCAGTCTTCATCTATTTTATGGGTGTTTTCTTCCAATGCTAAAGTTTTCTGTTCATCATAAAAGTCCTGCAAAGCTGCCAGGGCATGTGCCGATAACTGAGGGATGTCGTCATCATCACTCTCATTGTCACTTCCCATTGGCTCATTGTTCTAGAAGCAACAGTTTCATACATCAAAACATGGAAAAACATTGAGTATTTTTAATTAGTAACTTGACTCTCTAATTTTAAAATTATTTGGTAGGTCAAATAGATGAGCCAGTACTGTCAAACTAGCCAATTTAATCATTAAAGACACTTTTGACAGCAAACCAATAAATTAATTCTATTCAATTAACTTTCTGGATTTTAAGAAGTATGTATACTTCATACATGCAGATAAGGTCACTATGCCTCTGCTTTGTGAGAGCCACAATGTAAACTACAGTAGGACACCAGCAATAATAATATTATTAGTGTTTTACCGAATATAAGGTTTAGTCATATTTATGGTAAAAGAGACAACAGGAATAGTTTTACTCTCAAGTTCAAACTAAAAATAAATTCTAACAAAACTGATTTTCAGAATGTGATGGCCATCATTTCTCCCTCACCCTTCCACGGACTGTAGGTTCCCACACAGTAGTAATGCAATCTGGTTTGATTTTTGTAGCTTATATGATTCAGTATGTCTTTAACTGATAATTTTTTACGTATAAAATCCTCACTTCAGCACCTGAAACTCAGTTAGTAACAATAATCCATGTTGACTTTTTTCAAAACCTGAAGATTTCAGTTCCACTTAGTCTTTTGAATACAGCAGATATCAGAAAAACAAAATGGCAGTCAAGAGCTTGAAAAGAGGTTTTTTTAGGAAGATTAACCATAGACAAGCAACAGGCATGACAGCACTGGGGAAATTCAACGATAATCTTAATGGCATTTATGGAGCTTATTTTGCTGACTGCTGGCTCACCAGTCCCAAGGGAGAGACTCCTTCATAAACAAACCAGAGTGCTTATCAAAATGTGTTGAGAGAATGCCTACAAGATTTCGGACTCTTGTCTTTTGGATGTATTCCCATCATTTTTATAGGGGACTCCCCTTCCTGAGAGTTAGTGGGAAGCAAAGTCCAAAGACAATGTTCATTTGTAAACCAGCTCATATGTTGCCATAAATTTTTAATTCACTATTTAACAAGGCTCGAAATTAACACTCACAAACTCACAAAATGCAAGTTATTTTGATAATCTGCGAGTGAGAATCATGCAGATCATGCAGTTCAGCACAGGTAGCCCAAGCTTTCTGGGCATCGTCAACATGACATTGCATGATAAGAGTTAACGCATCTTTTGACGGCTACCAATGGAAAACCCTTGAGAGATCTGCACGCTATAATTGCTCCTTGGCGAACGTTTTAATCCCATAAAGAGAAGCAATGGTTAGAGCATCTATTAACGTTGCCCTGGGCGGAATCTTGAGGCATTCAGATCCTTTGGGGCAAATTTATGGCTGGATTCCTTCTGGCGATCTGCTGGGCTCGGCCACTCGAGTGCCCTACCTTGAGAAATTATATATAGAGAAGAATACAGAGAAGGTAAATCTCACTATCGCTCTTAAACGCCTCCAAACGTCATGAAAACAGAAATTATACACACAACAAGAAAAGGCAAGTCGATTTTATTCTTTTTTTTCCCCTTATTTTGAACTATTCCGTAAGATCGATGTATTTCCCATACAAACTCTTATAATAACGTTATTATGCAATGTCATGTTGATGATGCCCAGAGAGCTTGGGCTACCTGCGGTCTCACCAGTTTGCTAGTGGAATAAACCTTACTGGGAAAACTTTGCAAGGGGATTAAAAAGTTAACTTCAAGCCCTGCACTATTGTAGTAGCTTAAAATTGTCTCAACACACCACTCAGAAAAATCACGCCTGTATCACATAGCACTAAAAATATTGAATGGTACCGTGCCTGGCCATAGGAAACCTGTGCATTGTGACTTAATAGGCTAAGGACCAACCTCATTCCCAGGGTCTCTCTTCTCTCCCTCCCTTGGTCGTTGGAAGACCCTGGTTGCGGCTGGTCATGTTACCACCCAGAATCTGGGTGGCAAAAAAATCTTTTGGGTGGGAGGGATGGCAGAGTATTTTGTTTTGGTAGATGTGACAAACTTTGTGGGTTTCAAATCCTCTAGCAGCTGCTAAAAACTACTCGCTCTATCGGGGTTCGAAGTCGAATTTGTCGATGAAGAATGTGACACGATTTCTGCCGTCTTCAAAATATAGAAGACTTTCGTTCACAAAGAAATTCGGCAACTGAATGGAGCAGAAACTTTTTGACGATTAGCAAATGTAAAAGGTCATGTTCCGGATTGAAGTGAAACCAGTGGGTCAGTCTATTGAATCTTTGAATTTGGAGGTAATTTATTTTCTTCTTTGTGCGGTTTTTGAATGTTAAAAGTATTTATGTCATACGGTACGTTAGCCAAGAATTCTGGCTTGCATTTGATTTACAGCAATGCGAGATGATTTACAGTTTTGTTTTGTTGAAAACACACTTATGTTTCATCTGCATCAGGTTTATACAAGTTTATGTTTAGACGGATGTTGATTCAAGGTTCCTTGGTGCTGTCAAGAATTATATTTTGTAATGTGGTTAATAAAACATCGTTTTGTTTTTGTCTGACCTGTGTGAAGCTTACAACAGTAGTTTAATTTCACTTCAGTTGAGATCGACAAGAGTTATTGGTTGACTCTACCCCGGTGGAAAAGTTTGTGTCACACGTTGTCACATGACCAGCTGCAACCAGGGTGTTTCTTCTAACGACCTAGACTGCGAGCAGTCTCTCTTTTCCTCGAAAGTCCGAGGGAAAGAACGCAAAACAAGTATGCGTGTAAACGTGACTGTGAGCGTGACAAGCGGTGATGCCGCGAGCCGCTAGTAGCGTGGGCATTGGGAGATGAATGAAAAGAGAGACTGCACTGGTTTCATACAACAATTTGGATGCTACTTTGACTGGTAACATCAGTGACACCTCTGCCCTGTTTTGAATATGACACTCCGGTCTCTAATAATTGTTTACGCAAATTTATTGAAGCTATATCCGGTAAGATATGATAAATGGTTCAACAGATTGCAGCTAAAATCACGAAAATGTTCATACTGCTCGGTCAAATGGCTCAACTCTAAATTAGGGTCCTCCTAATACCGCCGTCCTTTAAAAACAAATGTGAAACATAAAACTAATAAAAAGGTTGCAAGATCGAAATTCAAAATACTAGTAGAGCGGCAAATGTCACGAATCGTTGTAGTCGCACCGTAGGAGACAAACATTGCAACAAAGCTTTGGCGTGCGCTGCATGTCACTTATAAAGGTCACTGACCACCAATAGAAGTACTCCGTCACCAGAGTGCCGGGCATCCAAATCGTTGTAAGAAACCAGTGCAGTCTCTCTTTTCGCTCGTCTCCCAGCGCCCACGCTACTGGCGGCCCATGGCACCACCGCTCGTCACGCTCACAGTCACGTTCGTACGCATACTTGTTTTGCGTTCTTTCCCACGGACTTTCGAGGAAAAGAGAGACTGCTCGCAGTCTACTAACGACCAAGGGAGGCAGAGAAGAGAGACCCCGGGAACAAGGTTGGCAAAGGACAACACTAGATCGGATTATGCGGGTACGATTCGTGGCACAGTATGTAACTTATGGACGGAAGACGATTTTGTGACCTTCTACAATTTTTCACGCCAAACGCTAAGAAAAGTCATACAAAATTCAGACGACACTGACGCACGTGCAGAATGCAAACTAGCCATTTGATCAATCGTGCACGCTAATGTCTGTCCAAAACAAAATAGAGCTCAAATTTCAATTTGAAATAAAAAATAGCTGACGAAAAAATATCTCGATTAAGAAGTCGACCTGTGGTGAGTACGTCTCAGAAACAGTTACTGTAACATACCTTACGGTCGTTTGCACTCTGACAATCCGCCATGTTGAATATTTTTAACCTGGCCTGCTAAATACGAGTGGTCACAAAGCTTCCCTAACAGGTCACTAATTGAGATTGAAAGTTTCCATAACGACAGTAAATTGGCTTTAATAGTTTTATTCGTTCACGATCACATGCATAAATGAAGTCGAAGAATCAGCTGTAGACGCCGCGAAATCCCCTTTTTGGATGTGATCAGGATAAATTTCTGTGGTGTATCGCTCTCTGCCCCATTTAGGGATGCCCACCTCGGACAAGAGCGAAATGGACAACGAGCTTGATCTGTCAGTCAAGACGCCGGTAAAAATTCTGCGCGAAACGCCATTGAAGTACCAATCGAATGACCACATAAACAATCTACAAGAAGAAAAAGAAAATTTCCTCAAGTTCGGTAAGGTACCCCGTTTCACATTCGCCGGGGCCGTGGACTGGTTGGGCATAAACAAGCAGAAAGCTGAGATTCGATTCGATTTTTTTCAAGAAGCGCGTTACATTTTAGAGCGCGTGCGAGATGTTTATGGCAGCGGGGATGTTTTTCTCGACGCGGCATTCGGAGAGAGGATCTCGCTTGGTCAAGCATCGCAGACAGTCTTGCAGTATTTAAAATCACATGGTTTGGATGGCTCGATAAGCGTCTTCTGGACAAGCGATCTCAACTGCAGTGGAAAGATGTTATGGCAGGGACCTAATGTGCGATACAATCGGCCGGAAGCACGAAAATTCACTCTGTGGCTCAAGAAAAGCAATGAAAATGTTTACCTTAGAGAACATGGGATAAAAAGTTTGATGGATCATGAAATCGGAACGCATTTTGTATCCTTCTTGTGCTGAGTTTTCATTTGACTGATTTGGAGTACTGGTCAAAAGTTGAAATCTTTAGGGAGTATATATTAGGGGTCTTTTAAATTTTTTGTTTACATTTGAAATACCCCAGTGAGATTTATTTAATCAAATTAAAATCCGGTTTCATACTTCACCCCGGGTGTCAATTTCTGTTATGTCTGCGACAGAGACTGCCACCGAGATATTTTTCTCTTGGGGCCATGTTGGAATTTCTTTGGGACAACGAGTTGCAAAGTTCCTGTTTCTGTTGCTGGTAGTTGCGCTTTTGTGATCAAAGAAGTGATGACCAGAGATCTGCAAATTGACGTTTCTTCGAATTCTTGCTAAAATCTGCTGAAAGGAATGATTTTTTTATAGAAACTTTGGTCTCTGGTCACAGAATGAAGATTAGTGTGTGAAACACAAGATAAGAATCTGCCGGTGTACAAACAAGATTGTCCTGTAATGCTTGCTTTGTATACATATTTCTGTTGTTTATAGACCCTTTTCATACATGGCTACCAATTATAAATTATTTTGTGATTATTAAAATTAGCCTGACTAACCTCGTTTTGAGTTGAAAATTCAAAAGAATTTTTACTCCCAAACGAGTTTAGTGAGGCTAATTTAAATGCATACAAAAGAATTTTAAATTGGCAGCCATTTATGAAAAGGGTCTATACAGGTGTCAACCCTTCTGACAAGTTTCAACAAAGATTTACTCAGCAAAGAAGGCTGCCCGATCATTCGATTACCCGATCGGACATGTTTTAAGATTTCCTAGCTTTCTGGATACATGACGTCCAAACGTTTCTGTAGCAACTGCGTGATGTCACGCAATCATACTTCTTCATCTCGATTAGTCAAATGATGGGGAATTTTCCGTAGCCTACTTTAAAAGTCAGTTGTGAGGAAGACCTGCAGAGAACCTATCAACTTAAAGTTGTCTCGATAACATAAGCTCCCTGTTGCAACATATTTATGCTAGTTTAGGAACAGCAAGTTTATGTTCGGCGGATTTGGTAGAAAATTAATGACAATCGTAATTTGCATCATGTAGTAACTGGTGATAAGGTTAATTAATTTAATTATGTTGATAAATTGTCATCTCATCATTCCAATTGAATACACCGGTTTCTGTCTATTGCAAATTATGGGAGTAAACTCAGTAAAATTCCAAATAGTGTTATATATCAAACTTGAATGCCTTAACATGTAATCCTTAGCTTCGTGCTACGAATGATGGTTTACAGCCGTGGTTTTCCAACAGGAAAAAGTTCGATTTGCGGACTCCCAGGTCTTACGCTGGCAGGGTAAATGAAGAAGGACTTGCGGCTATTAACACTATTTATCAGGCGCAAGTCAAGATGCTGTTTCTTCCCGCTCTACTGTACTGTACGTATCTTGAAACTGTGTTACTCTCAGGTGTACGGGCGCAAAGGGGACAGGGGCTGGTTATCAACTTCAGTTAAGACCAGGAATTTTGTTAAATTTCTTAGATGTGATATGGCCGTTTTTATTCTTAAAACCTATTTTCCGCCTGGACGTAGCCTGAGAATACAGCCGCCTCTCATTCGCTCCTCCTACTACGTGCGAAACGCGAAGAGAGAGAGTCTCTCTTCGCGTCTCGCACATAGTAGCGGGAGTGAATGAGAGGGAGTTGTATTCGCAGGCCAGCCTGGACGAACTTGGGCAAACATTTGTAGTTCGTTTGGCTGTGCTTCTCTAGTATAAAGACCGTTACAAGACGTATTATGCGGCTAGGCGAACCATCTATCGAAGTGCGTCGTTTAAGACGTCTACACTTATAATGCGTCTTGTCTTTATGCTTAAGACGCATTACCAGACGAACTACTAATTAATGTTTGCCCAAATCCTAGTCCAGCCGGATAATGAGTCTTTAGTATAAAAACGCTATTGGAAATCATCGACGATGTCGCCTAAATAAGGGAGTAATTTATCATTCACTGTGTTTCACAAATATATACTTCAACCGTCGATTGCAAAATAGGCCATATTATGGGATGATTCCATGAAGCAGACCCTATTAACCTAATTGACAATCTGAAATGGGTTAAAAAATGTACAAAACTAAAACGGGATTGCTTTGTAAAGCCGTAATTTTGTCACCTCTGTATTTCAGATACTGCGTGTATGTCGACTGAAATGTCTTTCAAGGGACTTTTTGAGCATCTAGCAATGTACATTTACGATCCAGAGCAACGATGGAAGCAAGTGGTACGAGTCAAGCGCTCCCTGTCAGATTGTAGCGACATAGGGGGATGTGGATACGACCAGTGTTATTTCGAAGGTATGTTCAGGGTACGAGAGAATTCGAACACAAATGTATTTTTTATAAAAACTGCATAGATTCTCGCGTGCTCAGTGGCTAAGTTTCATTGTCAATAAGCAGAATCAGTGACAAATCGAAGTCAGCTTTTCATCCGTCTATCCTGTTATTGACAATGAATTTCGTCATAACATCGTCAAAAAGGTCTGTTGGGTCCACAGCTACTTCGAAATAGTTATGACGAAATTCGTGATCAATGACAGGACGGACGCATGAAGAACTGACGTCAATTTAAGGAAGATCGTAAAACTTAGAAGCCTGTCGAAACGTGGTTGCCATATGAAAAGAGTCGCGTAAACCCAAATAAAGCCGTTAGCTCTAATGCCATTCCCAGCCTCTAAGAAATGTTAACTTAACGCGATTAGACTTGAACATTTCATGATCGGTTCACGCCAGAACTCCTGATCAAGGTTTTTTTTTACATTGACATTTACACATGGCAAAAGTTGCCCATCCCGCCACGGAATGCTGGTGCCGGTGCATGTGATCAAATCAGTATAATGCAAATTAACCAAAATCACACCGTTGCTCTTTTTTTTACTCTAGGAGCCGTCATGATTCTACGACAAGTCAACGAGATCGATTTCAAGCTCCTGTACTCGGGAAAAATCTGCTGCGACGAACTCAGAAGAATTAGGAGAATCGCGCGCCAGGAATGCGTGAAGTTACCTCACTTTCTTAGGGACATAGTGTCTTACAAGAAAACCCTGAACCAAATTGCTTTAACGAATGGACTCATACAAAAAATAACTAGACCTTTATCCTCGTGTCGAAATGCCGCCCGGCCAAAAGAGCGGAAAAGGAAACCATTCAGTTCGCCGAAAGATCGAAGTTCATGTTGTCCTTCAAGATCTCGGAGCGGTCTGTCTTTTTCAACAACGCATCCTAGGATTTTATCCCGGCGATCCAGCATCTACAGACGTCTGTGTACCAGTGCTGCATCCTTTGCTCCGTTGTCATAGTAACGTGACTTGGTGTCTGTAAGGGTTTGTGGGTGTGCTGTCTTCGATCCAAGCGTGTGAGTGTGATAACAACTGACGAAGAAAAATAAAGTGAGTGTGTAAGAACTGACGAAAAAGATGAAATGAGTGTGGTAAAAACTGACGAAAAAATAAGGGATTCAATTTTTGGTTCATACGTCAGTACAGTTTTAATAAGCAGGATTTTGTCTGAGAATAAAATTTTATTGTTGATGACTTGGTCTGAGGGTGTTCATAGAGATCTGTGACTACCGGTTATTATTTATCCGAATTGTCAGTATGTTAGTATCTGATAAGGAGAAACAATCCTCCAAATTCAATAACTAAGCTTAAAAAACGCTTGAAAACGGCGTGGAACAAAAACGAAAGAAAGTAAACTGCCGTGCTTCGACTGCTACAATTTCCAAACCAGCGTCCCATAGTCCTCCATCAGTTGCGTCAAGTGCATCAACTTGGAACAGCCTCGCTCCCAGGGTCCTCTCTCTACCTAGAGAGAGAACCCTGGGAAATAGGTCAAAACTGAGCTTTGATTGGCCGTGGTGATCTGGGTAACACCATTTTTACAGGCCAGTCAGCGGAGTATGCCAAAAAAACTAAAAATCCAATATGGGGGCTAGAATTTCACGAGCAACTCGTTTCATAAAGAAACCTCTTGAAACGCAACGAAGAGTGGATAAAATACTGGAAAACAAACCAAAAGCAGCTCCAAGTCATCCCAGCTCCCAGGCTGTATTAGCTGATGCACGAAAACGTGAGTACTTTGAGAAAATTTTACCTTGCAGCTCGTCGCGAGGTGTCACATGCTCCTACCAGGTGCAGTTACAGTTTGATTTCAACTAAGTTTTAACTTAAATTCCATTATCTGTTTTATCTGTCAGATAAAAGTTTTAAAAATTTCTGTATACTATACTGAAATACGTAACATAATTTATTTTTTTTATTATAAATCCAATCAACATAGACACGTGATGTAGGCTTTGCAGTGCATGAATGACATAACCATTCCACCTTAATAGTTCCCGCGGTGTCTTCCCGGCGGTGACACCCTTTAAAAGGACGGGATTGATTGTACCTTTTAGGAGGGTCGTACAGAGAGGGGGGAGGGGGTGTGAGGGGTCCCTGGCACGGTTCACAAACAGAAAAATAGAGGATCATGGGTATAAAACTTTCGTTTTCCTGAAACATGAAAATAAGCAAGTAAGATGCTTTTTGTAATAAACTGTTCTTATAAGTAGAAACAGTGTTTGAAGAAAACAATATGTCAAGGCTCCATATTACAAATCCCATACCTAAGTCACTCTCCATGGATGACTCTGGCCATTTGGAGAACTTGCATCTGAAAATCACGTAGAGGAGAGTGGTAAAATCATGAATACCAATTAATTTTTCAGGTTCTTCACAGGTCACGAGTCACGAAGAATAATTTCCTAAATTTGTGTTTCATGGAAAATGAAATCATTCAATGTTGCATCATGAAAACACACGACACTCTTTTAGGGTTTTAGCGGAGCTCCGGCGGCCCAAAGGACTGCCAAGCGGAGCCCCATAACCATATAGGAAAAAGAAACCCATGTATTGATTTTCTCATGGTTATCATGGGCAGTGGTATTGCTCGTGGGTGCGTACGCACGGCGACGATGACGACAACAGCGGCGATGGAGTCGCGCAACATGGCGGCCATACTCCAAATAATAGGTTGATAGAGACATGCAGCCTTGGTTTACCATGTGCCTCTTTGATATTGGACATCCATGTTATAAGCAATTGACACCTGTTAAAACATGGTATCTGCTGACCAGTGTCACATGACCATATTGCAGGCTCAAGTCTACAAATCATCGAGGTCACGTGTTTTTTTGAAGTTGACCGCTGACCAAATGCTGGCTTTCGATTGGATCGCGGGCTTATGTCAGGTTAACTTGTTGAAAACAGTTCAGGATTGTTCGGAAGCCGGTTAATGCTAGCCTAGGATTAAAATTTATCCGAATTATAACGTTTTCTTTGTACAAATGTTTTTTCCTGCTTTCTTTTGTGTTTATGTTTATTAAACTCAAAACAGAAAACCTCACCGCAGAGGTACAGAACTCAAATCAAAATTGTACCTTTTCCTGGGTGGCCAAGGAGCTGCGCTTTTAGGCTGGCCTAAATCTATATATAAGAAAGTGTACTTTTATTAATCTTGGGTCAGACATACTCTTAAGGTGAATTATGGGCAACAGTAATAAATAAGGGCCAGTAGACAATTGGGGATTACTTGTATTGACACCTTATGCCCAGTGCTTGTTCACCAACACTTCTGCTCATGGATATCAAATTTGCAAAATCTTCAAGTGAAAGGTTAAGACAGTCATTGGAAAGATGTCGATCTTTATATGGACATAAGCAGAAAGAATAATAATAATGTTATCCACCTACTGTATCAACTCATAATTTGACTTAAGGAGGCTCGAAAGGTTTTTCGTTGCTGCAGTGTTTGTGAAACGATGGAAGATTACAAAGACGGATATTTAATGGTGTGGGCAAACAATATGTCTCCTTGCAACTCTATTGCTAGGCTATACTTTGAGGGTACTTGTGACATCATATCAGTTACCATGGCAATGCACAATGTGCACAAAAACATCCCCTGAATTTCAGTTTTTGTAAAATTATCTAAAGAACTAATTCGGTGACCTACCATTTTTATTTCTTTGTTGGAAAGTTCCCAAAATTCTTTAACTTTTCAGACAGTATGGAAAAAAGTTATCTGGTAGATTTAAATATATTTAAAGAAAATGCGATTTATGGCTTACAGAAAATTCTACTAGCTAATTTTCTCTGAAACTTTTATATTTGAAGTGCCATCATGAATGGTGTGTGCATGCAAAAAATCAAGATAGGTCACCAAGCAAAATTTCAGGGTAAAATGGGAACTGTAGACTACAGATTTTGTAAGTATATATCTTGGTATTTCCATTGTTGAGTGCTAACCATAAATAGGGTTATTCAGGCTAACCATAGTGAACGTCTGCACTCCAGTTAGTCTGAATATCACTCCAGTTAGCTTGAATAGCCCTCAGGTTAGCCTGTTTACAGTTAGCTTTCAAAGCTGACAGAAATGGTAACATGATCCAGGATACAAAAGATCTACCTAGTGTATGGTGTAAATTTTACCCTTGGTCTGCAGTCTGCATTTTATCTTCAGACATTTTCATTTCCCCCAGTCTGCAGTCTGTGGTTTACACTGGCCGATACCACAAACTCTTGTAAACTTGAATTTTAAATTGATGTCTGTGACTATACGCACAAAGAAATCTTGAGCTTGTATTTCCTGTTCAGTCCTCTGTGAGCTTCTCAAAGAACTTAATAATTTAATTTTAGTCCAGAGGATTCAGTGAGTTTATTTACTTACATTTTCAGGGAATGAGGAACTGTTTAGAGAAAGAGATAGAAAAGATGATGACTTCTTAGGTCGACTCAAAGATTTCAAAATTGATACTTTGGAGGCTCCAGCACAAATGGTAAGAATTTTAAGACAACAATATCTCCTGAGTAGATTATTTTCTTTATCGTCAACACTTTTCCCTTAAAATGTATTGATAGCATAAGAAGAGAAATTAGATTTTAATCACTCTTGGAAGAGGCAAGACTGTTTACCTCAGTGATTTTAAAATGATTTTTCTTAAGTTGTGCTCTGTAAGATCATGACTGGCATCTAAATAATGACAAATCAAAAACATATTCTAGACCTGCTCATACATTTCTTGGTTTCTAAGAGAACACTCATGTTTGATGGTGAGACTGCATAATGAATGGAGAAATACAATTCTGCACTAAACATAGGATTAATTCCATTTTATTGTTAATAATTTTTTGAAAGACTGCAGAGAGCATTTCGTTGTCTCTCAGATAGTTTCCCCAAACTCTTTACAGAATAAGTCAACAGACTTCGCTGTTAAATTTTTGGGAAATATTTTGACTAGTTAAATGGAAAGAAAAATGAAAAGTCCAGGGCTCCCGAAAAGTTGAATTCCAGCTTACTTTTGGACAAACAGCTCTCAAATGTTACTTACCCTGGGCAAGTCTTAGTTTGTTTTTGTTGTTTAGTTGACAGACAACTTGCCTAGGCCCTCTCCCAAGGGCAAGTGAGGATGAAAATGTTACTTGTCCCAGACTAGCATGCTTAGCAAGCATGCTTTTACAAAGAGCTTTTTCCGCATGCTGGCTGCACACAAATAATAGTACTGAATGACCGAATTTTCTTGCCTTGAGGTCAAGCTGTTAGCATGCTTTGTAACAATCTCTTCATATCAATCTGCTCCATTTTCCATAAAGTTGGGTTGGATTGTAGCAAAGTAGCAAGAGCTTAGAGTCAATACTGTTACAGGAAGACTTTGTATTGCAAGTGAAAAGGAATGCATAGAGTAAGTCAGTTGTCAGTTAGTCATGACTAAATGTGTTAAGTAATGGTGAAAGTAGCAAGTAGGTGCAGTTAGCATGGAATATTTGTACACGAGCTGGTGATTTCAGGTAGTGGTGTGTTAACTAATTTGAAGCTTGATGCAACGTAGACTAGTGCGATATATGTTGGCCAGTATAGTGAATAAAGAGATCCAACCATGTTAGCTGGTAAAGCTTAGAGCCAGTACTAATATTGTTATGAGAAAGAGCATGTTATTTTTTCCATTTCTAAATTACTGCATGTTGTCATGATGAATACAAAGGTTGCATAACGTACAATTATTTCTAAAATGGCTACCTGCACATTTATGTTCAGCGAGATGATTTGCTTGATTTTACATCATTTTGTGATAATTTTGCTTACTGCAACAATTCCAGTCACCAGTTCTCTTATTGGTGAACTCTTTAACCAATCAAAACACTTGACACCTCTTTCAGCCAATCACAAGAGGCGACGAAACAAAAAGGAGTTTACCCATGTCTCGCGAGGCACGGGGACCTGCGGAAATCGGCCAGGTGCCTAAGGGAAAAATAACCAACGCTCAGTTGTCGGAACTGTTTTCCAAAAGACTGGAGGACCCCGACACATGGACAGCAGAGACACTGGCTAAACATTATCAACTCGACCAGGAAGCCTTGTCCGCGGTTTTGAAATTCTATAGCGACTATGCAATTGTTAAGAAAAGAGACTTACCCAGACCGAAGGAGCCGACGTTTCTTGGTTGACATGGTTGATATGGACCTATATATCTGCTGCAGCCGGTCAACATGGATTGATGTCGCATGGCAGGGAAATAATTTGCGGTATCACATGATTGGTTACTTAACAGTGTCGATATACCGTCGTTGAGCAATTCCTTGGAAAAAAAAGACAACGCTCTGGGGTATGGATTTTAGGCTATTCCAGTTTGTTCCTCGTTTTGCTCAGTTTGACTGATTTCAATCGTTTCCGTTTGGATAATGAAAAATGTGGCATGGGCGATGCAACGCTCGAGTGCGGTCGATGGTTCGGTGATGGAAAACAAGTCAATTCAATAAAGGCAAACATCATACACATCACCTCTTAGTCAGGTTTTGCAGAAACACCGGTGACTGCTTGTTATCTTTGGTGAAAAAAAAGGAAACATACTCTGTTCATTCAACCTTACCTTTTAACCTTTTACTGAACAATATCGACTGGGCATCTTACTCGATATCGAAGTATTGCTAATGACGACGACCACCCGCTATCCGTGAGAACCGGTAAGGATTTAAGGGCCCAGCGGTATCTTTTCACTGTGAAGTGCTTTTTCTTCCGTGTGCCGACTCGAGGTAACAGTAATGTTGACCAACGTTTTTTAACCTTTTTTTAGCCAGAGAACGTTTTTACAATTTAAATATGTCTTATCCTGGTTACAGTTCTATTTTTACTCGTAATGTTGGTATTCCCTCCCCGTGACGGGACCTAGCGTGTGAAACTCTCCATGCACTTGCAAAAATAAACTGCTACGTTACGAAACTGACTTTGCTTTGGTTTTCTTTCGTAAGTTAAAATAAAAAAGAAAATTCAGTTGATAATTTCCCCGTGGTTGTTTGAGAGCTGTAAAATCCAAGCCCGTTATAGCATGATTTCTTGCTTCCTTTCCAGTAGTGATATCGTTTTATCCTTGTTACTGAAGTCCAGCTTCTTTAGCTTGAAGCACTGAGGGTATTCATAGTCATAACTCTCTCGGTCGGGGGTAGAAGGGGAACATTGAATATTGAATATCGTACGTGAAAATATTAGGAATATTGAATATTTATTATCCAGCTGCACCTGGTAGAGTACAAATAACGCCCAAGACGAGTACAAATATCACGCGGTATTTGTACTCCAGGGGACCGGTTAGACAAGTTTGTTTGCTGTTGACCAATCAGTTCGCTGAATTTCCCGCGCCAATTCCGTTCCGCTTCGTATACTTCTGTCACACATTTCCCGTAAATATCCCCGAAATTCGCCCGCACGGACATAAAACTTTGACGTGTTGGATAATAAATCTCTTGCAAGTGAAGTATGATCCTCGCAGTAAATTTTCTAATTTAAGCAACTGGAAAGAAGAAGCCTGAAAAAAAAA
>CM042749.1:1511627-1521764 GCA_022496165.2 Catalaphyllia jardinei | reverse complement strand
CTATAAAGCCACACATTGGGAGCAAGGTCAATTTAGTGAGTTCATATATCTTATTGAAAAATTTACTGCGAGGATCATACTTCACTTGCTCAGTTGGTAGAGCATCGCACCGGTATCGCGGAGGTCATGGGTTCGAATCCCGTTGAAGCCCTGATTTTTTTCAGGCTTCTTCTTTCCAGTTGCTTAAATTGGAAAATTTACTGCGAGGATCATACTTCACTTGCATCTATAACCGCAGTTCAAATATGAATTATTTCATATACACGTTACAATAAATCTCTTATTAGACGTTTTGTTGTGGAGTATCGCTGAGAATTTTTACTCGTTGTTTGTATTTTGACTCGCCCTACGGGCTCGCCAAAATACGGCACAACTCGTAAAAATACTCAGCGATACTACACAAAAAAACGTCTAATAAGATATATTCGGAATAACTAATGAGGATAATGTTATCATAGGTGGTGATTTTAATTGTCCTTTAAATCCGCTGCTAGATAAAAAAGGTGGCATTTTGTCTCCACGTGCTAATGTTATTCGAGCAATTGAAACGCTAAAAGAACATTTTAGCCTGCAGGACATTTGGAGAGTTAAAAATCCAGATTTGCAAAGTTTTACTTGGAGTCAAAAAATGCCCTTTGTATTTTGTAGGCTTGACTTCTGGCTCACCTCGTTTCACCTTTTCGACAATGTCAAGAATGTTGATATTGTGCCGGCAATTAAAACAGACCACTCTGCAATTATAATTGAGTTTCAATCTATAGATCAGCAAATGAAAGGTCCAGGATCTTGGAAATTAAATGTGTCGCTTCTTTTGAGAACGGATTATGTTGAAGAAATGGAATTTAATATACCTATATGGAGAAATGAGTCAATATCCTATTTTCAAGACCAACAATTGTCATGGGGATGGATAAAATATAGAATACGTGAATTTTCAATAAAATTTTCAAAGAGAATTGCAAGAGAGAGTAAGAGAGAAGAATTAGTATTACGAGAGAAAATAGATAAATTAAAGACTTTACATGAATCCAATCCGTCTAACGAGACACTAAATAACCTAGAAAATGCCTTAGCAGATTTGGACTCTTATGAAGAAAAAAAAGTACAGGGGATAATTGTTAGATCCAGGGCAAGATGGCACGAGCATGGAGAAAAAAGTACCAAGTATTTCCTAAATTTAGAGAAAAGAAACCACATTCGTAAACACATTAGAAAATTAAATTTAAGTGGTGTTATTACAACAGACCCTTTTGAAATTTTGGAAGCTGAAAAAACTTATTACAAGAATTTGTATAGCTCAAAGCAATTAAATATGGACTGTCGGGAAAGCTCCCAATTCTTCGACAATCCTAACATTCCAAAATTAACGGATGCTTTGAGAAAACTATGTGAAGGCAAGGTGTCAATTGAGGAGGTTTCAGAGGTCCTTAAAACTTTTGATGATAATAAAGTTCCTGGCAATGATGGACTTCCAGCCGAATTTTATAAAACTTTTTGGCATCTCTTAAGAGATAGTCTTGTGGCTTCGTTCAATACAGCTTTCGAAACAGGGAATTTGTCTACCTCCCAAAGGCAAGCGATAATCACTCTTATTGATAAGAAAGATAAAGATCGCTCGCTGTTGGATAATTGGAGACCCATCTCTTTGTTGAACACGGACGTTAAAATTTTGTCAAAAGCCTTATCATTTCGTATTAAGAAAGTTTTACCAAATATAATTCATCACAATCAAAGTGGTTACGTGGAAGGAAGGTACATTGGTGAAACCATTAGAACTATTTATGACATCATGGATTTTACAAAAAGTGAGGGCACGAGCGGCATTTTAGCTTTTCTTGATTTTGAGAAAGCTTTCGATAGTATTGAGTGGAACTTTATTCAAAGATGTCTAGAGGTCTTTGGTTTCGGACCTGACTTCATAAGATGGTTTTTAGTACTCTATAAGGATATTTTCAGCTCTGTTTGTAACAATGGTGTACACTCCGATTATTTTACTCTCGAAAGAGGTGTTCGACAGGGAGATCCTCTGTCACCTTATATATTTATCACCGCGGTAGAATTGTTATCAATTAACATAAGAACAAATGACAATATCTGTGGGATTAATATTGGAGACACTGAAATTAAGGTGCTACAGTATGCAGATGATACAACAGGGGTTCTTAAGGATGATTGCTCGTTAAAAATTCTGTTGGATGTTATTAATAGCTTTGAAAGAATTTCAGGTTTGAAAATTAATATTTCGAAGTCTGAATGTATGGGTATAGGTGTGAGTTGTGGTCACAAGGGAGATCTTTGTGGACTCAAATGGCCGGAACGACCAATCAAATGCTTAGGAGTCTATTTAACTTATGATTATGATGAATTCATCAAGATGAATTACAAACAGCGACTGAAAAAAATAGAAAATACGGCCAACTGGTGGAAGGGAAGGGGTCTAACTCTCTATGGTAGAGCACAGATAATTAATTCACTTCTTTTATCTAAGCTAATTTATATAGCAACCATGTTTGCAGTACCAGAGGAGGTTATTAAAGATATTAATAGGATTGTGTTTAACTTTTTGTGGAGAGGTCAAGACAGAGTTGTAAGAACAGCTATGATTAATTCTTATGAAAATGGAGGGTTGAGGGTGTTAGACTTTGAGACTCTAGTAAAATCTGTTAGGTTGTCTTGGTTCAAACGGTTGTTCGCTAGTGAAAACGCTGGCTGGAAGTGTTACCTCACTCATCTGCTTAAACCTTTCGGAGGTTTTTTGCACTGAGGAGGTTTTTTGCACTGTGATTACGATCCTAAAGATTATAACATATCAAATCAATTTTATGCAGAGTTGATTCAGTTTTGGGCCGAGTTCAGGGGCGCCTTCTCTGATAAGGACAATAATAGTTCAATTATATGGAATAATAAAAATATAAGGATTGATGGCAAACCTGTATTTTATAAAAAAATTTACGAAAAAAACATCTCGTTCATTAGTCAATTAGGCTTATCAAAGAATAATTTAGATTCACTGGAGGCTGTTAGACAAGAAATGAACATCAGTTGTAATTTCTTAGAGTGGTCTGGTTTAAGATCGGCTATACCATCCCATATGAGGAAGGATGACGGTGTCAGTACCTTAACAAAGTTGGGTTTTTTTCGCAGTGATGATTTTTATGATGTCAGTTTGGCCAAAAGTAAACAGTATTATAATTTGTTAATTCAGCGAAAAGCTACATTACCAAATGCTGCAAAAAAGCTGAAGGATAAATTTAACATCGAGTATGAGGATTTATCTGAGATTTACCTGCTACCCATAAAAGTTTGCATAGAAACGTCTTTAAGAGATTTTCAGTTTAAGGTACTTAATTATATAACTTGTACAAATATTCTTTTGAAAAAATTAGGAGTAGTAGACTCAGACATTTGCTCTTTTTGTAACTTAAGTAGAGAAGAGATAGAACATATGTTATTTAATTGTTCTGTATCGCAAAATTTTTGGAATGATTTTAAGTGGTATTGGTATTGTAACACAAAAGAAACTATTCTGTTATCTCTAAAAGATATCATTGTAGGGGTCTTAGGTAATGGTAGTAATTTTTTGAATTACTGTATTTTGGTCGGAAAATCAGTAATTTACCATTGTAAAAGAAATAATAGGATACCCAGCTTACAGTCATTTAAATTACTATTATGTAAAAAATACCACACTGAATTGTATATTGCACAGAAGAATAATATTCTTCATATTTTTTATAAGAAGTGGAAGTTCAAGCCTTGAGAAGAAACTAGTCTTGTAGTACAGCCTTGTTCAGTACATTAACCATATGGCCCACGTTTTCTTTCTTTTAAAAAGAAGAAATAGTGTATTGAGTGCATGTATGTGTGTGTGTGTGAGTATGTGTAATTGTGTGGGACTACCGTAAATCCTGTATACGTAATAATGTATTAATGTATTGTATAAATAAAGTCAGGAAAAAAAAAATAATAATAATAATAATAAGATATATTTACCTGAAAAATGTAGGGAATACGGAATATTTCAATAAAACACACGCAAAAGCGTGAATAGGGAATACTCAGCCAGCTTAATAAACTCACTAATTAAACGAAATTAAAACACAGACTACTCAATGATGCTCTCATTCACTACGTACAAAATCAATTACCTGCTTCTGATTCCTGATCATGCGTAGGCGTCGCTCTACCGCTGACCTTGCTCATTTGAGAGTCCACCTCCGGTGTTTATTAAGCCTGTTCATTTCCTTAATATGGACACCCAAAATGCACCAGATTGCAAAATTTTCAAAATTGTCTCTGCCCGCTTCCCGGGCTGCTTCCCTTTCATCGACTTCATTTTTATTTGAAAAGGAAAACCCTGCTCAATGCGAAGCAGATTAAAAAAACCAATTGTTTCTTGGTATGTTTTGTTGGCTGAGAGTTCAATGATTTTTTTTAATAAAACTGTATATAGGGTTCTTAGTATCAGCGCGAGGGATAAAAAAAAGAAACACTTCAGAGTCAAGTTCAAATAGGATGAATAATCATTGGCTTACTGAAGTATCAAGTAAAACTTAACTTCTACCCGGGCTTCTACCTAGCACTTAGAAACTAAAATAATAAGGAATATCCTCCGAAATATTATGGGATGGGAATATTCACCCCTGGAGAACAGCGGAATACGGAATATCTTAAGTTGAAATATTCCCCTTCTACCCCCGACTCTTGGATAGAGTGCGTTTCCATCAACGGTTATATTCAGTATTCCACGAATATATGTAGGAATCCAAATATAAACACTGGCGTAAAACGTGCCGGGACGAATTTCAGGGGAGAGCCTGTCCGGAACACATTCAGTTTCAGAGTCGGAAAATATACCAACGCATTTTGAAAGAATTTTGCTTTCAATCGGCTTTGACTTTTTGGGATTTGTATTTTATTGACAAATGTGAGAGCCAAGAACCTTCACAACTCAATTCTCGAAGGAGGAAGCTGTTGCCTTCTTTACTAACTGCTACTTCTAAAAAATTAGGTTATGGTAAAAGGAGTAAAAAAAAGAGTTAATTGCTAAAACTATCACGAGTTTTACTAGCCATTCTATCATGTATGCAGAACAAAATTGTCAAAATTCCATTTTTATGTTGTTTTTTTTTTTCAGTTTAATGCAGGGATTTTAGTCCGTTATTGTAATCATCAATTGATATTGCGGTTATGTATGACAATCTGCCTGCGTTCATTCTGTACGTGAAGAAATATTTACTCCGCAATTTAAAACATTTTTTGTGTTTCCAAGATATTTCCTGGGGGGAAATCTTTAGCGTCACGTATCTGCAGGTCGATAAGGAAGATCTTGTGGGTTGTTGGTGAAATACTTTACAGAATGGAAACTTTGGTAAATGCGGCTTAACCAGTGTGACTCGAGTGAAAACAGAGATCAGTATTCACATGATGTTGGTCATTCTTGAAAACAAAATATCCAGACATTCCTTTTGAAATATTGTAAACAGTGCGGCACCAGACTCTCTCATGACCACATGTGACCAGAACTCGCCCATTTTATCTGATTAGAGTTTAACTGCATGAAATATCATAAACAAATTGTTGAAGCTGAAAAAACACACAGTGAACGGAAAGAGGTCATTTTGTTTAGCCCTCTAAAACTGACAGTGCATAGCCGACGGAGAAAAACAGAACGAAACAAGCACAACTTAAATTAGTCAACAATACCTGTTGTTGGGTATTGTTGGTCTGGAGATTCTCAGTACTTTTAGTTTCCAAATGACAATTTAAAAGACTTTCACTTTATATGTACTTTGCTGGAAGGCATGTGAGGCGGATATTTGTAATTAAGTAGCCCTGACTGTCAGTCAGACCCGAAGACTCCTAGATTCTTATTAAGATAATACTTCAGATAAGGATAATTGAATAAAACATGTCGCCAAGAGACTTCTTGTCAGGAAGTAGCATGTCAGAGCACGTGCGTTTATCGCTGGTGATATCACCGATTTCCGATTTCTGCTTGTTTACTCCATCTCGAGGCGTGATAAATTTTCGTTTTTGTGGCAAATCCTCGCGAAAACTCTTAGAAGAGTTTCCCACCTTGTTCTCATCCAGTTCAAACTAGCACGTGAAATTTGCAAGTGTTCAGCACTGATGCGCCATTTTCCTAAGCGACGCCGCCGAAGAAAATGACCGTGGGCTCAGTCGCATCGAGCAAAGGTCCACTATAAGCCCTGCGCAAATTATCCGCAGCTTGCATGGAATCTTATTTACGAAGTTTCTAACAGGAAGACATTCCAGGAAATTATCTAATAAGGTGTCTGTTTTCCTTTGGCTTCTACTCTTGACCCGTTTTATCGCTGACACCGTTATATAGTTTCGGTGATTCAAAGTTTTGAGCGGCTTTTTAATTTCTCTTCCAGCAATATCGCTTATTATTTTCTCAGACGGGCTAGTCTTGAGATAAAGAAAGTGATCTCGAAAATGAGCTTTCCAATTTCTAAGTTACAAAATTAGCATGTGACTAGCACTCATACAAGACCATATTTCAGTATTTCAAGAATTTTGTTTTGGATAACCTTTTCTTAATTACCTTTTTTCCACTAATTAGTGGTTAGCATGATGATTTCTCATATTTTTTTTTTCACCTATTACTCTCGAAGAATCTTCTTTCAGCCGGCGCACGTGTCAAACTCCTGTACCTCGTGTTTTCGCACTTCGCCACTAAAATTCATGTGCGCGCCGAAGGATCTCTCGATTCCCATCTGTGACAAGCGCATCCAGAAGCTTAGTGGGCGTGCGCGCGGCCTTCTCTCGCGCGACAACCCGTGACAAATACTGGTAGTCTTGCTAAACGGCCTAACATCGTTATATATATCGCATATTCTACCAAAAGCACACAAATAATGCTTATTAATTTGTCGCCTCAAGGATGTTTAATCATCCTTTGCAACAATAATCTACTTAACGCCCTCTCCTGATTAAATCAAATACCTTATCTTACCCCTCCCCATCCGCTAAATTTTGAAACCGGAAGGTAGTAAATTCAGCTTGCCTTTGCTTTCTAGTATTTTAGCTGCGTTAGAGCGAGCTTTGGAATAGCAAATCGCTGTTTTTCGTTGTCAACTGTTGGCTGTAAGCAAAGGTCAGCAAAGGAACCAGAAAGTTCGATTTATTTCCGTTTCGCTTCCCAGTTCTTCGCGGAACAGACTTCCGTTCTGAGGTTTTTGCCATGTTCAAAATATGTTCACAGTCTTCTGTTTCGGAAAGTGATTGCTGAAGAACTTTGATCGGGTTATTTTGGAAGAAATTAGTTTTGAACACTTTTTAACAGAAGTTAGGTGAGGGTTTTACGTGTGAAAACTGATCGCAATCCATATTCAAAGCTTTAATATTACGTTGAACATCGCCACTCGGTTATATCTTAAACTGAAGCATAGCTCCGGCTCTATCTTTCTGTAGATAAACCGCACACAACCCACAATTTCTCCATTCGCTCCGACGAAGGGCTAACGCTCGAAACGTCAGCTATCGACTCTATTTACGGTGGCCAATTCACATTATCAACCCAGTTGATAAAACCAAATTATCTTTTAATACTCCCCACCGACGCAGCACCACAGTTTCTTTAGAAACTTACCCGTTTTATATTTTGAACAGCATGCTATCTCGAAATCAAACTATTTCCCCTTGTATGTTCTCCCGGTATATACTCTTTCTAACTCCTTTAGCGTCCCACCATCTAGAACTTTTTTTTTCCTTACGGGGTTTAAGTGTATACTCCAACGCATAACATTGAATAACACAAGGATCTAAGAGAGGCGACTCGAGTTATGGAAACCACAAGCACTGAACAAGTGGTTCGGAACGAAATTAAACTCTTCACCTTCTTTTATGGAACCGAAAAAGGCGTCATCGCCTGCGGTGATATTGGCGATATTTCCTCGGTATTTACCATTGGTAGGTATGACCACACTGCTAAAGCAACATATTTGGGAAGACAGCTAAAGAGGACATCAAGCTATTTTTAGCTATCCGGTAGTCTCGATGATGAAATGCCAGTTGCTTCAAACGTGCGTTGATCCAGAACTTTTAGCATTTTTTTTAAACACTTAATTTCTTCTGGCTTGTGCTTCGTAATGCTGTAGTTCTTTTCGATTTTTGTGGAGGTTTTTCTTCTTTTTGAAGACTTGTTGTTTGGTTGTCTAAAATCCCAGTGTCAAAGAAAAAACCCCTCCGCATATGCAACAGGGGACTTTGTTCACTCCTCTGATACTTTTTTTTAAAAAAAACTGAATCAGACGGGGTTTTCTTTATTATTACCTAGAAATAAGACTTGATGGCAGGTAGAAATGCAAAAATGTAGGTTATCACCTCGACTGCGGCTCAACAGCGGGGTCGTGGCCAATTCTTCAAAGCTGCGCGTTTGTGGAAAAGCAGTTCGAGAGTTGACTTCGATTCAAAGCTCTCTCGAAAGGAGAGAAATCCTGAGATCGAGGTAAAACAGAGTGAATTTAGCTGGTCACACAATACAGATTGCGTGACAAGCAAAACTTGATTTAATTAAAATATTTAGCCTTTTTAATGTCAAAATTCTCTTTACTCTTTCCACTAGTTTGTATAATTCACCAATGGAGAATTGAAATACTTTTCCGAACCAAATTCACAACTTTATAAGGTGGAGAGATAATAGGCAAGCCATTGCACCTATGAAAATCAAAACAATAGACTTCTATCCTTTTATCAACAATTTATTTCCCTCCTTTGCTATGATAGTAAAGGAAACTGTTTTTTCCTTGGAAAACTCAAGCGTTATAAATTAAACTATACACAGACTTTTGAACAGAAACATTATCACTTATCACTTAAAATTCAATACCTTTATGTAAAATGAAATGTGAAATCTCATTTCAAATGTATGACATAGGTACCAACCCCCTTTGGGGTTACAAAATATTGAAAAGGAAAATGTACCTCCTCTTAAAAAAGGTCTCTGGTAAGTGTTTGATGTAAAGGTGTTTGTGCTACAAGTTTCACTTTTAGGCAAACAATGCATGATATAACTTGCTTTGATAGAATTAATGTTTTTTCATAAATTTACCATTGCGGCACAAAAGTGGTCTACTAAAATCATGGAACTGAATGAGCTACAAGTGTGGTTCTTGTATCCCTGACATATAAGCGTCCATAGCTACTCAGGTACTGTCCGGGAAACTGTCACAGACCATGCGACTACCGCTGGCTAGCTGAGGACTGTTCCTCTGAAAGAAATCAAGTTTGACTTCCCACATTAGTGCTTCCACAGGCGAAGTCATCAGCAGTGCAACGGTGGCATTAACAACTACACTGGACTGAACATATCACACCAATTTAAAGATTTTTGTGTTACTACAAAATTGACTAAGCAATTCAGAGTAAAATTTGAGTATAATGAGAAAGAAGTATATCTGCAGACATTGTAGGATTTCTAATAGATAATAATTGAAGTTAAAAAAATTGGAAAACAATACCTCAGTGAAAAAGAAACAGGTAAAGGGAAAGGGAAATGCCAAACTCTCTGCGATAAAATTTGCATATTCCCTTCCATAACACAAGACTGTTAACTTGAACAATTGTGAGCTATTATTACTGTCCACCTTGTGTTTACACTTAACAGCTCCAAATATATGACTGAAGACAGACTTGATATATTAAACATAGACTGGTTCTTTGCTAGTGTCACTGCCACTGTCATCAGAAGAATATCTGCGCGCTGATGCATAGCTGTTTCCACCGTCATCGAAAAACCTTCTAAAAGTGAACTCATAGAATGCATGCTCAGGGTGTCGGCCCTGTCTGGGTGGTACTGGCTCACTCTCAACAGGAGCAGCTTCTTCATCACTGCTCATTCTCTCTGATTCATCAACTGGATCAAAGTTGGATATGTCCGTTGGAGAGGAGATCTGTGGACGGTATGGTGCTTGTATGCGACGCACACCATAGCCCCAGTCCACATTAGCAAAGAAAGGGTGCTGCTTGATTTCCTCAATTCCATTTGCCCCAAGCCTCCTGTCTGGACTTGTGCAGAGGTTCAAGATCAAGTCTCTGGCCTCCCAGCTTAGGGATGACTGCCTGGGGACATGCAGTGTTTTTTCCCAGTTGATGACCTACACACACACA
>CM042749.1:1498847-1511527 GCA_022496165.2 Catalaphyllia jardinei | reverse complement strand
CCGCCCCACAAAGGAGTTTATATGTTAGCACTAATAGATAATTGGAAATGAACTATGAATGCTATGAATTTTTTTTTTTTACTTTATGACAGGAATAAAAGCAATACGAAACTGTTACAACGAAGTAATATTATTGTCATATATAACTTGGATAACAAACACAGCACAGATCCCAGCTGCAGGGGGGAGGGGCTGTCAAGGCAGAATTTTGACTACAAGTAAGGGACAAGTAGCCTATCTCATTGCAACGACCAAACTTTGCTACCATTGAGAGAAAGATCTGAATAACAGTGTTGTAACTTTGCAAATTTTAACTAGTATTTTCTTACCTTGAGTTGAGTGTCTGCAGGTGTGGAGGCAAGAAATGGTGGGTGTCCAACAAGCATCTCGTACATTATCACACCAACAGACCACCAATCACAAAGCTGTGTGTAACCACTCCTTTGTAATACCTCTGGTGCAATGTAGTTGGGTGTGCCCACTAAGGAATGGGCAAGACTCCTCATGTGCTTACGAAAGTGCCGCTTTTCCAGTGGCTTCATTTCTAAAAGTGACTTCTGAATCAGATGACCATTCCACTCAGGAGGAAGATCCCATGGGAGCATACCATACTCCATACTTGGCTGCCTGTCATGACCATCCTTCTCGTAATATTTGCTGTCATGTGTCCAGCGAAAACCGGTGCAAAGACCAAAGTCTGTCAGTTTGATGTGACCATCTTTATCAATCAACACATTGTCAGGTTTGATATCACGATGAACAAACCCCATTCGGTGCACGGACTCAATCGCTAGCACAAGCTCGGCAATGTAGAATCTTGCCAGATCCTCAGGAAATATTTCAAATTTAATCAAAAGACTCATCAGGTCTCCACCTGGGATGTAGTCCATCACAAAATACAAGAATTTTTCATCTTGAAATGAATAATACAACTTTACAACCCATTCATTGTCTGCCTCTGCAAGAATGTCTCTTTCAGCTTTAACATGAGCTACCTGGTTGCGTTTCAGGACCTCAGTTTTCCGTAGAATTTTCATTGCATACAACATGTTCGTGTCTACTTTTCTGACAAGCCACACTTCTCCAAATGCACCAGTCCCGATTTTGTTTATTTTCTCAAACATTGTTATGTCCATTTTCGATCGCTTTAAGCGGTTATAGTTGGTCTCTTTCTGCACTAGGATTTGCCGCATTTGGTTCCTAGCATCTGGAGAAAGTCCAACTTTTTGCATTTCCTCCTCTAACTGGAAACGTCTCTTCTGTCTTTCCTCTGTGTCTTTCATTAAATTTTCGAAGTGTTGTTCAAAGTAAAATTTTGTTGCTGCTGGAGAACATTTCTTTAGTTTTGAGTTTTTCTCTCTGAATTGTTTATATCTTTGCACTGGAGTGAGCATTTCCATATCCGACTCAGACATTTGGTCATCATCTTCAGTCGTCAGTAGTCTGTTCTCGTGACCATCCATGGGTGGAATTGGAGGTCGTTTACGTGAATTAGGTGAATCAAGACGGTAAACGACTGTCCCAGTTGGATTTGTCACCTTTGTTGGACCCTCAATTGTGAATGATGAGTCTGACAATGGCGATGGAGGCCCACTGTCATTATGTGAACTAGACCATGGCATTTCATCACTGATGGATCCAGAGTTTGATGATGTTTCTGTGTTCCAGGAGTGCCTCCACTGTTCTGGAGGTGGAGGAGGAACTGGTGATCGAGATGAAGCACGAGGGATATGATTCTGCCAATTACTGGTTGTCTCTGACATGCTAACATCTGAACATGCAAATGGTCTTCTTGGTACAGGAGCATATGCAGGTGGAGGATGAAGAGTTGGGTCAAATGACTGCACAAAGTGCGGCACTGGAGCCTGGGATGTACTTGGTACAGGAGAGTGACATAACACATCACTGCTGTGTGCTCCTTGAACAACACCAGGGTGTTGAGGAGAAGTTTGACAAAATTGTCCTTCATTTGATGGTTGGATGCTTCCAGATGAACTTGTTGGAAAATTTGTCTGAACAAGAATGTTGAAGGACATGGCATTTGCCCCACTTGACACTACATTTGCACATGTTGCTCCCATTCTCCCCCCTTGAAAGTTCTCGGTACCAGAATTGTTTCCAGTTAAAGTAAGGTTTGCAGTTACATGAAATTGAGGTGGTGGAAGATTTCCACCAGCATTGTTAACATGTTGAGTTTGATTTTGACTGATTCCTTGAACTGCTTTTGCACCAGATACAGTCACTGGTTTCCATCCCAGTTGCATATTTGGACCAGTTCGCTCCACATATCTTTGCTGAGGAGGTGCTGGCATGTGAGCACCTTGCCAAGGTTGTGGGGCAACCAACGCAGGGTTCCTTTGGACATGCCATTCAGCCCTTGTGGCCTCTGTTGAAGTTGCCCTTCCACTTGCTTGTCCACTTACATTTGTAACTGTACTCTTGAGAGTAGGATGTCCCATTGGCACTGCACTTTCCATGCCCATCATGGGGGACTCAGCTCGCTTAGGACTGTTCAGTGATTCTTCTGAGCCCTTCCATGACATGCGATGGACTGCAGCATTATAAGGAGGAGGGAGTGGTGTGCGATTATTATTTGAAGCATTTGAGCCAAAATTAACTCTGTTGTAGCCTTGCGCTGTTGCCAACTGTGTAATGATGTCTAATGATTCTTCCAAAGGCCTGTTAGAAGTCAATCTTATAGCTTCAGTGGCTGTCTCCTGAAATATGAGATCACATTGAACTGTCAGCTTTATGTCATGTAACATTTTGAAATGTAATTAACCCAGAAAAACACAAATAGAAAACATGTGTTTCAAGGCATAGCATGGATTTCAATCAACTGTTCAACATCAAAGATTTTCCGGGATTTCAAAAATGTCTAGTAATTTGATATTCAATCATCATAATTTAGTGGCTATTTAAAGCTGAAGCATGTCATATGGGTTTTCAAGTTGTAAAAACTCAGGGCTTCGAGCTCCTCCCTCACTAAGGTTTTGCACCCGGAGACAACAAAGAAAGCTTGGAACCTTTGGATTTGAAACGCATGATCGTTCACTTGTATCCGTTCTCACGTGCATTTAGCCGCGTGAGTGAAAGGAAGGCATGCAGTTAACGACAGCTTTTCAAAGCAACAAAATAAAAGCCAGAAACCGAAAAGAATCTACAGGAGCTAGCCCTTTGACCCGAGTTTCCGGGCAAACTACTTTCAAACTCTGAAGCAAAGTTACAACTTGGCACAGAGTTGAAATGCTTGAGATAATGCGAGGCAGCGGATGTTGAAATATAAACTTAACGCGAAATCCATCGGCGGAGGAACAAACACGGGACAGAAGATGCGATCGAGGAGCTCAGCTTTAAATAAAACTATAAAAAAGATGCCCGTAAATATAATGACATCTGTTGCAAATCGAGTGATTGCAGGAAAAGCGACGTAATGGGAAACAAAAGAAATCCCTCTTGTGTATTTTAAGGAGACGTAAATATACGACATACATGAACGGTATGAATTTATCGTTGTAAACCCGTTGACGAATCGACGTAAAAACTTTGCAGCGAAGCTTTTGTACTCATGCAACATAAACTGAAACATTAAGAACATAAGAATACAATGACCTAGTAGCAAAGAAAAGCGTATTAAATAAGTGAAGTTTCCATGTTACATACCTCATCGAAGCCCAGAGCCTTGAGTTGACTCAAAAACTGTTTGTTGATAGACTCTCCGCTTTCGGAGCAGGACGAATAGCCAGACTCTGTAGTCTCGAAGGGTTTTAAACTGCTCCTAATCTCAGCCAAAGCTTTTGCATGACTTATCCGGCGTGTTGGATTCTGTGCCATGGGCCTGGTTGTGTTTGGTTCTGCATGTTGTCCAACGGTTACCGAATTGGACCCGGCTGACGTCGCCGGTTGTTGTGAAATCCTGGTTGTTTCTGGTCGCTGTTGCTCAGGTTGCCTTTTTAGATGCCTCAGACTTTGTTTAATGTCCCGCAGCATTTGCTGACTGTTGCCAACAAACGCGATTTTCCTCGCCGGTTCTCCTTCCCGTTCCGCCATTTTAGCCGAAGTTTATGTATGTGTCAATGTTTTCTTTGTGATCGCAGATTTGAGAAGCGTTGAATTCAAGTCGAACCACAATAAAGCCCTGTGTGAATGGCCTTATCTCGACAGATCCCAAAATAAAGTCTTGCAAGAGCCCGACCCTTCAGCGATGAAATTATCTGCGTTGATACGCCAGCTCAAGATTCTCAAATTCCATTGTTGAATAAGTGAGAATTCAGTTTCACGTTGTCCACCTTTTACCGGGAATATTGACGTTGAATCGTAATTTGGGCTCCCAGACTTTCTCTTGTCTGTGATGACTGCACTATAATAAAATATCGACACACGAAGCTTGAGCGGAGATGAAACTAGTCTGTTAAAGACGAGAAGACTTGCTCACGCAATTGGATATTTCACATTCCACAAAAGACATCAAGGTATCGACTCACTCAGAAGTTATTACGACCCAAAATAACACTTCCGATCCGCGAGTGTAGAATTCGGAGAATCTTCAACAATATTTTCCCGAGCTAAATCGCTTGGGTTCTCTCTGCCCCTGCACGATTTCCAAAACCTGTAAGAAAAAGAAATTGTTGAGAAGCCGTGATAAGGGACAGACAGATTACCTTTGCCAAATTTATTGTTTGCCGTGCGAAAGAATTAGAAAATGACATAGTCCACCCCTTTGGGACATAAAATTAACTTAATTGACACATAGCGATCGTGCCAGTCTGAAGCGTTGTGTGATTGGTCAACGGTTACTATAGAAACTTGATTAAGTCTGCAGACTTCATGCATAAATATTGGTGTCAAATGATGCCGTTTAAATTTTAACATTTTTTCCCTGCATTTTCAGCAAATCAATCCGAACGCCATTTTGAGTGTTTTTACCTCGTAATATTTATGACTTCTTTTAGTCGCGTTTTGCAAATTAGTCAGTGTACCACAAGGATGCAGTAACCCTCAAGAGAATATGCCAGACAAAACCGCGAACATGCAGTGTTATAGCGCGCCATACCGCGACATTCCAATATTATGAATAACATCGTAAATTTATTCACGAAATGTTGTTTGACTGTCTTTCGGAAGTGGGGTACAAAGCGGCTCTTAAAAGAGGCCCTCCTCGCTACAGTAATTTAAAACCTTGTTGAATTACAAATCAACAGTTAAAACAAGACTGATTGCTTTTTCAAGCCATTTTTCTGAGAGCAATAAGAAGTCTGAATACCCTAGGAAACAGGTCTGGCGAATGGCTGGAGCTTTCCGCATTGCTTTGAGTGAGTTGACAAATTCCGGAAATGTACAAGTTTTTTAGGCTTTCTCACTTCCGGCAATGTGCTACGGGAATTGAGGATTAAACTCGTTGTAAAACCTGTCCTTAACGATGCTAATGCTACTAAACACTGATTAAAAGTAGTGAACTAACACTGCATGCTACCCAGAGATAGGGTTTACGGAAGGGAAGTGAAAATTGCCTCGCAAACTTAAGAAGTGATTTCGCGCTGTGATGCCACACATGGAGATCAGACGATAAATTGCAATACTCGCCCGTCACCCGAGCACAAATTACAAACCACGTGTGAACAGCTGAACATAGTCATTGAAAAATTATGTGTCTCACTCTTCTTGCAACTGTTCTTTTTCTGACTTTTTTACAGGGAAGCTGCATTCACTGCAAAACTGTTTAAGACTTTTTTGAAGATTGGGAAAGACAAGAAAGCCGTTACCCCCTCGAGTGTACACCGCGCGCGTTTATCTCATGCCGAACAGTTTACCCGTCTCGTTGTCGTTCTCACTAGCTTGGTATAGGTAATGAATATAAAACGGAGAAACGATAGTCGATAAAGATGGCTAGTTTTACCTGAGCTAAATAAGAAGATTTTCTCGTGGCGTACGCGTGGTCCAATTTTCCTCTACGCACTGGTCAGCACTGCTGTATGATGATGAAGTGTTTTTAAAACATTTGTTCACGCTTCATGTAATCTTGCGAAAACCTGTGGTTACTTGTATATACGCAAAACGTCCATATAAAGTACAGATCCGACTCGACAGGAAGTTGGTATTGTCGTTGTAAAGGCAAGAAGCGTAATCTTACTCATAACATTACATTTCGTACGTAGGTGATCCGCCCGAGAGACTTATCAGCATATAAAAAATCAACTCTACTGCTTAAAATTGTTTTGAAAGGAAATTAGGTTGTATTGACGTCAAATGATGCAGTAAAGAAACACAAAGAAGTACCGTTTAACTATGTGATAATGTTGCTAAACAAATCACCGTCGATCAATGTTGATTTAGGTGTTTTCAGGGCGTTTTACAATGACGTCACACTTGAGGGCGCGAGACAAGCGAACAATACCCGTTACAAAGAGGCTAGGGAAACAAAATGAATATATGCTTACTCAGATGATCTGCTTGATTAGATTTAAGTCAAAAGTGCTGCTAACTATTTACGATAAAGCTGTGACCGAACACAAAGAGCTGGACTTTAGCATTTAAACACTGGACAACCAGAGCAAAGAAATGCTTACATCATTCGAATCCTTTTACGGTAACTTTACAGGTAGACTGAAAACTGGCCGGTTTATATTTACATAACAAAAAGGAAAAACTTGTCTGTTTTGTGTACCATTTTAGTAACAATCACATATCAAGTGTGATTACTGACCCGAGCGAAAGAGTGGCATCAAACACATTAGAATGAAAACATAACAGAACATCTATTTTGGTCGTTGACAGATAACCATCACCTTGTGACTGACATACCCAAGCACGGTTGATTTAAGCCTTTTTAGTCTAATAAAGCTCAACGCATTTATCTGTCGTTGTTGGGTCTTTAAATATGATGATACTTCGAGACAATTTCTTCAGGCTTTTCATTTCTGTTCTTTGGGTACAAATTGTTTAATTTGATCACTGTTTTTGTCCCGTTAACGATTGTTCAAATCATTCAATAGGAAGTTCCAGGCTCTCGCATATTTATTTTGCTAGATAATGGATTGCGGTTTATACCCATCACAATCTGATAGCCAAGAATGGAACAGTTCGAGTTCATCTTTTTTTTCTAACGAATCTTCCTGTAGAAGAGTTTTCCTATCGGTGATGTAAAATATAACTGCGAACCGATCAGGTTTGTGAAATTTAGGCCACATGATTTAGTCTGGAGTGGGTGTGACTGAGGCGCGGGCTTAATAAACAAATCCTATTTATAGCCACCAATTATACTGCGACATGTGACTGAATGGGAAGGAAATTTAGGCAACAAACCATAGCGCCCATTCGTATTATATTCACGAGAAAGACTAAAAATAGATCGTAGCAAATGGCGCTCGCCCCAGGGTGCATTTAGTTTAGGGAACGCCGAACATCTTCGGCGTGGGTTTTAAAATTTTATGGCGTACCGGCGTGCGATCCACAAGATGTCGGCGTACTGAAGCGTAACTGGAGTACCCTCACAAAAACGGAAATTCATAGTTCCTTGACAACGATAAGTGAAAACCTGAATCATTATTAGCCGGCCCTTATGTCCTCGATTTCTAGAGACGGCTAGATAAAATAAAGCACGACCACTGAACATGTAAAGATGAAAAGTAGATGCTTTAGCTTCTGATAGCGAGCGTGGTCATTGCTTCAACAAACTATTCTCCAGGATTTCTCTCACCCGCCCTCTTTCGCGGCGGCGCGGCGGCAAAGTACGGCGTACAGTGGCACCCTACTCGGCGTACATTTTCAACTTCGGCGCGGGATCTATGCGGAATGCACCCTGGCGCTCGCCTTAGGCTCTGAAATTCTGAAAATCAACTTGCGTAGTCAATGTGCCATGGACGATGTTCATAATAATATATTTTCGTTGTGTATTCAAATTTGAATTCCTCTGTGTGGAAAAATCGACGTGTCAGCTCTGCCGAGATTAAAAACGTCCCCCGGCCACCTCCGTGAATAAAGGGCTCACCGGCTCGAAACCGTTTACATTTCATGAATTAATTGTTCTCCTTTCCAGTGAACTCGCATTAATACGATTCTTTGAGTGACAATCAATTCTCTGTGAAGAAACAAACAATTCTCTGTGAGAGGCGCCACGCACCTCTCGTAAGGTCTAACAGGATTGGCCGAGAAAACAATAGAATAAACAACAGAAACAATGGCCCTAGTCCTGAAAACAATAGAGGTGGATGACTCCGGGAGCAAATAAAATTAGAGGTTCCGAAGAGGTGCATGACTACTGCTCTGTGAAGGTAGATGCAAAACATTTCAAGGTATTTGGAAACAGTCGCCAGCGGTCGGAGTGATAACAAGTTACTTTCACCTGATGTGCTTTTACAACTTGATAATAAGGAAAACCGAACAAAAATATTTTATTCCTTTAGAAAACAACTCGTAGGAAGCTTTCCCGTGTTCTGATAAAATTGAGGATTTCAGTGCACGACCCCCAGCTCGAGACCGCAGTTCACTTTTACAAGGTTACCGGAAGGACGTTCTGAAACTGCTCGCTGTAAGCCCCCTCAAATCGATCCTCTTTCCGTATGCAGCAAGCTTGTACAATTTAGTCAGTGCTTATTTTAGCAATGACCAGGTGGCTGGCAGGAAATGTACTTATGGCAAATGACAGTAAAAAAGACAGTTGAAAGTAGAATTGATCGACTGGTTGTAGCTTAATTTTAGGAACACCATTTTCTGTTTTTTTTTGTTTTTTTCCTCGTGACTATGTAAAATTCAGAGGTAAATCACATGTACTGCATATCCTGGAGTTTAGGACAGTTCCCAAATACACAGTGTCTAATTGCTGTGCTGGCTTATGCCTTCAAGGCGCATATAACCTTGGGGAGGTACACGGAAAATGATTCGATCACCAAACAATGAGTCGTGGCCTAACAAAATGAGTTATAATTGATTAAATCGAATCTAAATGAAACCGGCGACTTTAGATGATAGATGATTTAGATGATTTGTTGTTTATAAATCCAGTTCTCGGAAAACAATATAATTGATGTCATTAGTGTTGTCCGTAGTTTCACCGATATATAAGATATCATCTGCGTTTTCGCATACATGCAAAACTTGAGCATACCTTCAACATAATTATATCCCAAAAATTGTCTCAGAAAAAGGTGAGGGTAGTGAAAAAAAGATCTAAATCAATGGTTCTTGAAACGGGACCGAACCGATTGTTAGTAATTCTTGAAATTACTAGCTAACTGTTTGAGAAGCCACTTGCAATATCTACGCTAAAGGACAACTTACGATGAAAGCTGCTTATTGTTCTTGTATCAGACAAGCATATATCGGAAGTAAATATTGTTTTTAAAGGTCTTCTGGGCCCAAAGTCCAAAGGTAAGTACGAAGGAATGAATTTGAGATGACGCGTTCATGACACTACGATTGCTTTAAACCTCTCCATTTGTCGTCAGTAATCTGCAAGTATTCAAAATATTGGACGGTCACTTAACTTATAACCCCGCGGGCAGGTTTATAACAAAGGTGAATGCGCGTTATCGCCCGACCGAAACCAAATAATAGGTTGCCCTCTAAAGTAGTTCTATTATCGGGAAAGGAACATTCTCAAAATAGCTTTAGGAATTTCAAATCAAAATGAAATAAGTATAAGACTTGACACTGCATTTCTGTCTGCAGTTTTATCATACTTTACGGAGAACTTCAAAGCATGTCTGAAACATCTGTAACTCAAGATTCGTTGCGAATAGCGGAAAAAAATTCCCTTACGTCTGTCTGATGATTATGTAGACAACAATCAATCAAGCTCTCATGCAGTGCAGAGAGGCGTCATAGAAGGACTAGAAGATGCGAAAAATTTGAGACACCTATTTGTAAAAACGGCTGCTTCACACGAGACTTTGTCTTGTGACTTTACAGAGTTTAAGTAACGGTTAAGAGTCTTTTACACAAAGTGACAATCGCTTTTTCACTTCATTTAACCGCCTCAGTTACTAAATCAAATCTCTATATAATTATGCACGGTTACAGAGAACGAAAAGGTGAATCAGCCCATGAAAGACACAAAGTGAAAAGTACATTCTCTCAAGAGAAATGGTAATAAATACGCAATTGATAATAATGAGAACATAAGTGTTGACTTCGAGAATAGGATAAGGGATAATGGCCGAAGTTTGACCATCGCGTTTTTATAAAATTTGTTGCATCATCCACTGACCTTCCGCTTCTTTTTAGACTCGCTAGCTTTGTTTTGTCTTGCTTTTTAAAAATAAAAAATAAAAAAAGCAAGCAGTGACTTTAAATTCTTCCAAGTAAAATCAGCACAAAAAAAAATTCACAATGAAAGTGCAAATGTACAAGTTATTATGCAGTAGCTACAGTTGAACACTAGTAATTCGAACTCTGAGTGGAAAAGAAAAATAGTTCACTAGCGGGGATTCGAAAGAACATGGCCAGCATTAAAATATGAAAATAAGACCAATTAATAAGTAATCAACATGATGCAATTTACTTTTCTATTGACCAGGAGTCGGAAGACAACACCTGTGGACGAACGTTATATGACAACATTTTAAAAAGCCGTGCAACTAAATTGTAGTTTTTGCAACGTGGTCTGACGTAATATTGATGTTAATTTTTGAAGTTTGATATCAACGTAACAGGGTTGATTTTAGGCCAAGGACGACAAGAACCATGTCGAAATTGTGGAGATTTCGAGTGAAGTGATCGATAGTAAATGACTAAAAACCCAGCGGGGGAAAACACAAGGCGGAAATGGTCACCCAGTTCCAGCCGAGTTCGAAGTATAGCGGGGTCCACATGTAGTTAGAGTTACTGATTAGAAGCTAACCTTATGTGGAAGTTTTCTATTCGCCATGCCTTCCGTAAATGATCATGATCAGATCATAAGCTTTAGTCAGTCTAAGACCCACGGCCATTGCCTTGCTTGCTAATCTGCGTCAGCTAAGCTTTACTCAAGCTAAAAGGCCAGATGAGACATTCCACTCTTAGGCGCTGATTGACCAATCGTGTTGTTTACCATTTTTTAATTCCGTTCCAACGAAAAGCCTGTCAAAAGGCAATCGTCTATAGCTGATTGCTCAGATAAGCTCTGAATTCATCATGTTTTATTGTAAAGTGTTAAAAGAAAAGGCCTGTTTTTATTGCCAGAAAAGAAAAGTTAACAACAACCAGTTGTTACAGGAAAATTAATAAATCCAAGTTCAGATCATTAAAAATATGAAAAATAAAACTTGCCGACTGGCTGATTTGACTATTACGACCAAAGAAATGGATATAGTGCTACTGGGTTGACTAGCGCGGCCGGGTTTGGATATCAGTATATTTTTTGCAAACTGATACGGGACAGAGTCAGAGAGCCGCTGTAGTCTAGATTGTATAAATAACATTACAAGCCAAAATAATAAAAAAATACCAATACGTTTGCATGCATCTATTTGATAAACCAAGGAAGTAGTTTCATTGAGAATTTCTTTCATCTTGAAATTGACGTCATTTACCTGTCAAGTCTCTCATAGCAGTCTGTTCTCGCCACATACCTTAAGTTCAATTAACGGAAGCTAAAACTGAGAATCCCATCAATAAAATATTTCTTTAGAGTTTCTTGACGTCAATAATTTCTCTTCGATAACAGGAATTGTCACGGTAGTAGTTGTACTGTGTGTGTGATTACCAATCATAGCCAATCAAAAGAAAGGAAATCTGCTGCATCAACATTCGATAGTGAATGGTCGACGAGATGCAATTGAGTTGATCTGAGTTAGCACTCTGCTCATAGAAAACTCCTCAGTGTGCTATAAGATAGTTTTTAATAGACAGCGCAAAGAATGACAGTAGACTGACAGTACAAACCGTACAATTATAGGTATGTTTTTGATAAGGTCACAATTTTCTCTGTCATGACCATCATGCAATCAATATCGTGGCTTATCAATAAATACCGTTATCAAAGATAATAAACTAATCTGGGAGATACGCCGATTTGTAACAGAACATGCATGATCAGCCGATTCTTTGTAAAGAACATCACATGTGGCGTTTTGCCGGTCACTAAAGTGTCCCGTGCAGTGTATCACGGTGTATCATGCACTCAAAAGTACTAACCGAACCAGACTAACTGGGTTCTATTGTGGCTCGTAAGATATCTTACTGATTTTCCTAGCTATCTTCTTGACCTAAGTCTGTAAATCGGCGCGTTCATGTGATTATGGACGTGGAGCAACGCATGGTTAACCATGTAAGAAATTATTTGAAGAAATTACATATACTGAGCAAGGGAAACAGAGAATCATGTTTATCTGTCTTATCTAAAGTGAAACCGACCTAATGCATTTCACAGAAAGCGAAATAAAACCTCTACACGGGTCCTCTATATTCTATGCATATGTGTGGACATCCAATTCTGGATGTCCACACTACAACTCGCAACTCACTCTTACTTATATGATGAAGTGAATGTTCGAGTCAGTTGAGTTGAGTGATAGCTTCAGTTTCACAACTGAAATACTTTTCAACTGCTATGCCAGCTCAATAAGACTCCAGTAGTATTTGAGAAGATGGCGAAGAAGCAGGGCAGGGAAAACTCGACTGGAGGCATTCAGAAGAGGAAAATAACCAAAACAGATTCATTCAACAGACGCCCAGGACTTAAGAGGTTACGATTTAAAACTGAG
>CM042749.1:1469415-1498837 GCA_022496165.2 Catalaphyllia jardinei | reverse complement strand
TTCTTTGACATGCGCTGTCACGAAAAGGTTTCTCATCTGTGAAAATACCAAGTCGTCTCAAACTAAAAATTTCATATTCTCAGGTAGCTTTTTTATTTAACCGTGCGATACTTTACTCAGGAAAGAGCTCAAAACGGTTCTCAGCCGAGATTTTCTGAATGCTGTGCATACATGATGAAGGATTACTCTTAAAATTGGTCACATTCCGCTTAGAAAAATAAACATCTGTATCTGCGCTAAGGGCACACAGGGAGATAAGAAAAACCGCGACCTTGCGTCTTTTCCGAGTGGATCTTTGATCGAGGACCAGACAAGTGTGCACGGTAGAGAAACAGTTGGAAAAATTCCTTAAATTTCTTGTCAATATGGATTCATTAAAATTCTTTAAGAGTTTGTTCAAGTATCACGTACAGTGACCGTGCATTAATTCATTCATTCGCGCAAGATTTTCGATCTCCTCTTGCAAACACAAGTAGGTATGTCTAGAGCGGGCCATCTTGTCTGTCATCGAGATGTAAACCCAGTTTACCGGTAGAAGCACGTGCGCGATATGAGTTGTACAAACACAGACTGGAAGTTACTGTGTCAAAATACAGTCACGTACGGAATGGCCGGCCGGCCATACGAGGCGGGGAGGGGTGGAGGGAAACAGGTCTCCGCTCCCCGTGCCGCTTCTCGGCAGAAGGATTTCAAAGAGCTTATGCAAACATTTGGAAAAAAATGCTCAAATCCTTGCATGATGAGGTCTTCTCTTTCCTCTTACTGTCAGATACTCGTATATATGTATTTCGGTTTGCATGTAATTTTACCAGTCAGTCGTTGTTGTTGTTGTCGGCCCCGCGCTTGAAACATAGCCAGCCTAGCAGACCTTGATCGAAGCGGGGGCCGTGCAAACCTTGGATTAGACACTGAACAGCGCCGCAGACACGTCCAACTTAAGTGTCAGATAAGTGACTGTGTGTTGGAGATGCCCGAATTTTAGCACTTAGAATCCCCCGTCTCTTCAGAGTGAAACAAACTGGGACATACTCAGTCTCATGTAAAACTCTTCCATGGACAACGCTCTCATACTTGACTGATATAATACCTCTATTCTCAAGTCTCCTTTAATCGAAGTTTCTTAACTATTTTTGTAGAATGGAATGCCCTTCCCGAGCTACCTTGCGTGGTAACGCTGCTAAATTTGTCGTGGTATTTATATACTGTAGACACTTTGCACGGACATTTACTGAGATAAATGAGACGGATAACAATAGAACTGAACTTGAACTTGAGCTGTTTAAGTAAATAGTTGCATCTAACTAAATTGTTCTGTCTTCCGTTTTTTTAGGAATCTCTTTAAAATTGACAAAAAGATAGATGGACCATGAATGGTTTCGTTAAACTGACAAATGTCCTTGAACTGGGTTGGAAAAAATGCGGTTTATACACTGTATTTTTTTGTATATTCCAGGTCCTTGTGTCAGAACGTGTCTAAATGAGCTCTTCTTATGCTAAGAGCTCCTGTCAATCAGCTCAAAACCGTCGGGCTGTGACTGCAATGAGAAAGTCTTTCTTCGATTTTGACAATTTTATGCAATCACTTAACTTAATAACCTCAGAGATTGCCGATTGCTTACTCAAAAAGTACAAGATCATAAGCGCAAAACTTTAGGGAGAATCTAAAATAGTCCCACCAGCGTTAATCTCAACACTGAGTTAATTGTGAAAATGGTCCGATTTTTCTGGCCTCGGTGGTATCGTTAACTAAACATACGCGTGTCCTAATAGGTTTCTGTTATTTGTCAAGTACTCCTCTAAAACCACCGAAGTTTTATTTGTCGACGCTCATTTTTTTAAGAGAAAGCAGGCCGAATTTAACAGGAATGTCAGCAGAACGTTAAAAAGAAAAAGAAAAAGTATTGAAATCCCCGATTATCACCGAATGATCGACAGAAAGAGACAACATGCAGCTGCCGGGCAAATAATGTCAGAGTTTGTCACTTTTCGCTCCGGTGAAGAACTGACTTCAAGTTGTCGCATAGCTATTAAAATGTTTCACTTGCCTTCGTGTGGATCCAGCTCAACCGTTTCTCCAGAGATTAACGTTTGTTCGGTCAGTTTTAAGTCTATTGAGGCTACTATTTTTCCGGCGCTCTACTTAGAATTCAACGTCTTTCTTTAAGTGGCTTTCACAACACTTTCCGGAATGCAGACTGAATGTGCGACTCCTTGAGTGGTTTTCCTGTTTGAAATTTAAATCGTTTGCTTATTTCTTGTGGCCTGTCCCAAACAATATACAGACGGCCAGCGGTAATAGTATTGAAAACGTGGTTACGCCCGCGCTGAGAAAATTCTAACTTTGTTCTGTTTGCTGCGAGACTTGGGAGAATAAAACAAAAGAAATCACATAAACAGAGCTCATGTCTTACTCCGACAAAGTTAGAAACCCGATTGACTTTCGGTCTTTCCTAAAACTGACTACAAGTGAGCGATCTACCACTTACAAGATTTCATAAGGAAGTCACCGAGTAAACTCTCAACATTAGTATAAACGAAAATTACAGCAGTCAGTAAGGACAGAATTGATATTTCAGTCAAACTCGAGCTAGTGAAAGGTTCAAGTACAAGGCACACTATCTTTGGCTGTATCTTTAGGTATATAGAGGGGATTTTCACTGATGCATGAGGCAGTGAAAATGCTACCTGACATGATGAACTTTTCGTAAAGAACACGGTTTCATTTGCATCAGCTTTCCCAATATTTTGGCCTGAATTTCATTTCCGTGCCTCTTCAGGGGACTACTTGTGAGGCAAGCAAGTAGATGTGTTGGCTAAAATTACCGTGACGTCGCGACGGACAAAGAACCAAATTCACCATAGAAAAAAATCAGAAAAATGCACTAAAAGCATCGTTAGATTTTTAAAAAGGTATCTTAGAATCAACAAACGCCCACTGACTGACTGCTTACCTGTAACTGAGGAGTATGACTGCACGATACCTAAGCGTGGCTTCCCAACGTACGTCGTCGTTTTCTGACACATTGCTCTATATTTCAGGACTGCGACAGTCTTATAACACTCTGCATGCAGCTGAGAATTGTTGCACAATCGTAAAGTGAGTTGAAATACAACTGGTAGTAACCGGTTGGCCTTCGGCGTCACTCTTTTACACAATTTGTGGTGAACATTACGAAATTCCATCAATCTTTTCACGTCTCAACGCGTCGTACTTGAGAAGTTTGTTCAGGGATTTTGATTGAAATTCTATTTAATTCGGAAACGCCGCGTGAGCTGTTTTCAAGACGAACGTGATGGGTTGTTTTGACTGCCTAAAACCATCAACAATTGCTCCGGCCATTTATTGAACTCGAATATGGAAAATTTTACAGTTTTGTCCAAGACAAGGCACAATGTAAAACAACTCTGGTCAAGGTGAATCTTTTACAATGTAAAGAATTTCTCAAAAAATGAGGCAATGACATAAATTCTCTGTTCTTATCCAATAACCCTTTCCGTCCATGAAATGAGTCAACAACATTCTTTTAATTTTCTCAGCTGTTATGCATGTAAATTACGAAACCCGTTTCTGTTAGGACCTGGCGTACAAGAAATACAGGAAAAAACAAGTCACTAGGCTGTCTGTGCAAGACGTTCACCGTACTCATTCCACAAGGCCGAATTTTTTGTTCGTTCGAAGAAGCCACCGTGCATTTCTCAGTAAACTCTTGCAGTTCTCAAAGCTCCAATTAGACAAGAATTTTCTAGTTTGACTTTTTAGATCACAAGTAATAGCTGAGTAAGTCTAAGTGCACGTAGAAAAAGCCTGTGCTAACTGTATCGTATGTCTTCTTTTGCCATGAAATGCATAACATCATGTCAATCATCCGGGCTGTTAAAGTCGGCAGAAGAAATTGGCTTCAAGTCAGCTGGTTTTGTTGCCAAATGTTTACTGTTTTTCCGTTTATCATAACAAATATGCGGACGAGAAATGCAATCACAAGAACAACAATAAATACGAAATAATTTCTTGTAGACGTTTGACATGCCATGCGTTCATAGTTACATCTTCTGATATTCCAATCTTCTTATGATGAATTGCTGTAAATACTAGATAACACTTTTAAAGTTAAAATATGAATTCGCTCCCAAAGCACACCGAACGCAATGAACGAACATGAACAATTTCACGAATTCTTGAATTTCCCTTGCATTACGGAACATAATGGCATTGCATGGGCCTGTCGTTTAGGCCACATTTCGTATTCATTGGCTGTCTTATTAGTGGGCGGGGCATTCTACATTACTGAAGTTGAGTAAAATGTCGGTGCCTGTTAAATCTGTTAGACGTTCACTTTGGTTTTTCCCATCAAGTGTCAACCGTACATTTCCTTTTGCAAGAAAAATTTTCCTTTTGCAAGAAAATATCTTTTTTATAACTTTCAAAGCGGACTTTTAACCTGATTTTTCTTGCGCGTCGTAGGAGGATATAGCGTAAATGGTCTAGGTTTTGAAAGAATTTGCTTTTAAGTCAACGATTTTTTTCGTCCTAATATGATCAGGTTTCGAGGAATGTTTTACTGAGGATTTAAGGCAATAAACATGCCCATTCACTTAATCGTCTTGAGATTTAAACCTCTATTATAATCTTATTTTGGTTTTAGCCTGTATCAATATATCTTATTAACGTTTATCAGCCCATACCTTGTTTTCATTGAGTTTCGTTTGTGGTTCATACTTGAAATTTTTCCCTTGTTTCAGTGATATAGAGAGTTGAGTTATGTCTTTGCTTTTAGGCGAGTATGTAGTATGAGATTAAGAATTTAATCTGAATTTAAAAAGTTATTTGCAACAGGTTTTTCGGTTCAAGATTGAAATATAATTTCCTCTTTCTAATCTATCTTCTTAAATTCCTTGTAATTCAGCTCTAAGAACTTGGAGCATGAAGCCGTATGATATTATTTCGTACCTGATTCTTTTCTCAGTCAGTTCTTCAGTCGTAGATTACAGCTGTGCGATTCCTCGTCCTGTAGGGATGATCTCTGTCTTGTACTGACTTCGCCCGTCGCGCATTAAGTTATTTTGGATTAAACGTCATTTCATAAAAATTTAAATCCGATATTGGTCAAAGCCACAAAGTGTTGGTGTCACAAGGAGTTCCAGTGTTTTTGAATGAAATGGCATCTTCTAGTAATATTGGAATGCAAGTACAGAGAAACAATCAAAAAATGAAAAGGCAATTTTTGACTGATGTTGTGGAGTGAGAAAGGAATGTTCATACAGGTGTTCTAAAAACTGATTAAGCACGATTTGAAAAGTTTTGTAAAGATAATCGAAATGGCTGGTTTTTTTGTAAGTCACTTAATGCATAACGGAAATTCTTCTTTGCTTTCAGCGTGATGAAGCCAAGCGTAATGAAGCTAAAATCAAGACGTCAAAGCAGTAGCAGATGAAAATAATATTTTAATTTGATAACGTGACTTAGCCAGCGATCTAGCACCTTTTAGCTTGGCAACAAACTGACTAGCAAATACCTTGTGATAAAATAGGGGTAGAGTGAGCCATTAGTCCTCTGCTATTCAGCTACTCCTTAGAAAATTACTGAACTATTTTGAACCTACCCCAAGGAAAATAAAAGTAAACGAAAAACATGTTGAGTCCCTCATGAAAATATTCAGAATTGTTACGAGCTATACCGTAAAATCTTCGAATTAGCGCCCCTTCGCCAGAATTTTAAATAAGCGTTCTCCCCCCCTCTCCATTTTGTGGACGAATCGTCGTGTTTAATCAAAGGAGACCTATGGCCAAACTCGTGGATAAAATAATCTGTAGATAAAACATGTTGAACTTGCAGTTATTGGTGCATTATTGGATTTAAGGCTGTCAGGTTAAAACAAGCAGTGTTCGTACCACGAAAGGTCGCACTTATCTTATAAAGCGTAGGCTTTCTCGTTGGCTTTTGTTGCACGCATATTACTGAATAGCTAGGGTGGTAGAATTGCGGCTGAACATGGACTGGTAAAAGCTAAGGGTTCTTGGGTAACATTGGACACTCCTGCCCCAAAAAATCTTAGAGTTCTTCCTCCCTCCACCCAGAAGTTGATGTTGGTGTTGGTCTGCCTGCTGGGAAAATTTGCAGGCATTCAAGAACATTTCTCTTTTTGTACCAGCTTACAGACCTTTCTCACTGCATTTCACTCAAGGCTATAGTTAAGGTTTCTTATATGGGAAGACAATTCTTTTTCAATGTAAAACCACTTAGCATGCAGAACAGGCGTAATTTTTTGCGTATTTTAGGTGAACAGAGGCGAAAGCGAGTCGTGCGCGAGGGACGCTCCCCCTCGCATTTCGCGCTTGCCTTGCTTTTGCATCTGTTGGCCTAAAATACGCAAAGAAATTCGCCTGTTCTGCAGGCTAGGAACCACTTGTCTCTTGATATGTTACACTTGAAAAACATCAAAGTAATTTGCCTCTTTTGCAAGTATTTTCAGTGTTGATCAAAAAAAATCTGGCGACCCATAAATGTATTTCAACATGCTCACAGGAGGGTTTCTTTCCCTTTTCAACCAGGAATCAAAATGTAAACAAAAGACAGGGTATAAACCACTTAAACTTATCAAAATCAAGTATTTGGGGAATTCGTGCATTTCACATCCCACCCAGAGTTAAGATGAATGTACTAAAATAAACAAAACAGTATGGAGAACACAGCTTCAATCTAAAGTTAACTCGATGTCGGTTGAATGTGGACAACACGAGATAAAAAACTTAAGTGCTATAAACTGAAAAACCATGAACGAAGATCCTGCTTGATTGAACGTTGGATCTCGCAGGAGATCTAATCAGCTAAACCGTGAAAAGTAAAACGGTAATAATGCAGACTACTGCAAGGCTGACACAACGTGTTATATCTATAACAATATTTCGGTTGACCAGACTAGCCATCTTCAGGTTTAGAAGTTACTAAATTATAAAAATGAAATTACAGTACTATATAATGGTGCCACTATTTGTCCTGTCAGTTCAATAGCTGATTCGTTCGTAAAAAATTAAAATGTTCGTTCCGCTCATATAAGCTCACTGAGGTCGACAAATAAGACATTCTGATCAAAGCTTACCACATTTGCATGAGATTTACTTATTCTTAGGTCACTTTCCAGCTAACAAATGCTTATCTCATCGTCATATTTAACGCCTGGACGAGTAAAATGCTCATAAAATTCAGCCTTCAAGTTGGCCATAGTACTAATATGAACATTTGAAGTCGACTCCTCTTCAATTTAGCGAAACACCTAATAAATTAAAAGCTCCAAGGCTGGCACGAAGCACACCTTTGAGTGAGTAATCGGCCGGGCTGCACGGTTACTATTCCAACATGGCGTCGGGCTCAGTTACTATTCCAACATGGTGTCGGGCTCGGTTACTAGGGTACTATTGCAACATGGCGTCGGGCTCGGTTACTAGGGTACTATTGCAACATGGCGTCGGGCTCAGTGACTATTCCAACATGGTGTCGGGCTCAGTTACTATTCTAACATGGCTTCGGGCTCGGGCGCTCTCGTTCGGGTCGACTAATTACGAACAGTGTCTAAACCTGAGTGAGTGACTGAGTGACACATTGCATATCAAAGTCCCCGAAAGAAACACGATTCTTCGTTTTGCGTATCCACGAGTTTAAAAATGGTCATTCCAGGCCACGATTTGAAAAAAATTAAATGAGCGCCCGGCGCGCCTCGATTAAGCACCCCTGGGAGCTAATAGCGAAGCGCGCGAGTGACGTCATGACTCAGACAAGACTCAGACAAACAAACTGGAATGGCGGATGATTTTGAAGATTTCTTTAAGGAAAAAGTCGATGTTTCTGAAACACTTGTGAAACGAAAACGTATTTCCCTCGGAACATGCTTAAGTTGACTGAGTCTCGCGGGGAATTCAATGATTTGCATTTTATTTTTAGTCTTCGTCAGGAGCCCATTACTAGGAGCCTGCAACTCCCATAATAAGCCAATGCAGCGGCATTTTCACAGACCAGTCTATTTTTAGATGTTTTTCCCGCGAAATAGGCCAGTTCCAGTCTACGTGAGCACGCTTCGGTGAGAATGAAACAATGCGGCCTCACGCGTGAACATGTCGAAATCATTTCGACATGCCGACATTAGTCCGTGCTTGTGATTGCAATTGGTTACTCAGGTTCCCGTGGGGATCTGAATTCAAGGTAAATTCAAACTAAAAATAGATCGGTCTGTGAAAACGCCGTGACGGGAATATGGGGTAGTTGCAGGCTCCTGTCTTCGTGCGCTTCGCTATTCGAGGATTCACGGTATGCTTCTTATTGAGCTACTTATAGTAAACTGATTTTATTCAAAATATAGTGTTAATTTAATCGTTTATCCCAGCATCTAATACCTCAATGCAGGGAGAGCAAATTTTCGAAAGTAAGTAGAAAGTTTTCTACAGAAATTAAAAATAAAAATGAATACATAAGAAGAAATTCCGTTATATATAAAAAATCCCAAATATTAAGCAACCGAAATTGAAAGCTTCTGCCGGCTTAATGAAGTTTGTCAAGTTTATTTTTACCACGGGACTGGTTGTAAAGCTTAACAGTTTTTCAGATAAAATCGTTTGGGTGCCCTTCTTTGCGTTAGCACCTGTATCAGTGACATCCTTTATGTTCTGACAAAGCCAACGGAAAATGCTTGGGGTATTGTCTTACTCCCTTGGCTTGGCAAAATGGAAGGGTGATGCTGAAACGTTTGCTACAGACTTGGTTTATGATTATCATTATTAATATTGTTATTATTATTATTATTATTTATTATTATTATTATTATTATTATTCTGTAATTTAGGCAATAGCATACTTAGCAATATTTTAGCATGATGATAATATCATCATGCTAAAATATTGCTTAAAAAAGGGGGATAACTGTGATAAAAATTCATAAATAGAAAACTATTATTTTTATGCTGCCGGTTTACGTAGGATCTGTAAAAGATCTGATCAGCCAAAAATAGACAGACTAGAAAGAAAAGGTCGAACCCTGTGCATTAATTGTGATGCTTTCTTGACTATGTAATAGAAACGAAGGGCCATTCGATTATTACTCGGGTTTTCATAGGCAGAAGCCCGGTTTAAAAATGGGAACGATTTTTTTTCTTCATGTCGCAAATTGCCTTGTGCGGTTTTCTGCGTGGCAGTTGTCCGTTTCGTAAACGGTCGATGCCATTTTCGCGACACTTTGATTTTTTTTTAACTATAAACAAAATTTCTCTACTAAATTAAAGAAAAAGGAAGTTATGTAAACAACCACCCACCATCGAACCCGGAACCCTCTGTTTTCTAACATCCCTCTTATACCACTACACTAACAGGTTGAATCGCCAAATTTGCGCCAAATTTCATTACAAAACGTGACTTTCTTAAATATTATAAAATGAAATGCCCCAAACAACAAATAAAAGCTAACCGCAAGCAAACCACTGTGAATATGAACAATTAAGCATTTAGTGAGTGCATTTTAACTTCATCAAAAAATTATAACCAGTTTTTACTTTGTCCAGGCCTAAACTAAAGCAGATATAGCACCGTCCATTCTGAAAGGCTTACCAAAAATGACATCGACCATTGACGAAACGGAAATAAGCTTCTGCGCAAAAAGGAGGGTTATTGACCAAGGGCTGGGTCAAGCCCTTTTGTTACGTGTTTATGGACCGAGCCGAAGTCGAGTCCATAAACTCGCAAAAAAAAAAAGAACGAGGCCAATATCCAGCGATCTTGACCGTACAAGCTTGGTCAATAAAAGATTTATTATATGGCGGGATACAGCGGGTAGTCCCGAGCGGGCAAGATAGCCCCACTTTGCCCGCTCGGGTAGCCAATCACAGCGCGCGATTTGGCTGCTCTTGCCCACTCACGGAGCTAGCCATATAATAAGAGTATTTATAACATAACTAAAGCAAAGCGCGCATTCTGATTGGTTGATTCAGCGTCTACTATTTGCCCGTGGGTGTATGCTGCTGACGTACTTAGTAACTAAAGCAAAGCGCGCGCTTTGTGATGTAGCTCAATAAAAAGACTTCTGCAGTTCCAATGTCTCAATGTTATGTTATAAAACAAATGTAAACGCCACAGCGTGCGCTAATGAGTTATGGATGCACTTGGGAGGTTTGCTAAGCACTCAAGAAGCTAGAGTCGCACTCGGCTATCGCCTCGTTCGACTCTTACGCTTCTTTCGAGCAACCTCCCGCGTACATCCATAGCTCAATAGTGCACGCTATGATGTTACCATTTGTTAATGATTATTCAACTTTCATACACTGTAGGAATTTCGATGATACTGGGTTGTGACGAAACAACCTCCTTGACGTCATTATCGTGGTGTTATAGCCGTAGTGTAAATTTAACACTTCACTGTCATTACACCATGGCTTCGGCTGACTCAAACTTTGACGAGTTTTTGTTTTGCAGTGTAAATATACCGCGCGTAGGCAAGGTATGTCATTAGGCTGATTATGATTTAGCAACAGAACGGGAACGTCAGATGACGACTCAAGGGCGCGCAGAATAGACTGGATTCTGTTTTTATTTGACCATATTTGGGTATTTGTTCTGCGCGCACCGTCGTTCAAGATGACGAGGGAAAAATACATTAAAAAAGCACATATTGAAAAGGACAAAAAGAGGTTTATGGGAGGCAGCGTGGCCGAGTGGTTAAGGCACCGGACTTGAAATCCGGACTTCGCGGGTTCAAGTCCCGCTCTACTCTGACCACTTAGCTGGAGTTGTTTCAACTCCTTGGTCATTCTTGTAAATAGCCAACTGGTCTGCCTCCCGCCAGTTGGGATTTTTAAGCCTGTTATGTTCATTTGAAATATTTGTTTCCTTCAGTTTAAGTGGCATGCCTGTGAACTAGCTTGGAGTAGCCAAGTGCATGACCACTATAAACAAACATTTGACATTTAACATTTTTGAGGTCGACCTTATGCGTTCCCTAAATGAAAGGGATAAAACTATGTACAATGAAGATATATAAAATAGGAAATAAAATAACTATTTACAAAAATATGTATCAGGTTACTGAAGAACAATTCGCAATGTATGTTCAAGAAGCGCTTTAGCGCACTCTTAAAAGGAATCAGACTCCCAGCCTCAATAATAGAGACAATAGACTGCAAGGCTGATATTACGTGAAAAAACGTCTCGAGACACAAACATGACAAGAACCGATAAAGCTGGATCGCAACAGTGGACAGCTGTTTCGCCCGTCTTGGCTTGGGGCTCCTCAGCGCTGTCGTAGCGAAGATCACAACGTACTTTGAATTTACTTGCGCCCCGAAACACGCGTTGCCACATCACATGCTTCGGGGCGCAAGAAGACTTAAGTGTCACGATTGGTGTCTCGAAAAGCAAAAAATAAATGTGACTGGACAACGCCTGACTAAACATCTAAACATTCTACTGCATGGCCAGTACCATGCCTTAAAAACGCAGCGTATCGGATCTGAAAAGACCTACGGTACGAAAATTCATAAATGAGTGACTATAAACTGCAAGGGACCGCATACGATAAAAGCTGATCAGGTCTCCAGTAGATACTACGTTGGCAGCTTTTATCGTATGCCGTACCTTGCAGTTAGTCACTCAACAATAGATCCTGGAAGACCCTGGAAGACAGTTCGGATGGGAAAATAATATTTATATGGATTACACTTTGCTGACTTAACACTTTACTTAGCATCATCCTTTTCAAGACCTTACTAACACAGAAAAGACTGATTAGACGAAAGAATCCTGAAGTCTTCGATTCCTTTTAATTCCTCCGAACGTATTATTGAATATTATGACTATCAGAGTCCCTATTGTTAGCAGTTATGACTCCTAGGCCTGGTTGTGACTTAAAGTCACTGTTGTTTATCATTTGAATACTGAATCACATTCAGATGTTTATGATTAAAACATCACCCAAAGTGTTTCTAGAGCACTAAACAGCCACAAAAAATGGAGTTTGGAGCGGACTCTCGTCAAGTTTCTTTTCATAAGAGGTGAATTTTTCCACGTCCACGTCGCGCTCTAACGTCGTCGTTGTAACAGCGCGCGAACCATCGATCGCAGAGACTCTTCCCCAGTCCTCCATGCCGTTTTATATTCTGCGCCGGTGTCATCCTCTAGTCAGCGGATGTAACGACATGTTGTCATAGCGATCTGTTCGCACTGAGCAGCAAACAGCAGTAGACATTTGACTTCTTGACCAAAAGGAAACTTTGAATCATGGCTGCAAACGACAGTATGTTCCCTAGTAATTTGTTTTTTTCGACTCCATCATTGTATATTTGATAAGAGAGCTTTGTATTTTTCTCGTAGCTCGAAGAGCAGTGGCCTTTGGAACAACTCTCGACCGCGAACTCTTGCCGCTTAAAGTTCCGGCAAACCGCTTCGGCAATGAACTTGGCTTACGAGGTGCTCCAAATCGTGGCCCAGGGTGTTATGATAATGCTGAGGTAACGAACAATATTATTGCAAATCTTTTCCTACCTTCTTTGAAAATATTGACCACAGATGTAAAAATGAGTGGAATTATTCGTCAGCTGCAACTTTCGATCGATAAAACGCGTGACTGTATTTTATGACAATGTGTAATTTGGCTGGGTAAAAATTCCTTCATTCATTTTCCAAGGATAAAACCTCATATTTTAAAACATCAAGGTACATCATCGAACAATATGAACAAGGCACTAAGTGACTGTTTTCAGATTTACAGATCAATTCAGGGTGTACCCCTGCAAAAGCCCTGAAAAAGCTGGCTACATGGATACGCAGTTATCTCCCGCTAACGCTTAACGAGAAATACATATGTGGCATACTTGTCTGGTGTTGGCTATGCGGCTACGTGGCTACGCGGCTCCGCGGCTACGGCTAGTGCATTTGATATTTTGTGGCATGAATGTTTTCCTGTTGGGAGTACTGAACGCGTTCTAGTAGAGATGAACTGTTCTTTTCGGTTGTTCAGCTACTCGACTCCCGGAGGGGGTTGGGCGACTCGCAAATGAAAGGGGCGGGAATAATCGTCGGAAATTTGGAATTAAACTCCTAAAGAAGACCGATCTTGGCCTGGTCCAAGCTTATCTTTATCCCTAAGAGAGACCATGTCACAAAACAGACAAATAATTATATTTTTATATTTCTTTATTTCTAAACAAGACCTTCGCGGCTAAATATAATGGCATTTTGCCCAGAACACCCTAAGTAAGACCAAAATCAGAAATTTACACCCCTAAGCAAGGCGACGAGCATTCCCGCCTTTTTCATATGCGATTTCTCCCAACCCCCCAGAGCTGAAATTCATCACAGACTTTGCTTAACTGTCTCAACAGGTCAGTGGGTTTATTTATGAACTTGAACGTCGACCTGTATGCAGAAGAGGGTACTCGGTAGGGGCTCGAACTGCTCCAAGATTTCCTAAACCAGCTCATGTAAGTTTGTTGATTTCCTTTGTGCAGTGAAAAAGTCAGAACACACAACATTGTGCAAAGTGAAACTGGTTTTCTCTCACGGAAAAGTCACCAGTGTTTTACCTTTGTAGCTGTCACTGCTTCTGTGTTCTGGTTGTAGGACGATTCTCTGTGACCAGAGTAATTATCTGAGTTATAAATGGAGTAAATACTAGAGCTACATGCAGTGGCGGATCCTGACCTTGAGCAAAGGTGGAAGGTGGGTGGGTGGGATTTCGCTTTCCCTGCTGGGTTTTCTACCTTCTGTGATTTCTTTTTTACCCAAAATAAGAAGGGGCCTGGGTCCTCCAGCTTCCTTAGATCTGCTGCTGATATGTATTTCTTGCATTTTAATTAAGTTTAGGTTAAGGTACATTAACCACTTTAGAGATCTGTGATGATTTCATGTGGGCTGTTTCCTGCCATTACCGTTACCGTGACCATGCATGGTCGGAAATAGGAAAATCCGGACTGTGCTAAGAACCAATCAAGGTGGAAGGATTGGTTACTGTGCCCTCTTGGGAAAACATAAAACTGTTTATTTGCTTGGAAACTAACTTTTTTATATAAATCACTTACCGGTAATCTAGTCTCTTCTTGAGAGTTTTGAGAGATATGCATCCCTCAGATAAAGTTCCTGGGAGAGATTCCTATGTCTAAAATGCCTCAGTGTGTGCCAACCCCAATGAGTCGAAGAAAAACAGTCCCATTATTAGTCATTTCATTTTCCTCATGTAGGCTACAAGCCACCATATCTAATGCTACCTCTTTAAAAACAGGTAATAAAGTAAAGGGGTGGCCAGTAATATTATTGCCTTTCTGGCATTAAATTTGACTCAGTTTATATGAGGGAAATAAAAGTCTCCATCGGGCTGACTGGTTCATACCCCAAGGGATTATCCCAGTGCCTGTATCATGAAGTGACTAGAAGTATATCTGTTGCTTCCTGGATGAGAAGCTGGTCCATCACAGGGCACAGGGTTACTTTTAGCATTAAATTTGTCCATTTATAGACCAGGGCGAAGGTTGAGAGGCACTGTGAGAGTAATGTCAGGGCTAGGATCCAACCCAGACCATGTGATTGTCCAGTGCACTAACAATCAAGCCCATAGTTTATTGAGCAAGGGTTTTAAATTTATTATTTTTGACAGACATATGCCTTACTATTATATCCCAAGTTTATTATATGTCATCTGTTAATGCTCAAGGGGCTTAAATTATAACTATTTGACTAGTTAACTATCTGAAAACCTTTTTTTTTCCAATGGTTTCCTAGATGGATGTTCCAGGACCACCAACTCATCAAGAGATCATTAGCAAACCCATTCACTTTAGTGAAGCATTCAAGTCATTTAATGTTGGAGCAACAAGATTCCCAGCGATTAATAAGGTAACCTGTGCAGCAAAAATTTGGATTTGTGGTGAATTAACATCTGAGAGGACAAAATTTGGCTTACACAACTGTATGAACCCTACATGTTAATTGAAGTTTGATTCACTTTTCTCCCGGGGGGTGGGGGTGGGGGTACTACCATATATGGATATATGGGTTATATAGGTATGTGCTGCTGTGAAGGGTATGGTTTTCAAGCAGTTTACTCTAGCATAGGGTGTATAAATCAGAGCGTGTGGGCCTAGAATAGGATATCATTTTGCACGAAACTGACCAGTTGGTTGACGATTTTATCTAGGCTAAGGAAACCAGGAATTGCTACTCAAAATATAAAAAAGGGAAATCGGCAAGTTTAAATTTTCACGACTCAGCCTCAACCGCGTTGAAAGATGACTATCAAAACGCTACTGGCTATTATAACTGTCAAAAATCGAGATTCAGACTATATTTTAATATATAATGAATATCATCACAGAACTTTGTGTACTCAAGCAGCTGATGAACCTTAAGCCTGAAAATTTGAACTCCATGACCTCTGCCATGATAGTGCAGTGCTCAGTCAATTATTAACCCTCGTGGGGGGGTGGTACTCCCATATATGGGCTATATAGGTATATGCTGCGGAATAGAGTATGGTTTTGTCCTTAAATAGGGTATCTTTTTTAACCCTTTTGTTACTGTGTTCCCTGTGTGATCCTTAGATAGGGTAGCTAAATTGTATTATATAATACTGGAGTGTGAAAACGCCATCCTAAACGAATGTTTGTTTTTAAATTTGATGAATTCATTAAAGTATTAACAGAATGATCAGGCAACAGCGGTTTAATAGCCTTGAATGGGGTGTCATTTTGCGGGTTTGGGCCTTAAAAAGGGTATCAATTTTCGCTTTCCTTGTCCTTAAATAGGGTTAGAGTTCAAGAACCCCCCCCCCCCGGTATTAGTCCCAGTAGGAGCTGGTCATGTTAGTTTATAATATACCCATAGACTGAGAAGTATGCAATCGATTATGTGAATTAGATTGCAAAGAAAGATATAAAGTCATGAATGGTTGTTTGCACTTACGTACACAACTTAAGCAGCTGTGAAATGTAGCCTGAAAAAAATTTTGCACCTGGTGCTATTTCTCATCTGTGTAAGTGTTTCGTTTATATGCTGAACTTTTCTTCTGTCAGTGGGAATTAATAAGTAATAATTGATACATGGATCAAATAAGTTGTAAGCATTGTTACAAGGATTGTGCCCCTTACTCACTCAGGTAATATTAATTTTGATTCATACTTTTTCCTTTTCCAGGATCAAAGTCACCCCGGGTAAGGACACTTTGTGTCTTATTCCATGTACATGTACATGTAGTTTGTAGTTTGTTGCATATTACTCTTTAGTTAGTTATTGGTGTTACTGTATTTTGTTTATTTATCACTAAGAAAATTACTTAACTGTGGTATGGCAGAGAGCAGGCCAATTCATCAATAACCAACACATGTACAATCACAAGTTTTCTCAATCATATTAATAGCTGAGTTATTTTATGAAAGCTTGTCTACTGGTAGTTAAGGATTTACTAATACACCCTAAGTGATATATATTGAAAACTCTTTCAAACTGGACTTGTCTACAGGCAAGTGCAATTTTGAGAGCATTTTTCAAATTAGCACTTGAAGTGTATTCCTCATTAATTGTACTCACACTCATACAATTACCTATACTAACTAGACTGCAGTAGACAATTTTGGCTGCATCAGAAAGATGAAGAAAAAATTGCCATTAAGGTTGACTGAATAATGACTTGTTAGATTTTTCTACACAGGCCAGGCGCTTACGAGTTTGACGCTAAAAGAGATAGAAAGGTGAAGTTTCATGGCTCATTTGGTGGACCACAGACACTGATAACATCAGTTACAATCAAGTGTAATGACTTTGGAGAACCTGACATTGTAAGTATAAGCTTGATTGTTGTCCAGTTAACAGGGTCCAGATTATTGTACCTTTTTTGGGGCTACAACAAACTGGATATTGCTAATAAAAGGAAAACTGTGCAGCACCAGTACAATCTTTTTATTTTTGTTCTACTTTTAGATGCTAGATAGTACATGTACCTTTTGTAATTGATCATTAATTAGTTGAAATGTTTCCTTTCCCTGGAGTGATATTGTGTGGTTCTAGAAAATACATACCCCCCACAGACGGCCATGGAAATTCCGAAGGGTAGGGGGTCTTCAAGAGGTCAATTTCCAAAGAGGAGTGGGGTACAAGTAGTGGGAATGAATGAACTCCATTGTACTTTCCCAAAGAATTCTGGTAACCAAACCAACACAATTGAAGGGCTGAGTCCAAAACCATGCTAAGTGATGATGTGAAGTGTTTTTCTTTTTCTCTGCTGCAAAAGCACCTGAAATTATGCATGCCGTTTTCAATTGAACAGAAAAACAACACCTTGTATTTTTTCGTCAGTTTGCTCTTTCTTTTCGGAGAAATAACGTATGCAAACAACCATCAGTTTTCCAAGCAGCATCTTTTGGAGATCTATTGTTAAACAAAAAACAAAAGTACCGTAAAGACTCGCAGATAAGCCACACTCGCAGATAAGCCACACCCCGAGTTTAGCAACTCAAATTTTGGAAAAAAAGTTTTTCATAAAAAAACTCGAAAGAAATCCAAAGTCGAGATCATGAAGTGTTCTGTCTTGATCCAAGGCAAACTCGCCAACAATGGATCGAAAAATACTTTAAAGTCTTACCCGTAATTTTAGCTCTTTAGTAGAATAAACATCATGTCCACCACTTATGACATATGATTGATATTATTGTGGTATTTGTTCACAAGTATTTCTCCATCCGAGGCAGATTTTCCATAGAATTTTGCGCGTAAAGTTGTTGTTTTCTTGCATGCACTGTGCGAAGCTGTATAACCAGGCATAATATCGGACGATGGAAGACTGGACACCGGAAGCACTGCAAAAAAAATGTGGCAATTTTTTTATTCGTTATAAGGGGCATAACAGACACAAAGCTGTCATATCTACAAAGATATTTGGGAGCCATCTGTTGGTGAAAAACTCATTGCACATAGAGAGTTTGGTAATCAGTTCGACAAATTTGCTATCAAAGTGCTCAACGGCAAACAGACAGTGGGCACGAATACTCGAGAATAGCGTGGTATTTTCTCGCTCGTGGAGGATAAATTACCCTTGAAGTAACAGGCCGTTGTCGACACTGTAAACAACTTTGTGGGGGAATGGAAATTCCATGCTGTGTAAGGTTCTCCTGTTCAAGAAAAGCGACCATAAACCGTCAAAAGACCTGTTAACAAGGAAGGTTTAATGGCAAGAAATGTAAGCTTGAAATAAGCTTATACTTGTCACCAACGGCTTTTTTAGGAGCCACCAAACTCGCAAAAGCAATGACCAATACTCTCTTGTTGTTGTAATGTAGCATTTATTCCAGTATTATGCCATGAAAGTGTCCATTCACAGAAATTCACCGCACCTTTCCCAAATTGTCTCGCAGATAAGCCGCACCTACGATTTTGATCGCAAATTTTTGGAAAAAAGGTGCGGCTTATCTGCGAGTCTTTACGGTAACCTTTTGTTTCACCTAAGGATGAAGTCACTATAATACCTTAATCTCTTACCACTGCTTTGTTAGCACAAGTAGATAAGGCACTGGCTAGACGGGCCAGATTTGAATTTGTCGCTCAATTTTTTTTTTGTTCTGTTTCTTTACTTCTCTCAAAAATCAAGATATCTATTTAAAAAAAGTTCCGAATGAAGCTGAAATCTGGGGAGAGTGTTTATACAGGTTATTGTGACGTGAAACATAACACATGAATTTCGATCGAGCGTCAAAGCAAAGAGAAGTGATGCATTACAGCTCTTTTGACTAATATACATACATACATGTTTATTGACCACTTCCCCAAAGGGCTTTTCAGCATCAGTTACAAAAGAAACATATACAAATTATGAAATAACAATTTAAAATAATTAAAGTATCATTCCTTCCTCTTAAATTTACCTAAAAGTGCTCCTCTAAGCTTATTCGTATTGTAGCCTGCCTGGTGGTTGAGAGGCATCATAAAGCCTTGATAAACCGGTAAGTCACCAACATGTTTTAAAGAAGCAAAATGTGTTCTGTAACTTCCAACGCAACTGATAAGCCACTTATAGGCGTTTGAAGTCAGGTCGATCCAGGCAGTAAAGTCCAAGAGCAGTTCTTGCCCAGGAAAAAAACCTTGTTGTGAGTTGTGGCCTATTTGCCAAGCGTTGCTAGCATCAAAGTTTGGAAAGTGAGAACTGCTTTTAGACTTACAAAATTTGTCTTGTATCGTCGGCCATGTTTACCTGCGCACGAGGTGTAAAAGAACCTTCCAGGCCTGCATTGCGATCACGTTCTGCAGGACAAGACAGGACAAGAGATGGGCAAAATTTACTGACTAGCTTGGCTTTTCCTTTTTTATTTCAACAAAATAATTGGCCAACAAGACACGATTGATTGAAACATAGATCTGTGATCCAGGTTGCGTTGATTTTATTTCAAATCAGCATGATTTTTGTAGTGTAGCGGCCATGTAGATGTATGGAGACCTGTACGTTGCACAGACTCGAGGCTTAATCTGTTAATCTGTCAGCCCTACATAGTTTGAGCTTATACGTTGCAAGAAGTTAACATTTTGTTGTTTTCTAAGCGAAATCAACATCCTTGCTCTCACGCATTAAAGTGAAATCAACATTCTAACCGATATTTGGACCTTGAAGTCGACGTTTTTTAGCTTACGCGTTGCGTGAAATGAAGATTTTGCTTGTTTTTAAGTGAAACCAAGAGCCTTGCCGTCAGGCCTTAACATAAAATCAGCATTTTAACTTATTTTGACCTGAAGTCGAGGTTTTGAGCTTACGCGCTGCGTGAAATGAAGATTTTGTTCGTTTTTAAGTGAAATCAATGCCTTAACGTGAAATCAACATTCTAACCTATTTTGACCTGAAGTTGCGGTTTTTGAGCTTACGCTCTGCGTGAAATGAAGATTTTGCTCGTTTTTAAATGAAATCAAGAGCCTTGCCGTCAGACCTTAACGTGAAATCAACATTCTAACCTATTTTGACCTGAAGTCGATGTTTTTTTAGCTTATGCACTGCGTGAAATGAAGATTTTGCTTGTTTTTAAGTGAAATCAACAGCCTTGCCATCACGCCTTAACGTGAAATCAACATTCTAACCTAAATTTAAACAACATTCAACATTCTAACCTAAACTTAATCTTTCATTACATTCAAATAATGTACAATAAAATAACGAATGTTGTGTGACCAAATCAAGGTTTACCACTGTTTGCCTCAGTCTACAATGAAAAATATGCCACCTACATTGTAACTGTAAAGAGATGCAGCTAAATTTTATTACATTACCTAGGAGATTAAAATGAATGATTGAGTTATTTTAAGTCATGCATGGATACAGAATTTTCAAGGGGTAGGAAGGCTTAAGTTAAAAAATCATGAGAAATTCCAGGGGGTGGGGGAAGTACCGTGAAGCCCTCAGGAACAAACCTCCTGCAGGGTAAGGTGGGGGTCAAACTGGAAAGAACCCTCTGTGGGGGGGGGGGGGTGGTTGTTTGTGTTTTGGAACCACGCATTTACAATAAACGCACATTCAATTCAATATAGTATTACTAGTTTATTATAAGGTACAGAGAATGAATGAAACTTTATTTAACCATGGGTAATTCATCAGCTATTTACAGAAAGATAGAAACTAAAACTGCTCAACTATAACTACATGTATAAACTACACTATATTAAAAATCTGCTTTCCATGAATGCCATGCGTATAGAGCTTTGCTCATTTTGCTTTTGAATGACCCGAGGGAATACATTATTTAAGTTAGACCATTTCTGTGGAAATGGTCTGTATGGCAAAATCCTGACACACAATCCATGCAAACGGTAATGATGTAGAAAGTATGTGCTGCATAGACGCATGAATTTGCAGCCCTGTGGAACCACCTTAAACCTGTTGTGGCCTGTTCGTGTTTGTCAAATTGTGCCACTAAGTTGTATAATGACTGTATTTTTATACTGTCTGATTTGCAGTGTAATTCTTGCAAGAGTCCTCCTGTTGGAGATTACTTTGAATACAAAAAAGTTCATTTTTGTCGGAAATGTTACAATCACCATTTAGCAACAGGAGAGAAATACACAAAGAGGTAAGGCTTTTGAAATTGGAATTGTAGCCTTGTTCATCTTGATTGTGTAGTCTAACATTCTGATGTAGAGCAGTTTTCACTTGATAGCTGCCTAATTTTCTTAGCCGTTATGGTTATTATAGGCAGCTAATACCTTACTTACATGTTTCAAATCTTATGTATTTCTTGTATTTTATCTTTCTTTTTTGGCATAAATAAATGTTGTTGTTGTTGTTGTTGTTGTTGAGTAAACCAGGACCAAATATCAATCAGGCCAGTCACAAGGCCACAAATAATGAAGTGAGACAATATCAAAGCTCAAAGAAGATACGTGTACAAAAATACATAAGCTTTTAGGACCCATTTACAGGGGAAGAGGATGATTTTAGTGCTAGGATCATCCTAGAAGGTCATTTGGTTTACATGCAAAAAATTGTTGGCTTTTTGAGCTTTTAGTCGATAAGTGGGGAGATCCTGCCTTGATGTTGTTTCTCACAACTTGTCCCCAGGGTCATCCCCGGTTTGAAGATGGTGGGAGGGCAAGCTGGGCCTCCTGAGACAGTAGGATCATACTAGTGCCAGGACCATCCTCCCTCCCAGATAGGATTATCCTAGTGGTGGGATGATCCTAGCACTGAACCAAATTCTAACCATTCAGGTGTAAACTGAAAGCTGAAAACATACTGTGCTCGGATTGTCCTTGTCCTAGGATGATCCTAGCACTAAGATCATCCTCTTTCCATGTAAACAGGCCCTTACTAAAACAATATTTAGAAAGCAGTCCTAAGAAAGCACACATGCTGATTGGTTAAAAATCCTGTTTGTATAACTCGATAGAGATACAGAACTAGCGTGCACTGTAGACGTAGCGATGGCCTGAGCAAAGAGAATTTACAATTTGATAATCAAAGTTAACAAGTTGTTTTCCTTTTTCTCGTTGTGGTGTTTTCTAAAAGAAATAGAAAACATGTACTCTGTGTTTGTATCAAGTTATATAAACACTCGTGAAAGTTTGGGAGAACTCGAAAAAGCTGTGGAAACACTCGCCTGCGGCTGGTGTTCTCACAGCATTTCTCATTCTCCCAAACATCCACTCCTGTTTGTATAACTCGATACAAACATGGTACATGTTTTCTATTTCTTAAATACAGTATCAAATTCATATAAAAATATGGTCTTCCATCGAGCTATGATTAACCTAGATATAAAAAGTTATGATTTATTTATATCTGAGCTATTTTTTTTGTATTTATAAATAACTTACTGCGAGCAGTACTAATACTAATGCTAATGCTTATCATAATAAAAGCTATTAAGCTCTAAGTAAAACCTCATTAAAATAATGCCTACACTTGCCTAATGGCTTGTGTGTCATGTTTTTTGTTCTTACCAGTTACCATACTTTGATGTAATCTACAATCTATTACTGAACAGACACATTGCAGTATGGAATCTATTTGTTAATTTCACATAAGGGAATATACAGTACTCGAAGACAGGTCTGTTCCCAATGACCTGGTAAAGCCAATTATTTATACGCTTGCACGTATTGCAGGCCTATCATGCTGGATTCTAGGTAATTTCTTAAATCTCTTGTCACAGTTATCTTCAATCATTTTACAAAGTCAGAGACTGCTCAAACATTCATAACCATGAGGGAACAAATGCAAGGTTAATGGTAAGGAAAACAACATTTTTTTTCCTTGAAAGGGAATTTGATCACTGCAAAAGCCTTTTTGGGGTCTTAAAACTTACATGGTTGTGCTAGGAATCAGTTTTATGCCACTGACCCAACCTTAACAGCCTCCACTTTACTAATTCCTGCTTTAAACAACACTTGAAAAAGTCACCTGGTGCATTTTGCTCTGAAATTTTTGATTTTTGAGATTTCCTAATCATTAAAACTATTTTTTTTTGTAGCCCTCAAAAATAAATTTGAAATCAGCCAGTTACAAACAAGCATCTCTAATTGTGTTTACAAAACTTTCACCTCAACAGCTGAAAACAGAACGAGACCTCAAGAAACAGAGATTTAGAGAGGCGTACATGAGCTTGTACTTCTAACTACATAGGGCAATGTATTTTGACCGGATCATGTATAAAGTACAAGATAAAGTGGAATTCCTTTACCCAAAGAATTTTAGTGTAAATATGTAAATGACATTCTGGAACGCTTATTTATGTAAAAACACAATATAAGGTTTCATGCAGTATTTTTGATAGCGATTATTTTAGTTAGATAAGCTGTGGTGGTGATGTTTGTTTGTCTTATACAAGAATACAAATAACAAGACTTGCCCGGGCCCCTTCCACTTTACTAGTAAAACTGTCATATTTTGAATAAAATATCAGTTTCGTTATCACTGTAAAACAGCAAATTGATAGGGGAAAAGAGTAAAGGAAATGAATAAACGATTCGTTAACTTTTTGTTGTTTTAGAACTGATTGAAATGCTGGTTAAAATTAATCGAGCATGGTTGGCCATAGTACCCTGATAACATCCCTGAATCAAAAGCAGTTCCAAAAAGTAGTAAAGTTGAGCTTGGTACCCAATTTGAAGCTACTCCAAAGCTTAGCGAAGACCGGTGAGGTAGCAAAATAGCGCACGTGGAATAAATAAATGAAATAAATTACATACTTATATAGCGCAAAGTACATGTGAATAAAAAATACATGTGGAACCCTGTCCTAAGCCATTCCTAACCTTGTCGGCTAACCAATCATTCTTAGTAGCATACTAAGATTTGGAAACCATTCCAAAGCAAGGTAACAGCCAATCAGCTAACTTGGCACCCAGCTAACACCCAATTGCTGGTTTTCACATGACGTCACTAAAATTCAAACTTTAGAACTATTAATCCTCCAGAGATTTTACTTTCATGATGTGTAACTAAGAGCAGCTAAAATCTAATATTCATGCAAATTTTCACTCTGAATGGGTTCTTGGTTTACCCATAAACTACGCTTGAATTTCTAATCTTTTGCGTGACGTGGCATTTACATGACGGGCGAGAGAGCTGCGACGTTGGTTTAAAAAGTGATTTTTTTGGGGGAATTCGGCTATCTGAACAGTTCTTGTATTAGAATAAAAGATTGTTGTTACGTTATTCAGTTCTTTGAGGGATAAATTCACGCTTTTGTAGCAAAACTCAGTGACAGATGTTTCTGCTAGTTTCCGGCCGCCATGTTGGTACCCATCTAGATGGGCACCAGTATGGCGTCTCCATACAAATGTCTATAAATTTGGGGAAAACGTTTCTCCGCATATCTTCCATGAGAAAAATTGCTGTGACCTGAATCTTGGCGAGAGTCTTGGCATACCTACTTTCTTTCGTTTTCCTGATCATTTCTGGACTTAATCTATTGAACGGTTTGGATTTTTTATTTTGATCTATTTTGAATGGCGTGACACTGAAAACCAGCAATTTGAACTCAGTCCAAGACTTTGCGATAGTTGGTTAGACAACCAACCCGATTGCACTAAAACACAAAAGAAAATGGCGAAACAATGGCTGGGGTCTTTTGAATCGCCGTGCTCATTACAACTTCTAATTTCGAGTTTTCTTTGTCCGTTGCTTCCCAATGTGATTGCTTGTCAGGTTTTTATATACGAATTGTCGAATAACAGATCACATACGCGTATGCCCCTCTCCCAACCTGTGGGTTCGGAGGTCCCCTTTCGGACGACTACATTTCTTAGTAAAGACGCAGATTGTTTTCCCCAGTGTTTTCCTTTGGCGCAAAGTTTACTCACGTGCGCGATCACGCGTTTATCATTTTAAGCAAGGTTCAGGAGTTCGTGCAGATAATCATGAGTCAGGAGCTGCATGAGTTCAATAAAATTGATCAATTTCTTCAGTAGAACCCGGGTTTCGGAGTTATTTCGACCTGCTCGTTATAAAGGCAGGTTTTTGACCGTAGGAAGAGCTCAGCCGTTTACTCATTTAACGGAGTCTCAGTTTTTCACCCACGACGTCCTTAGGGGCTGATTTTGCTGCGCGGGTTAATTATATAACCGAGTTCCACCGTCAAAGTACTAGGACTTTGGCTGAACCATGTCAAACATAATTTTGAGCATGGTTGCATTCCTAGCATGTGGGCTTTGTTCCTTTGACGTCAGTGACCAAAAACGCCCGGAGCAATGTTATTAACACAAAGCTTCAACTCGACTACTCATTTAACTCACGAAATATGTGTAATTGGACGGCGATTTCACTTGTTTGATCTTCACTTTCGACATGGCTCAGTCGCGGGTTAATTTATACTCAATGAGGGTTTCTCTGATATAACTCACAAATCACTCCTTTCTCGTGCCATGGATGGTTACTACGGGATGCGATGCAAAGTAACTAACGTGTAATTTAGGACCTCGGCAATTTGCTAAATTTCTCCAGCTGAACCTTTTAGGAAAAGTAAAAAAGTGACTAAACAACAGTAATACCCCGCAACAGGACAGAAGGAAGGCGAGAACAAATGTTCCACAGGTATGCACCGAGAGGTAGGTTGATCACTGATACTTAAAGCTCAAAAGAAACACAGATCATAGTTTTCGACCGATAGCAGTTTTGTCAGATATTCCTTACCACCTGATTGGTTTAAGTGAAAGCAAGTGATAGTAAGCCTGCAGAGAACTCAGCTCGATCTCTGTCAAGCAAACTCTACCTCGATTCCATCACTCTAGAAGTCTGAACCTTTTAAGTTTGCGCCTCGCTCTTCGAATCAATGTATCTTTCAATTTACACATTGTCTGTGCTTTAATCACTGACTCGGTGTAAACAAAACTAACAGTAAATAATTTACTTTGATAGTGAATTGTATACATGATATGTATTTAGTTCAGCTTGGACTGGATTAATTTTTGAATGGGCTAACTGCCTCGGGCGAGAAAAAACTCGTTTTATAAATGAAAAATATATAACGATATCGATGCGACCGGTCAGGCTAAAAAACAATTCAGATTTAAATTTCATTTGATTGTTTACATATCGTAGTAAGCTAAAGAAAAAATCTGGAAAATAGAAATTTGTTTTAGTTTTGTGGAGAGATTCAGGGGGCCATGCAACAATGTAAAGTAATGTTAAACGTATTCAGCTGAGGCAGACGAAAGAGCGAAGAGTAGAGAAGTACTTCTGCATGGAAATGATGTCAGCAGCCGCCTGTTCTTGTTGAGTGAGTTTCACTTTTCTCTGATACGTCTGGATCACCGCGCCTATTGAATTCCTGATACTGTCTATGCAGGGCGCGAGTGATCTGACTAATTCTTTCTATGTGCACGATACACTGAGATTTGTGCTTCACGTTGCCGGGTAGTTCAAAGAATTTCCAAACTCTGACAAGGTTCAGTTAACTTCCTACATTCTTTTAATTGTTTCTACTCCTTTAGTGGCCACTAAAATCACAGTTTACACCATTTTGGACCACTCTAATCTCGTTAAACGCTCCACACCGACATTAGTTACATCAAGAGAAACAAGTCATTTCATATTTAACGCTACAAAATGTTTACTAATTCACTTCAGACGTATATATCAGCTATAAACTTAACAAGTAATAATTACTATCATTGAATTTTCAGTGCCAGCGACGGCTTATATTGTAGACCTGTCACTTGATGCATAACTCAATTCCCGTCGGGCCGCGAGCGAGTGTTTTGCAAAATATTTTAATTTCCCTTGTCACAGGTCACTAAAGTTGATTCAAAATTAGGTTTATTGAGACTGTGCCGTTTCCCAACAACGATAATTTATTGTATTTTTAACTTTTTATTTTGCCGGGTAGTGCGCATCCCATTCAGTTTTTTGAGGTACATTCTGGTTTGTAAATACAGTTTCGGGCAGTTTTCTTTCAATTAAAACAATGTTCTTGTGTACACCAAATACTGGCGCATACTAAGCTCTGAAATTTTTAATCCTCCTTGTTTTGTGCACTGTCATTCAGAATTTCGGGTCCAGCTTGGGAGACATATTTTTCTTTCTTGGATAGCGATATGATGCCATCATGCACGGACAAGATTTTATTGACTGTCGCTGTTCCATCTTTCTCCAAGTCTTTGATGTCGTATTTTTCATCCAAATAGCCGATCAGCCTGCCTCTCTGTTCCCCAGTAGAACACTGATTTGCTATCCATTGAGCTGTTTGCTTACTGATCAGTCCCAGTACATACTTTTCCCAAAGATGCGTTGATTTTCCGACTTGATTTGTCAAAGCATTTTCTTCAGTTTCTTTCCTCCAGGTGTACTTTGCCTTCCGTGGAAGTCTCATCTCCTTGCTTTTGTCATCTGGCATACAAAGCGTGTGTCTCTGAGGTACGATCCGTTTGGAATTTCCTTTCAACTTGTCTTTGTTCCTCCGCTGCTTTGTTGAAATGGAAAGATCTTTGAAATTGTACAGATCTTTTATGTCCGCTGAGAAATATGAAGATAAATTCGGGTCAGCTCTGCTGTGAATTACGTCCTCAGTAAATTCCAGCGGCAAGCTGTTAACTTTTTTATTGGCATAGCAACATTCCTGTGTCCCCATCTTTTCTTTAACCAAAGAACTCTGTTGTCGCTTAACTGGAGGAAGTTCCAACTCTCTCTTATAAACATAATTTTTTACGAAATCATTTATGTGAAATGTTGTGATTTCACTCGTTTCAGGTGTGGAGTTATCGTAACTAGGGAATGATTGCGATCTGTTTGGCAGCTGAACCAAGTGCCGTTTTCTTCCATTCCTCTGATTTTCCCATGCATATTTCAAAGACGGATTTTTCCACATCAAACCCGTTGAGTAGATTTTTTTTTGCGAAGAAATCACGGCCGCTTTTGACGAGGATGAAAATCGACCTCCCTTAATTGAGGGCAAAAAGGAATTTCTTTGAGTCATGTCGGCTTCAGATTCAGCGAATTATGTTTACCTTCATGAAAGGAAGAAAAGAATAAACTTGATTTTGTCGGCGAGTTGCTAAGAAGGCAGATGTTGTGAGTATTGGAGGAAAATTTCCAAACAACCCGACAGTCTTCTTCAAGTCGATTACCATTGGCAGAAATTTTAAACCACTACGTGGTTAATTACAAACCTCAAAGACCACGGTCTCTTTGTTTTCTGGTGTTTTTGTATCAAAAAGACAGTTTTACGATCAATAATGGAAGTAAAATAGCGCAAAACGGCAGGACATAAATGGTCTACCTTTCGTTTAATGGGGCAAAGACACGCAATAAATTTATGCAAATCGAATAAACAAGGATCTAATTATGTTGAAAAAGTCTTTTTTCTACAAATTTCGGTAATTGTGAAAAAAACTATTTCTGAAGCATCTTGAAAAGGAAACAAAATGTCAAATTCAACGGGAGGCTGCTCTGCGACAAGTAATATTTATTCTTTTTATAAGCGGCAGATCATTTTTTAGTTCCCTCTTTGATATCACCGCTAGAATGTATAGCAAAAGCCACCACTTAATTATTTTTTTCAAACTTAGAGTTTTTTAAATTTCTTTTAAGACTGAAAAGATATGCAGTTTATTGTAGGACGAAATGGGTGAAACTGGAAGGTCGATCAGTTAGCAATTTTTGGAAGCTGCCTGAACACAGCGCATTAAGTCCCCAAACCCCGTAATCGATCTTTCAAAAATGCAAATGTTTTCCCTTTCATTCCTCGTTACTGTTCTCTCGACACATCAAATTGTCGCTGAATTGGAACTTAAGAGTTCCCAACCTCGTACCCAGGGTCTCTAATCTTACCCTCCCCCGGGGCGAGCGAGGAGATCGAAAGGACAAGAAGATGAGAGACACTGGGAACGAGGTTGAAGAATTCCATGAAGAAATAAATGTCTTTTACGTATCTTTTTCGAGGTCTGCAGTTTCTTGGCAACAGTCTCTCAGAACGACAAGTAAAAATGCGCGACGACATATACCCAAAAGAGGAAAATTTGCCAAGATCGTTTCAAAATGTTTTGACAAGTGTTCAAGGGTCTTAAATCTTATGTTTTCAAGGAGGTGAAAAAAAAAACCACACACACACCAAAAAGAAAAAGAATAAATAAATAAAATCAAGTGACACACTCGAACATCAACCAGGGTCTGGCCAATACTTTACGTATATGCACAGCCAAATCATCCGGGCAGTGGCAGCCATGGACAGCTGTTTCGGTCAAAATCACGCAACATATGTCGGAGCTGTTGGCTCGGCAGTAAAGGGCAGACTGCATAGGGTTTTTTATCTCTATTTCTGCCCGACGGCTATGCCATACTGATGAGGCCTAACAAGGCAGAAACTGACAGCTGTCCATGGCTGGCACTGCCCGGGTGATATGGCTGTGCGCATGCGTAAGGTACTGGCCTTAACTTGACTTAACTTAGCTTAGCTTAGCTTAGCTTAGCTCAACTTAGTTTAGCTTAGCTTAGCT